>JAHZTW010000084.1:226838-238609 GCA_020283515.1 Alliaria petiolata | reverse complement strand
AGGAAGAAGAGAAGCAGCTAAATGAGAAGCAAAAGTCTTGTAGAAGCATATCAAGCATTTGGAGGCGCAAAATGTATGTGTCTGGAAGAAGGCCTTGAACTTATAATCTGACTCTGAAGCCTTCTTAAGAGTTGTAGAGGATCCATTGTGCTTTCTAGTGCCGTTTGAATCAAGTCATTCGGACCCCTGGTTAGAAAGTTACATCGATTTTAAAACGGTTCGACGAGGCGGTTCGACGAGGCTGGCCGAAACTTCTCTCCAGGACGACGGTTCGACGACTATGTTCGACGAGGCTTCACCGAAACTTCTCTCCAGGGTGAAGTTTCGACCAGTAGTTTCGGTGAACCTCGTCGAAACTTTGCCAGACGATTTCTTTTTGGCTACAAATCGGATCAAACGAAGACTTTACGTTCCGATTCAGCCTTCGAGATCTTCATGAAAGTTGTAGGTAATTGAATCACCTTTCATCAGGAAGTTGTTTCATGTCATTATGAGCTGTGGTTAAGGAGATATGGTGATTTCCGCAAGACTGCTACCCCAGGTCAAAACCCGGTTTGTTCCGATAAATACTTAAAAACCTAATTTTTATGTATCTTCTCTTGGGCTTAAACCTAAAAAACGCCCCTTTGTGGTTTTGAGGAGATTTTGAAAGATTTCTTTTAAGTTTAATGCAATTTGATTCTTGTTTCTTCTAATCTTTCTTTTTCTATTCATCTAATCATGTTTACTAACACTTCTTGCATGAGATTTGTTGGTTTATCCATGATTAGTGAGTAGTCTCTTAGGAACTTGGGGATGGGTTAGATTTAGGGTTTTCTAATGGTTCAATCTTGCAATCTAGGTTAGATTCTTTCATCTCTCTTCTTATTAAAGTGTTCTTAATGCCAAATAGCTAATCTTTTGCTATTTTGGATCATAAGCATTTCACACACCCACCAAGTGTTTGATGAAATGCTTGAACCACTTTTCTAAGAGATTTATATTCCTAGCCTAAGATATTAGTTGCCTAGGGTGTTTATCATGCCATTTAGACTTATTCTTATTGCTTGCTAATCATTTTAATGCTAACACATCATTAGTTCATTAAGGTGATTAGGAAAGGAATTATTGTCACACATCATGGATTAGTCTTAATTAGTGTTCTAGGCATAGAGAAAGCTTGTTTGAGTTGCTTAAATGATTGCAAGATTGGCCATTTAGATGCCCAAATCAATGATTCCATCCCTAGGTTTTGTTTTTAGTAATTTATTAATCTTGATTAGTAGTTAATCGCTTGATTAGTGCTTGATTAGTGATAATTAAGGTTTTAGATCATATAATTAGTCTTGTAGTACCCCTTTTAGCTTGTAGTTTGCTTTTATTAGTCCCTTGTCTCCTTTAATCTTGAATTTGGCTTAGATTAAATAGTTTCATGTATTCCTAGTGTTGTTAATCTTAACCCCTTTGGATTGACATCTCAAATACTACAATGACATGAGTAGTAGAGATTAATTGAAGTGGAAAAATCCTATTATCAGGTTTATAATCAAGACTAATACACTGTCGTGATAGAAGTCACTTTGCTAACTCACAACCTAACCTCGCTCCTGCGTAGTGATCCATGAGAATAGCAAGCAAAAAATACCCAACCCTATAAAGCCGAAATCCCTCTAGACAGATGGTGTTTCGTAATCTAGGAAAGGTAGATCTCTTGTTTATGGGTTTGGCTAAGCAAGCATGTGGTGTTCATGTCAAGCCGCCTATAGTCTTTAGACTAGTTGATCAAGCTAGACTAAGCATAGAGATCAATAAACAAGAAAGGATTAATATCATTAAATGCATAAGCATCAAGATCTATCACCATGAATCTTTCACATCCTAATGACCACGAAATCTACTCCCTTTTCATGTGTTTAACCTCTAGATCCATGAGGAAACAAAAGCTAAGCATGATTAGAGAGAAGATCTATGACAAGAAATAAATAAAGGCAAAGACTTTACCAAGAAATGGTAGAGAACAAGTCTTGGTTAAGCTTAAACCAAAAAGAAAAGTTCTTGAACTCAAGAACAAAATAAAAGCTTAAATTTAAATTCTATTCATGAATAACCACGAAATTCTATGAAGAATGTGTGGCTAAACAAGATTAGAAAGCAAGAACAAGAAGAAATAAATTAAGGGAAGTGCAAAAATTAAATTAAAACATAAAGTATTTACATGGTTCTTGAAAATAAAAAGAGAACTAAGCAAAAACTAAAAATGTCTAAAAGGAAAAGAGGGAAGAGAGGGATTTCGTTTTGGGGTTGCTAGGGTATTTATAGGTGAGCCACAAAAACCCTAGTGACCCTTATCCACAAAAATGGGATCCAATGCTAAAAGCAAACTTCTTTGAACTCTTGTGCTCTTTTGGAATTATGCTGCAACAGCTTCATGTCGATATGGCACCCTGATATTGGCTCCAAGCTCTTATCTTCCCAGCAGAAGCTTCATCGGACACAAGTCGTTATGCTTGCCCGTTATACACTAGCTTGCCGAGCTGGCCAGATCGATGCTCACTGTTTCTGTAGTAACTTCTGAACCGCCGATCGTAATGACTTGGATACTTCCACCAGACGAAAGCTAACTCGATCCTCTACAAATCGTGTGAAGACATCAGAAGCTGAATCGATCCAGAAGACCTTCGTCCGAGCTGATCTTTCCATAACGGCTTGTCCATTTCGGTTTAGTTGATTGATCTTGAAGCAACGTCTTGCTTCATATCAGGATGAGGTCGTTGTGGCTGACCGTGGTGGCTGTAGAAGTCTTCTCTTTTGCTCCTTCTTGCCTTGGCTGCTCATTAGTTCTTCTCCCAAACTCCATAGAACCCCACAGGCTCCAAAAGTACCTGCCAAGTACTCCAAACATGCAAAATATGCAATGCCTATCCTAAAACTAATATGAATGGAAATGGGACAAAAACTAATGAATAAATGCATAAAAGAGACCAAAACCTATACTAAATGCATGCTAAAAAGGTGTAAAATATGGAGTTATCATTGGACATCTCCAACTATTCTCGCCGAACAGAAAATGTCAGAAGATAATTCAGTTCCTCCACGGGTAACGACAATTCTCAAAACTAAAGGGAAGTGGACTGAAGACGACAAACAAGCTTCAAAATTCAACTCAAAAGCAATCACAACAATTTTCTCTGCAGTTGGATTAGATGAATTTAAGATCATTCAAGGATGCGAGTCTGCAAAATAAGCTTGGGATACCTTGGTGAATCACTTTGAAGGAGACACGAGTGTGAGAAGGACTAGGATTGATAATCTGGCATCTCAGTTTGAAAATCTTAGGATGAGTAAAGACGAATCTGTAGCAAGCTTCACTGCTAAGATTAGTACCATTGCCAATGAAGCATCCGTGTTGGGAAAGATGTACAAAGAAAAGAAGCTTGTTAAGAAACTACTACGCTATCTCCCACCAAAATTCTCTGTCCAAAAGGCTGTCCTGAAGTATTCTATGAATACAGATGATCTAAAATTTTTTATCATTTGTGCGGTCTACTTAAGGCAGAGGAATTGGAAGCCACTGCAGATGAACCAGTGGTATCTAAAGGTATTGCCTTCACTGCTGAGAGTGAAAAAGGAAGAGTCGAACAGATTGAAGAAAATCTCAGCTTGATGGCCAGAAACTTTAACAAGATGCTTAAACGAGTTGAAAAAGGGCATAACCGGACGTTTAAGAAGTTTCAACGAAATGATAGTGATAAAAATCAACGAACAGATGGAGATCGTCTGAGCAGAAAGAAGGATCTTCAGTGTCATGAATGTGATGGGTATGGACACTTCAGGAATGAATGCCCATTAGCCAAGCGAAAAGAGCTTAAGTGTTCTGAGTGCAAGGGTTGTGGCCACTTAAGAAGCGAATGTCCGAACACACAAAAAGGAAAAGAAAAATCATTTGTGATTTTCAGTGATAGTGAGTCGGATGAAGATGAAGATCTGAGTGAAGAGTTGATGTTGAACTTTGTAGCCTTCACAGCATGTGATGGTCAGAACAGCTCCAAATCCGATTCAGATACTGAGTCTGACTCTGAGGATGATGCTGAGTTTGATATACAGAAGGAATATAGTGACCTATACAACAAGAATGTTGAGTTAAGTAACGAGAATCTGCAGCTCATCAAAGACATGGCAATGGTGAAAGCTCAGATGAACATACTTGAGATGAACAGTGGAACATCGGATGAAAAGCCTATTGAGTCCAATGCAGTCAAGCTCAAATCTGAGTTGGAAACTGAAAGGGAAAGAAACAGAGTGCTTGAAACCAAGGTCAATCGGATTCTTGATGCGTTTGCTAAAGAAGAAGAAAAGGCAAAAAGTGTATTGTGTGAACTGAATGACAACCACAAAAGAATTAGGATGTTGAACACAGGCACTAAAGATCTGGATTAAATACTGGCTACTTGTCAACCTCCTAAGAAAAACTGGGGACTTGGTTACACTGGAGCGGCATTGACTATGGAAAAAACGGTTGAGTGTATGTCTAACTTTACACGGGGAACTACATATGGACAATGTTCAAAGGACAATCTACGTAAAGATGAGATGAGAGTCACGGGAGTCTACAAGAACGTTGGAACATCAAATAGAAAGTCTAAGAAACGTTGCTATTACTGTAGAACAAGAGGTCATCTTAAGTATGAATGTTCCAAACTCAAGGCTCATCAAAAGATCAGGTTTGCTTGGAGGAAGTCCCTGTGCTATCTAGATCCATCAAACTTTGGTAAAATGTGGATAGCTAAGAAAGATTTGTATGGTCAGGCTTATTCAAATCAACAAGAGACAGTACGACTAAGCTGCAATTTTGCACAACTCACTATTACACCAAGTGAAGAGATTGGCCTACAGAGTAATGTCGCGTACATGTCTACAGACGTACAGGAGACAAATCCATGGTACTTTGATAGTGGATGCTCACGTCACATGACTGGTACTCATAATGGTTTGGATAAGTACACTAAGATCAAAGGAGGAAAAGTTACCTTCGGAGATGGTGGCCAAGGAAGGATATGTGGAGTTGGAAACTTGAATACCTCAGATCAACCACAACTGATTAACGTCTATCATGTGGAAGGACTCAAGGCTAATTTGATAAGCATAAGCCAGTTGTGTGATGAAGGACTTAAAGTCATCTTTACTAAGGCTGACTGTCGAGCTGTAGATGAAAGTGGAAACACTGTTCTGTATGGAATCAGGTCGGGTAACAACTGCTACATGTGGAACTCATCTGAGTTGTGTCTGTCAGTCAAAGAATCACAGCTGGACCTCTGGCACAGAAGATTAGGACACATGAATATTCACGGTCTGAGCAAGATTGTAAATGCTGAAATTGTCAGAAGAGTTCCTAAACAAGAAACTCTTAAGGATACAGTCTGTGATGCATGCAGCAAAGGCAAACAGATCAAAGTCCAACACAAGAAGCTTACAGAAATCAGTTCAAAGAAAATCTTGAAGTTGATTCATATGGACTTAATGGGTCCTATTCAGACTGAGAGTATATCGGTAAGAAAATATATTTTTGTCTTGGTTGATGACTACTCAAGATTAACATGGGTCAGATTCTTGAGGGAGAAGTCTGAAGCAGCTGAAAGTTTCAAAATTCTTGCACTTCAGCTCAAAACCGAGAAAGGAGACATAGTTTAGATCACGAGTGATCATGGTGGAGAGTTTCAGAATGCAGCATTTGAGCACTTCTGTAACATCCAGGGAATCAGGCATCAATACTTTACTCCTAGAACACCTCAACAAAACGGTGTGGTTGAAAGAAAAAATCGCACTTTACAAGAAATGGCCAGAGCAATGCTACACGGCAACAATGTATCTCCAAGATTCTGGGCAGAAGCGATTAATACAGCATGTTACATTATTAATAGGATATATGTGAAGCCTGGTACAAATACCACTCCTTACGAGATCTGGAAAGGAAAGAAGCCGAATCTAAGCTACTTCCACACCTTTGGTTGCGTGTGCTATATCTTAAATGAAAAAGATCAACTAGGCAAGTTTGATTCAAGGAGTGATGAAGGAATTTTCATGGGCTACTCTACACATAGCATGGCTTTTCGAGTGTACAATCATCGGACCAAGATGATACATGATTATGTAAATGTGGTCTTTGATGACAAGAATTGCTATCAACTAGCGGAGGCTAATCAGTGTGACACAAGGAGTGTAAGACAAGTGACACAGGTTGATTCTACGAAAGAAGTACTGCATGAATCACCTTGTAAGTCCGATAATAATGAGGGTTCATCAGAGGTCAAGAGTTCTGAAGAGGGTCAAAAGGCTGAGAAAGAACCTGTGTGTGAAAGCTCATAAATACCATCCTCTTGATCGTGTTATTGGTGAGGTTATGGAGGAACGCCAAACTCGACACAAGAAGATTGATTTTAAGGAGATGCTGAAACTGGCTTGTTTACTTTCAGAAATGACCAAGATGGATTGTTTCATATCGGCTGTGGAACCCCGTAACATTACATAAGCCTTAAATGACGAATTCTGGATGTCAGCTATGCATGAAGAAATGGATTAATTTGCTCGGTTGGATGTGTGGGACCTTGTGCCCAAGCCAAAGAATATCAATGTGGTTGGAACGAAGTGGATTTATAAGAACAAAATAGATGAGGACGGGAATGTAGTAAGAAACAAGGCAAGGCTTGTTGCACAAGGTTACTCGCAAATAGAAGGTATTGATTTTGATGAGACTTTCGCTCCAGTTGCTCGACTCGAATCCATTAGACTTCTGTTTGGAATCGCTTGCAAGCTGAACATCAGACTGTTCCAAATGGACGTTAAGAGTGCTTTTCTCAATGGCCTGTTGCAAGAAGAAGTGTATGTAGCACAGCCCAAAGGATTTGAAGACCCTAAATTTCCTGATCACGTTTACAAACTGAAAGGGGCATTGAATGGCCTCAAACAATCTCCACGAGCTTGGTATGAAAGGTTAACTCAGTTTCTGCTGAATTCTGAGTTCATCCGTGTCTTAGTGGATAAAACTCTGTTCATCCGATCAGAAGAAAAGGATTTACTCATTGTCCAAATCTATGTGGACGATATCATCTTTGGCAGTACAAGTGACAATCTTGTGCAGAAGTTTGTGTCTACTATGACACGGGAATTCGAGATGAGCATGGTTGGAGAGTTGAACTATTTCTTAGGTTTGAAACAGTCCGATGATGGGATATTTGTGTCTCAAAGTACATATGCAAGACATTTGATAAAGAGGTTCGACATGCAAACCAGTAAGACAGCTAGGACTCCCATGAGCACCACAAACAAGCTATCTCGAGATAATGAGGGATCAACAGTGGATGAAAAACTGTATAGAGCAATGATCGGTAGTTTGCTGTACCTTACGGCTAGCCGACCGGATCTCTGTCTAAGTGTAGGGCTATGTGCTCGATATCAGGCATCATCACGAGAGTCTCATTTGAGTGCCGTGAAACGCATCATAAAATATGTGAAAGGTACATTGGATTTTGGCATATACTTTACTAAAGACACTAATAAAAATCTTGCAGGTTTTTGTGATGCTGATTGGGCTGGATGCCTTGATGACCGAAAGAGTACCTCAGGTGGATGTTTCTTCCTAGGAAACAACATGATTTCGTGGCACAATAAGAAGCAAAACTGTGTGTCCCTCTCCACTGCAGAGGCAGAATACATTGCACTTGGAAGTTGATGTACTCAGCTTCTATGGATGAAACAGATGCTCGAAGATTATGGCATCCAAACAGGTTCTATGCTCGTTCATTGCGATAACAAGAGTGCTATTGATATATCGAAAAATCCTGTTCAACATTCACGGACCAAACATGTACACATTGGACATCACTTTGTTAGAGAACTAGTCGAGGAAAAACTTGTTGTTATTGAACATGTAGCATCTGAGAATCAACTTGCAGATATTTTCACTAAACCCCTTGATCTCAATAGCTTTCTGTATCTCAGAAAAGCGTTGGGTATATGTCAGAAATAAAAGCAGGACGCTGGGGAAGGGCTGTTGCAGAAGAAGAACTTTCAATCACAGACAGCAATCCCTTTATAAAACCCTTACAGGCAAGTCAAGCATAATCTGTTTCAGTAGAATCATTGTACTTTCAGTCCATGAGAAACGTCTTAAAAGATGAACACTCAAGTTGGAACTGGATGCAAAACATTTAGATTCTGATCTTGATCACTGTTCGGATAAGGATTTGTTTTATGT
Source organism: Alliaria petiolata (assembly GCA_020283515.1). Lineage (NCBI taxonomy): Eukaryota > Viridiplantae > Streptophyta > Magnoliopsida > Brassicales > Brassicaceae > Alliaria > Alliaria petiolata. The sequence continues at coordinate 230,379 of JAHZTW010000084.1, read as the reverse complement.
CTGATTGACCTGTACCAAATTCAAATGGAGTCGAATGTTAAGTGTAAGACCTTAAGTGATCAACACTCTGTCTGGATCTGGTTGTTACACCAATTTGCATCTGGTACAGATCACTGTTGTGATGAGGCAGAGACGGAAATCACAATGGGTTCTGAGTTTTGCAGTTAAAAAATATATAGATATAAAAAATAAAAAAAAGGGAGTGGCTCAACAAGTTATGAACACTCTTGGTGCTTCACCGTATGTGAAAGCAGCTCGGCTGAGTGTTCTGCATATTGGTGATTCACGTTATTTCCGAATCCTTAGTATGTGATTTCCTCTCTTGAAGTAATCAGTGTTAAACAAAGGTAGGGTCAATCGTCACAGAGATCAGAAAAACACGTCTCATGTGGAATGACTTGTGCTTTGGTGTTGCTGTAACTAACCATGTTTTGATCAGATGTGTAAAAGCAACTCAGCTGAGTGTTCTGCTGCATGTCTGAGCCTGTAAGTTGAGGTATTTTTCCTAAATTTTTTATCATGTGTGTGATGGGAGGTCAAGTTTGCAATGGCACTTCCCAGTACGATCCATATTTCACAAGCTGAGGTAGCCTCGTATCAAGTGGGGTAGTATTGTTGGTTGTTCATATGTAGGTTGATTCTCAATGGATGTTGGTTGTGTTTCGGCTAATAACATGGGGTATTCATAGTTCTTTATCAAGGATGCTAAGTCTAAGTTTGAAATTTTATTTTGATTGGGTATACATGTCATGGGCCGTAAGAATTTTTGTCTGTATTGCTCATTTAATAGCTGCGATGACCGACTCATAGTGGGCCTCTAAAAGCCCAAATTGCCTTACAATCTAACTCGTATGTCCAAGTGCTATTAGGGTTGCCGCTTCTTTATAAGCCTAGAAGAGACGATTCATGTGCCACTCTGCCCCAAATCTGTCTCAGAGCAAAACCCTAAAATAGTTCTCGTTTTTCTCTCAAGCTTCAAGATGATTCCTTCTCGTACTCGGGGTCAAACCAGGAAAGCCTTACTTGAAGCCGTTCGTGTGCATCGATCCGTTCCAGATGATTCTGAAACCCTCGCCTCTGCGCTCCTTCGCATCCGAGATCCCACACGTCGTGATGGCAAGGCTCCTGTGGTAGTCCACGATCTTGAAGATAATCGGCTTGAAGTTGAGTGGAACTCTCCTTCTTCCGAGAAGACCCACTCTTCCTCGGCGAAGTCTAGCTCACATGCAGCTGAAGAAGAACACTCGACTGAAACTGGAGGTTTCACGGATCCTCGGGAAGCTGGTGCCGATTATGAGTTCTCAGATTGGAAACTTCGCTGTACTGAAAATCACATGTTGTACAAGGAATGGTTCAAGCTACATCCCGACATGAACCGACCACTGCAAACGCCTCACAGGAACTTTTCGTCTCGTCTGGCAGCTGTACGGTATGAATCTTTTGATCTGCGAAATTTCCATACTCAGATGTTCATGCCCTTGACGGACTCAAAACTCGAAAGTGTAAGACAAGTTCTAACTTGGTCGGGTATGATGTATACTGTGTTGGATGTTGAGCCCTACTGTCCGACGGTTGTAAAAGAATTCTATGTAAATCTTGGGGACTTAGAGACTCGCCATGGTACAACCTTTGTGTTCATACGGGGTTTGATGTTTGAATTCTCACCTGCACTTATCAATCGGATGGTGGTTCGTCCTGAAGACGCTGTCAATGGAGATTGGAATACAAGTGATCTGCAAGAGGTTGTTCGATCTCTTACAGACAAGATCTCAGTGGATTGGTCTCCGGTCATGTCATTTGTCTAAGAGGGCTGGAGTTCTCTATCATCTATGCTGTCGGAATTGGATGCCCACAACAAACAAGACAACCATGGTGAAAGATAGAATCCGCTTTGTTCATGCTCTTCTGCTGAACAAGGAGTTTAACTTTGGTCAAATGGTCTATGACCAGATCATGAGTGTTGCCCAACATCCAACTCCAGTTGATCGGATCCTGCCGTTTCCCAACTTGATTCACCAGCTGTTGCGATTTCAGAGACTTGTGCCCTCTCATCGTGATGGCGGAGCACTAGAGGGACATCCACTGAAAATCACCATGGATCCTAAGGCAGGTCGAGGTTCAGGGAATGTCGAACCAGAATGGCTACCTTCTCTCCAGGGAGATCTCGATGAGCTATCAAAGTTCATTCGTCGCATGCAGAGAAGAGTCAAAGGTAAGTTTACTCGTCTCAGTCGTAATGTCACGTGCTCTATGGGTGTTAACAAGCCATATTTTGTTTGTTTTTATCTTAATATGCACTCAAGCAGGGGGAGATTATGGTTTTATCCTCACGAAGGACAGGCCAGTCAGACAGCCAATGTCTGACTCCGATGAGGAGCCAGTGTATGACGATTCCTATGATGAGGAGGCTTGGAACGAGAGAGCAGAGACTGGTGCAGATGCCTAATCGGCCTCTGGCTTCAATTTGTGTTTTTGTTTTCCCTGTTTTGCTTTGACTTTTCCCTGGGCAGCTCTAGTTTGTTTGGTTTTAAAACTTTTGAATTCTGATGAGTCTGTCACGACTTGTTGAACTATTGTGCTTTTGGATGTTATGCATTTATTGAGTGGCACTATGGTTTTCGTTGGCATGTTGTTTCTGTATATGGTGGCTGTTTGAAGTTTCTCTTGCAGGTTGCTTGAGTTGTCACATTCAGCTAAAAAGGGGGAGATTGTGAGCTCAGGATTTCTGTCACAATGGAAATGTGTATAACACACTGGACGCGGGAAAGGATCAGCTGTATGGAAGCTGACGTGGCACTCGGGAGATTGCATTACGTGAGGATCAAGGGAGATGTCAAGTTGCCTAACTTGAAGATTCAGAAGATCAGAGAAGCAGGAAAGCTTCCCGAAGGAGATTCGAGACAAAGTAGGAGTATATAAGTTCCGAGGGATACGAGTGCTAGGGTTAGCACTCTAAGGGAAACACGGGTAGCATCTTGAGAGACTAAGTGAGATTTAGGGTTCTCGGTGAGCGAACACAGCTGTTGCTGTGGTGGGTAGATTAGGGATCGGTCAGTGTTGAACTACACGTTGTAGTGTCAAGTAATCCTGATTAATCAAGTCTGTAAAGGTTGATTAAGAGATTTCTAATAAAGAGCAAATTGAGTTTGCAGTTCATCGTGTGTCTTTATTATTCAATCAGTATTGTGGTATTCCTTGGTTCTACATGGTCCAACCTCAATCGAAGATATCGTCGCCAGATATGCTTCACAACCTTTCTCTAACATTTTCTCCCCTTGTATTGCTGACACAACCAAGCTACCAGAAGTCAGTCTCACTCCTTTGTAAACCAGAACTTGGCCATCCCTCTCGAACTCCACCCTGCCTCGGTGACAATCCATATGCGCCTTATTCTTAACGAGCCAATCCATTCCCAATCATCCTTGGGTTAACAAAACAATGACTCGCTCCGGAGTCGAACAGAACATGGGTTTCCACCTCACCCATTAATAAGGTCCCTACACATTCAATCCTTAGAATGCTAAGACACTTAACAGAACAC
>JAHZTW010000084.1:192732-216450 GCA_020283515.1 Alliaria petiolata | reverse complement strand
GGGGGGACCATTTGAGGATAAGGTGAAAAAGACACCTTACCTACCTTGATTTGGTGGATCCGAGACCATCATTCTCATTGTCACTTTTCCATTTTTAGCTCTAAGTTCTATTTTCTCTCCATTGTTGAACTTTAAGGTTTCTAGGTTTGTAATTTGAATCTTTTGATTTTTATTTGAAGTACTTGCACTTTTCTTGCTTAAATCTTTCTTCTTTCCTTAAGCCCAACATGCTGAGCATCTCTAAACTCATGTTTAAGAGAGGTTCGAACATGTTGAGTGAGTAAACCACCAAGGTTTAAGGTTGGGGCGATTAGGGAGTTTTAAAGGTTAAAACTTGGGTCTTTTCTTGTTCTTCTTCTAATCTCTTCTTGAATTTGGGGGTTTAAAAGTCAAGAGACTCTTGAGAAAGATCTCTTTAATCTTAGGGATTTTCTTATCTCAAAAAGACTTAGGAGATCCCTTAAACCCAAATCCAAGGGACTAGCTCATCCTTTCCCAAACGTCATGGATGCTTAGGGAGCTATTTAGGACACTTTTAAGATCTAAGCTTCATGTTCTTCACCCTATCTTTCCACCACACATCATGGGTTAGGAGAAAAGGGGGAAGAAAGGATTTACACCACAAACCATGGGTAAATCTAGCTATAAGCTTCTTAATGCCTAGAGATAGCACTAAAACGTGTAGATCTATGTTTTTAAAACCCCAAGTTCAAATCTTTAACCTCCCTAAGCATGAAACTCAACCTTGAATCTGCTTTTAGCTTTTGAAAACTTAAAATCATCTTCCTTTAGCTTAGTTAGCTTAATAGTTGCATTAGAGTCCCATAAATTCGTAAAGTTGTGGCTTTGCTAGTTTTAGTATTTTAAAAATTACTTAGAGTCTCATATAGTAGCCTGGTAACCATTTTAAAGTCGTTAGAAGTTTATAAATAGTTTTTAAAATTCATCCTAGGTTTTAGCAATTTCTCATTTTATTTGTCTTTAGATTTTGATTTTCTAAAATTAGTAGCTCAGGTAATTTAATATCTTAGCAGTCATCTAGTAGTTGTTTAACCCTTCAGTAGGGATTTTAAAATAATTTTCGTGGTCATATAGTGACTACAAATAGTTTTTACAGAATTTCTCCCCAAATTATCTGGATTTCACTTAGATTTACCAAATCTCTTGTATTCTTGATAGCTTTCAAACTCCCAATTTGGATTGATTCCTGAAATATTACAACAACAAAACTAAGCTTTGGGTTTGATAAAACATGCTAAAAAGCTAGTTATCAAATGGCGCCGTTGCCAAACATGGGTTTTGTTTGAAAGTATTAAGATTTGGAGCTTAGTAGAGACTAAGTTTTTGTTTTGAATTTGGTTACTGATTTTTCTACTTTGTTACTTGTGTTTTCAGGTACATGAACTTGAGGTCTAGCGGTGACAACAACTTACTTCAACCTCTAGACAACATTGATCAACTTAGAAGTGCAAGACATAGAAGAGAAAGAGAACAAGCGCAAGCGTTTGTCCAAGAGTTTGTTCAAGAGGCTGAGCAAGAGGTCATGGCTGACCACGACCAGGCTGAGGTACCTTCTCACCATGCTTCTGATGGAAGGGGTAATGGCAACCCCAACCACGCTCCAAGGGCACCACAGATCATTGGAGCGGGTGATGCACCAAACACTCATCAAAATTGTTTTGGCATTACTCCTCCACCGGTCCAAAACAACAACTTTGAGATCAAGCCAGGCTTTGTATCAATGGTGCAAAACAGCAAGTTCCATGGGCTAGCAATGGAGGACCCATTAGAGCATCTTGACAACTTCGAGCAAGTGTGTGGTATGATCAAGATAAACGGTATATCGGAGGATAGCTTCATGCTAAGAATTTTCCCTTTCTCTCTTGGGGACAAGGCTCAGCATTGGGAGAAGACTCTACCTCAGGGCACCATCACCACATGGGCTGATTGAAAGAAGGCATTTCTCTCCAAGTTCTTCTCAAGTACAAGGACAGCTCGCCTAAGGAGTGAAATTAGCGGTTTTACACAAAGGCAAAATGAGACCTTTAGTGAAGCAATGAAGCGGTTCAAGGACTACACCATTCAGTGTCCTCACCATGGCTTCACTGAGGAGACACTCCTGAGCACAATATACCGTGGAGCCTTGCCCAAAATTTGCATGCTACTTGACACGGCAAGCAAAGAGAATTTTCTTGTACAAGATGTGCGAGAGGGTATGGAGTTGGTTGAGAACTTAGCTTTGAGTGATGGCAATTATTCTGAGGAGTATGATAGAGCACCGAGGGGTCATGAGCTTGAAGCACACAAGAAAGAGCTGAAGTCACTACATGAGAAAATAGACAAAATGATACTTGCTAGCCAAAAACAAGTCCACTTTGTTGGTGAAGCTTCAGATTTGTTTCAAGAGGGAAATGAAGAGGAGTTTGAGGAAGCAAATTGGGTTGGTGGCCAAGACTATCCTAAGTCACAAGGCTATGTTCCAAGGTACCAAGACAAGGCAACAACAATTTGTCTTATAGAAGCACAAATGTGGAGAATCCAAAGGATCAAGTGTACCCTCCACAACAAGGCAATCAAGGGAATCCTTTTGTTCCTTACAACAAAGGTCCTTTCGTACAAAACGGTGGCTACCAAGGGTAAAGACAAGGCAACTATCAAGGCCAATAACAACAAGGAAACAAGACTTACCCTCCTGGTTTCGGGCCACAGCAACAACAAGTCCAAGCTCCACCTCAAGATCCGGTACAAGCTATGTTACAAGAACTTCTTCAAGGCCAAGCATCTAACAACCAGAAATTGTTGAGATGAACAATAGGCTGGACTCTTATCTCACTGTGGTCTCTACACAGATCACCAACATGAACAACAAGATTCGAAAGTTAGAGAAGGGCAAAGCTAGTTCAAGCGGCCAAGCTAGTCTACCCGGAAAGTGTGAGACAAATCTGAAAGAGTACGCAAACGTTATCACTCTAAGGAGTGGAAAGGAAGTAGCACCACGGTCTACTGCTAAGGTCAATGAGGACATTGAGGTTCAAGAGGGGGAGAGTGATCTTTCAAATGATCAAGAGATCACCTTTGACAATATTTACATAGAGAGGCCAATAAAGGGGAAAGAAACTGTTTTGGAGAAACAATAGGTGGAAGCTAGCAAAGAAAAGGAAGCTTTCATTCCTCCACCCTACAAACCAAAGCTTCCTTACTCTGGACGATTCAAGAAGCAGCTTGTTGAGAAGCATAGAGATTTGTTTGAGAAGGACTAGAGGAACGTTGAGCTGAAGTTGCCATTGCTAGAATTTTAGGCTATGGTACCTAAGTATGCAAAGTTTTTGAAGGATACACTTCCTAAGAGGGTCAAAGAGGGTGAAGAGGTCATGGTATTGAGTCAAGAGTGCAGTGCCATCATTCACAAAGAGATAGCACCAAAGAAGCTAGGAGATCCGGGCTCATTCACCATACCTTGTGCTCTAGGTCCATTGAAGTTTGATAATTGCTTATGTGATCTTGGAGCGAGTATAAATCTCATGCCTCACTCCATCGCCAAGAAGCTCAGTTTTACAAAGTTTAAGAAGTGTAGGATATCTCTCATCCTAGCAGATCGAAGTATAAGACTCCCGGTAGGCATGCTTGAAGACTTACCCGTGAGGATTAGCAATGTGAATGTGCCAACCGATTTTGTATTTTTAGAAATGGATGAAGAGCCTAAGGATCCTCTAATCCTTGGGAGACTATTTTTGGCAACTGCTCGAGCCATCATAGACGTGAAGAATGGCAAGATATCTCTGCACTTGGGCAAAGACATAAAGCTAAACTTTGATATCAATGAAGTGTAGAAGAAACCAATGATTGGTGGACAAGTCTTCTACATAGAAGCTATGGATGCTTTGGCCGATGAATTGCTAGAGGAATTGGGACAAGAGGATCATCTACAGCTGGCATTGACAAAGGAGTGTGGATAGTATGGTTACCTGAGTGAACAAACTCAAGAGTATGTTCGTATCCTTGATTCTCGCAAGGTAGTGAAAGAAGATGAAGCCCAGTACCTAGAGATCGACAGTGAGAGAGATCGACCAGTTTACACGATTCAAGGCGGAGATCGACACGACGATCGATCAGGAGAACTCGATTCGTTCAGAGATCGACCTTGTGAATCGATCTCCTGCTCGATCCATGATAGAACGACCAAGTGAATCGAGGGGGTATACTCGATCCAGACTCATGACTCGGGCTCAAGAGGGGCTAATGAGGACAGCGACCTCAACACAAGTCGAGAGGGGGACTGGAGCGAGCTGCTTGCCCCAAAGGTGGACCTAAAGCAGCTGCCAAATGGGCTAAGGTACGCTTTCTTAGGACCAAATGATACATACCCCGTCATTGTGAATGAAAATCTAAGTGATGATGAGTTGGACTCACTCCTTAAGGAGTTGAGGAAGTATAGAAAGGGCATTGGGTACTCTCTAAGTGACATCAAGGGCCTTTCACCAATGCTTTTGATAACACTCATATTTTACTCCTAAAACCTATTATTTCAAGATCATTTATAAGTGTTTTAACCCGGTTTTCAACGATTTTAAAGTAATTTCCACATTTCCTAGTCTTAAGAGTCATTTCAGGAAAATTGGACAAAAAGGACACATTTTGGAGCAAAACGGGAACTTCAAGGACATGTGCTCGGAGCCATAAGTTCAGCATCAGATAACGACCTTCCCACCACAAGATCAAGCTCATATTTGGAGAAAAGATAGCCCTTCCAGCTGTCTTTTATGCCAAGGTGATATGAGTTCAATCCCACGGTTGGATCTCAAGTTACGAAGGAAGAAAGAAGGCCCGTCAGACACATTCCCAGAAGAAGGATGGCAGCGCCACAGATCATCAGAAGACCAGTGGCCACGCCACGCCTGGTAGCTCGCGCGGCCACACCACTCAGGCCCATCCCAAGCCAATTTGCACTTATCCGATATTTTAACGAGGTTAAAACGAGAAGCCCATTCTGAAGACCGGGAGCCTATATAAAGGAACCTTAGGGTTTCAGAAGAGGCGGTGACTACACACAGAACTTTTCCAGAAACACTTCTGCGCCGCACAGAGAGAGAGAGAAAGAGAAAGTTCGACGGCCCCAGAGTTGAATATCTCGAGAGAGAATTCTTCTGCAGCCGCCTACTCCTCCTTCTTTTCCCTTTCATCTTTTGTTCTTAGTTCTTTGATTTTCAGTACTTTAAGAAAACCTCTCTTCAATCGATTTCCCTTGAAGAAGTTTTCTCACTTTGTTCTTTTTATTAATACAATTCGCACCTTTCATATCTTAAAGATGTCTCTCGTTCCCATGAACGAGTAGTCATCTAGTTGGGTTTTTAAGGGGATTTTCGAAGGGGTTTAATCATGGATTGATTTCGCTAGGTTGATAGAGATAGAGTTCCTTTTAGGTATCTTCGTTGATGTCTTGTTCTTATTGCATGTTTGCTTCTCTGATCAATTAGCAACTGATTCCAGGACGACCAGATACATGAACATGTGGTCTATCGTCTGGATCTAGAAGTTAACGAGCGGATCTTACCGTAGGATGTTTAGGCATATCGACGGACCGCACCGCGAGTGTTTACAAATAGGTGAATGATATGTATGCGCGGTTGTCTTGCATCGTGGGATGAGAAATCATATCCGCAGTGAAAGACAAACGCAGGTGGCTAGATCCGTGAAGACGGGGTAGTCATAGTCGACCGTTTCAGCTTAAGAACCTAACCTATTAAATCATCTAGAACCTATCATGTTGCTTGTTAGATCCGATCCATGAACCCCGGAGAATGTCCCTGAACCCAACGCCTTTTATTCATTGATTTACAACCGTTTAATTCTTTTCTGCTGCTTGATATCATTACTGCAAATCGTGACACACTGAATCCCCCAAGCTCCCATTTGGTTTAAAGAAGTTAGAAATCTTAGGACTTTCGCAAAACAACAATCTCTGTGGATTCGATCCCTTAATATACTACTGTGATTGCTGTGCACTTGCAGCTATCTGAGGGGTAAAACTTGAAGTAAAAGAAACCCCGCATCAGCTTTGTACTCATAGGATTCACTTAGATGATGAAAACACATCATCCATTGAACACCAAAGACGTTTGAACCCGAATTTGAAAGAAGTGGTCAAGAAAGAGATCTTAAAACTCTTAGAGGCTGGCGTGATATACCCTATCAGTGATAGCACATGGGTCTCTCCGGTACATGTGGTACCAAAGAAAGGGGGTAACACGGTTATAATAAATGAAAAAGATGAGTTAATACCTTCTAGGACCATAACCGGTCATAGGATGTGTATTGACTATAAAAACTCAACAAAGACACAAGAAAAGATCACTTCCGTCTCCCTTTCATTGACCAAATGCTAGAAAGACTAGCCAATCACCCATACTACTGTTTTCTAGATGGCTATAGTGGTTTTTTTCAAATCCCAATTCACCCTAATGATCAAGAAAAGACAACTTTCACTTGTCCATATGGAACTTTTGCATATAGGAGAATGCCTTTTGGTCTTTGTAATGCTCCAGCCACTTTTCAAAGATGCATGATGTCTATATTTTCTGATTTGATTGAGGAGATGATTGAGGTCTTCATGGATGATTTCTCCGTGAATGGCTCTTCTTTTGGTGTTTGTTTGTCTAACTTGTGTAGGGTATTGAGGAGATGTGAGGAGACCAATCTCGTGCTCAATTGGGAGAAGTGCCACTTCATGGTCAGAGAAGGGATTGTCCTTGGTCACAAGATCTCAGAGAAAGGGATTGAAATGGATAGAGCAAAGGTTATGGTTAGCTTGGAGCCTCCGGTGAACGTGAAAGGGATTAGGAGTTTCTTGGGGCATGCTGGCTTCTATAGGAGATTTATCAAGGACTTCTCCAAGATAGCACGTCCACTTACAAGGCTATTGTGCAAGGAAACCGATTTCAACTTTGATGGAGAATGCCTTCAAGCCTTTAAAACCATCAAAGAAGCAGTAGTCACAGCTCCTATAGTTCAAGCTCCAGATTGGGATTTAACCTTTGAGATTATGTGTGATGCAAGTGACTATACTGTGGGGGCTGTCTTGGGTCAGAGGAAGGACAAGAAGTTGCATGTCATCTACTATACAAGTCATACCTTAGATGATACACAAGTGAAGTATGCAACCACCGAGAAAGAGCTTCTAGCCGTGGTCTTTGCTTTTGAGAAGTTTAGGTCTTACTTGGTGGGATCTAAAGTCATTGTGTACACTGACCATGCTTCCTTGAGGTACATATACTCCAAGAAAGACACCAAACCAAGACTCTTAAGATGGATCCTTCTCTTCCAAGAGTTTGCCGTGGAGATCAAAGATAAGAAGGGTATAGAGAATGGTGTAGCGGATCATTTTTCAAGGATGAGAGTTGATGATGTCTTACCTTTAGATTATTCACTCCCTGAGGAGCAGCTTATGTTGGTTAACACCACGGTTTTTGCAAGGCTAGAGGAGAAGCTTGAAGAAGTTTTGAGTCTCAAGGAAGAAGATCTACCATGGTATGAGGATATTATGAATTTCTTAGCTTGTGGAGTAGAACCTACTCACTTGGACCACTACCACAAGAAAAAATTCATGAGGGATGTCTCTCACTACTTTTGAGATGACCCTTATCTATACAAGTAGTGCGTGGACAGCCTATACCGAAGATGTGTCACAAGAGATGAAGCAAGAGACATCCTTCTCCATTGCCACGGTATGACATATGGTGGTCATTTTGCTTCATTCAAGACGGCTACTAAGGTTCTACAAGCTGGTTTTTGGTGGCCTACACTCTTCAAGGATGCACATGAGTTCATTCAGACATGTGAAGCTTGCCAAAGGGTTGGGAACATAACCAAAAGAAACGAGAAGCCACAAGTACCTATCTTTGAAGTGGAAGTCTTTGAAGTTTGGGGGATTGATTTCATGGGGCCATTTCCATCATCATATGGCAACAAATACATTCTTGAGGCAGTGGATTACGTGTCTAAGTGGGTGGAAGCCATAGCCTTACCAACAAATGATTCAAGGGTGGTGATCAAACTTTTCAAGACAATCATTTTCCCACGATTTGAGGTTCCTAAGGTGGTGATTAGTGATGAAAGTAGCCACTTTATCAACAAGATTTTTGAGAGTCTCTTGAGAAAACATGGTGTTAAGCACAAGGTAGCCACACCCTATCAACCTCAAACAAGTGGCCAAGTGGAGGTTTCAAATAGGCAAATCAAGACTATACTGGAGAGGACCGTGGGAGTGACTAAAGAGGATTGGTCTAGCAAGCTTGATGATGCTCTTTGGGCATATAGGACAGCCTTCAAGACTTCCATTGGGACCACGCCTTTTAACCTTCTCTATTGCAAGTCTTGTCACCTTCCTGTGGAGTTAGAGCACAAGGCTCTTTGGGCTGTGAAGCAACTTAACTACAATCTCAAGACAGCCCAAGAGAAGAGGCTAGTGCAACTTCAAGAGCTTGAAGAAATAAGGCTAGATGCTTATAAAAGTGCCAAGATTTACAAAGAAAAGACCAAAACAATTCATGACAAGAAGCTGGAACACAAGGAGCTCAAGGAGGGAAGCTTGGTTCTGCTCTACAACTCACGTTTGAAGTTGTTCCCCGGAAAGCTCAAGTCTAGATGGTGTGGACCATTTGAGATAAAAGAAGTTCTACCATATGGGGCAGTGACTTTGATTGGAACAGGTGGAGAGAGCTTCACAGTGAATGGATATAGAGTCAAGCCTTACATGGCAAGTGATTTCAGGAAGGAGAACACCACGTTGCTTCTCCAAGATCCCTCACTAGCCTAATCCGGTAAAGTCAAGCTTAGGACGTTAAACAAGCGCACTTGGGAGGCATTCCCATGACTATCATTGTACATATTTTTGTTTTAATTTTATGCTTTTTAATCTAAGTGTGTAGGTACAAGGAGATGGGAACTAGAGATCATGATCTTGGATTTAACAAGGCTAAGAAAGGAGAAGCAGAGGCAAAAGATCGAGTGATAGATCGACTAGTCCTGACTCGATCTTTACTAGATCGAGCTAGTAAATCGAATGATGTCACTCGATCTTTACTAAGATCGAGCTGACGATCGAGTGAACCAGTCGATTTCGAGAGGATGACCCACCCATGCGTTCAACTGGAAATACAAACGAGGTGTGGATCGACTGGACTCACTCGATCTTCGAACTAAGATCGACCTATGGATCGATCGGCTCACTCGATCTTCTCCAAAACGACCCCACGATCGACCTGGGAGCTCGATCCAAGACGTGCATCCCCAACCACGATGGACCCTGAATCAAGGAGGAAAATCGATCTGAAGCTTGATTGAAATTAGATCGAGCCAACGATGGAGTAAGCCACACAATCTCGGACAAAATGGGCATGAGATCGAGGTCAAGATCGACCTCGATCTCATGCCGAGGTTAGTTTGAAATTTCTCCCTTCTTTCTCCTTCTCTCTCATTTTAAATTTGAATTTTGGTCAAGGCTCACATCTTTGACCATGAAAAAACGTGCCTTGACCACATTTTTCAAAACCACTTGCATGCATAAGTCCAAAATTTTTGTCTTTATAAACCTACACTCCACACTCTCCATTCATTTGCACACAAACTTATTTTTGAAAAATAGTGAGAGAGTGTGTGAGTTTCGGTTTTGAAAGGCAGAGAGCATCTAATATTCATCCAATTTCAATGGTATTTTCGAATTTCTTGAATTATATATTTAAGTTTTCAAAAATTTCCTTTTTAATGAAGTGGTTGAATATCATTTGTTAGCGATTAGGAATAATTTTTAGAAATATCTAAATATTAGGGGAGTTTTCTTGATTTAGTCTTATCTCAAGAGATTTTCCTCTTCTATTTATTGATATATTTTAAACTATCCCCAAAAATCTAGGACTTATATGCATTAGGGTTTAATGATTTTCTCTCTTTACCGTGTCTTTCTCTCTTTACCGTCGCCTATACTCACTTTCTCTTTGCGGATTTGAATCTCAGGTACCATGGCACCAAAGAAGAGAAGCAGAGGTTTGGAAACACAAGAGGAAACACAACAAGTGGTGGAAGAATCGGTCAAGTGGAGAAAGGAAGAGAGGAAAACAAAGAGGAGGCTAGAGAGGTTGCGGTTTGAGCCTACAAAGTTTGCAAATAGGGATCTCTTGCAAAAGCTAGGATTGTTGGGAGCGTTTGATGAGTTACTCAGAAAAATGGGTCTTGCTTGCCTATCAAGGATGGATTGCCCAACTTACCCCGAAGCCACGCTCGACTTCCTCTCCACCTTGGACTTCACATATGAAGATCCAAGTATCCAAACTCCATCCGAGGGGCATGTCACGTTCAAGATAAGGAAGCAAGCTTACCACCTCTCTATCCCTGAGCTTTGCCAAGCCTACGGTCTCAATGCTGCTGCCACACTTGTGGAGTTCCCACAGTTCAAATCGGCAAGTGACTTATGGGATTTGATTAGCGATGGAGACTACAAGTCCAACACCGCTAAGATCAAGAAGGATGATCTTGGTGAAGACGTGAATTACGGATGCATATTGGCGTATTCCTTGGTCAAATACAAGGCTTGCGCAATAAGGTGCAAGGCTACTTCAGCGCTCATTGGTGGTTTCCTCACGCCATTGTTCATTCAAGCCAAAGTACATCTTGCGGATTTTGAGCCTTGTGTGGAGCGTGCATACATGGATCTACATGAGCAACACCGATTCCTTGTGACCTACTCCAGCACCAGGCTTCTATGCCTACTTGTTCTATGGTGAGAACAATGCAAAGAAGACTTGCATCTTGCCTAATCCGAGAGAGACTCTACTTGATAGCATCGGTCAAATAGAGTTCTTGCCGAGCGATGAAGAATGCGATGCTCCTCTGGGAAGCACAACAACACATTCATCCTCAAAGTCTCCTACCACAGATGATGAAATGCCCTCAAGGCTTGAGCTCCCGAAGCTCGACTATGACCCGCACACCAAGGCCGAGAAGTTCCTTGCTTCGGTTGTTGAAATCCAACGCAAAGTGAACAAGTGGCAAGGCAAGATGATCAAGAAACTTGCCAAGAAGATCAAAGTCCTACAAGGTGATAGCTCATCGGAGATGGCTTTGAGTGATGAAGTTGAGAAAATGGGCGAAACGATGAGGAGGCACTCAACCGGAGGTGTGGCGATCCGTGAACCTCAAGATGGTGATCAAGCTGGACGCCTTTCTCTACACCAAAGCACAGCAAGGAGCAAGGACAAGGGGATACTTCAAGACACTTCAAGAAAGAGCAGGAGGACCGGAGCAACCTCAAGCTCCGGCCATGCCTAGCTTCGAGGTACCCAAAACTCAACATTTGTACATATCATGCATTTTTTATTTTTGCTTTGTGATTTTGGTCTCCTCTTGGACTTGTTTGACACCGAGACGTTGTCATTCAAGTTTGGGGGAGAATGTGTGCTTTGACATATTTTTATTTGGATCTTATTTTGTGTTCACATCCTTGAGTCTTCATGCATGCAAAAATTGCATAGAAAAATACAAAAAAAATCAGAAAATTTTCAAAAATTTCAAAAAAAATTCATATAGATTGCATTTGCACTGTAAAATATTGTAGGATTGAGTCTAGATTTTCATCATATAGGTTGCATCATTCATATGCATAGGGGGCAATGATACAAAAATTAATTGTGAAGTGTTTTTAAGCCCATGTATTGGTTCAAGACCCTAGTTAGTAGTCCTTTGATGCTTTGTGCAAATTTGAAAATTAAGTTCTAACCATCTTTTGACCATTTGTCTTGATTTTCTTGGCTTAAGATTGAAACAAGCATGAATTGAATCCTATCCTATCAAGTGAAACCTTAACATGAATTTTTAATTATCATACTTGTGCATTTGAGAAAGAATACATGGATCACATATACATATTTAGGCTTTCTTATTCCCTCCACCACTCTCTTGTAAGCCTAAATAGAACACCACGCCTTGACCCTTGCCTTATTTCAAGCCAAAATTCTTTTGTGATTGCAAATTGTGAGGCCTTATTTTTGATTGAACTTGGCATAAAGTGTTACGTTTAGGGCGACATGTTTAGGCTCTCATAATGATGCTAGCTTTGCATATTGAAGCTAGTTTTAGGCTTAATTTTGGGTGGGAGTTCACGGGTGTTAATAAAAAAAATGCTTACCTTGTTTCGGGTTTGAGAAAAGAATGGTGTTTGGGAGTGTGAATTTAAAGGGAAACATAGTTTGAAGTGGTGAGTCTTGATTGCATTGAATATAAGCTCAAGTGTTTAAAAGGAGGAAGGGTTAGCTCTCTTATAAAAAGAAAATAGAAAAAGAAAAGAGCCAAAAGGCCAAACAATAAAAAAATTATGTGAATAAGAGCTAGGATGTAGAGTACACCGCTCGCATGTTTAAAGGTTGGAGAATTTTTTCCTAGAATGAATTTGATGAAGTTCTTGTGGGTTTATTGCTTGGCGTGTTGCCTTGTTTGATTTGGGTAGTCACTAGAGGGTGAGTGAGCTGAAAAAGAAAATGAATGAGAGGGGAATTAGGTTCGTTGTTAGTGTATTTTGATAGATGAGAGTCTAGTCATGTATGCATAAATTGCCTTTTACCTTTAGCATTATGCATAAGTTCAATCCTTTTTGAGATAAACCAAAGCTTGGAGTACCCACTTGAATGAGATCATTTTTATCTCATAACCTTGTCCCTTAACCAAATGTATTTGGTTTTAAAAGCACAAGTGTGATTCACGGTTTGAGCATAAATGAATGTTAAAGGTTAGGATTCTTGGATTGTTTGGAATAGACCAGTCTTGATTTGAAATTTAATATGAGATGAATATTGCTAAGTTCTTTGGAGTAGAGTTTGTGTGCTGCATCCTAGGATTAAGAACAAGGACCTTTGAATTGATACATTTGATAAAACACTTTTGGATTTGAGCCCCCATTTTTAAACCTCTCTTCCTAGCTTGAATTTTGTTGGCTTGAGGGCAAGCAAAAGGCAAGTTTGGGGAGTTGATATACTCATATATTTCGCATATATAGCATACATTTAGAGTAGGTTTTCATGCATACATCATACATAAAAGGCTAGTTTGCATCATTTATCTCATCTTAGGTCCTAGAACACTTTGCATTAGCATTTGCATGGCTCCTTGCACATTTGCATCATTTTCAGGTTGTTTAGAGTACTTGGAGCTGTGGAGAACTGTTGGAGCTTGATGCGGTTCAAAGGACAGCTTGGAGATTTATGGAAGCACCTAGAAGAACTCGGACAAGATCAAAGGAACCGAGATCGAGTAGAAGATCGAGCAAAATGAGTCGATCTTGGAGAAATCGACTAGACGATCGAGGAGCCAACCCGAACCAAGTATCCGATCGAGTGGGGAATCGACCAAGCCAAGACGTTTGCATGAACGAAAGGAAGGATCGAGCAAGAGATCGAGGTCGTCTGTGGATCTAAAGGAGAGTGAGCACAAGATCGACTAGGCGCCTCGATCTGGAGGTCCGAACGAGTTGAAGATCGAGTAACGATGGCTGATTCAGAGAAATGATCGAGTGGAAGATCGACGTCCAAGCTCAATCTTCCACCCCAGACGCGCCAACCTTATTCGATTGCCACTTTTGTCTTTTAGCAGTGGGGGGGGACCATTTGAGGATAAGATGAAAAAGACAGCTTACCTACCTTGATTTGGTGGATCCGGGACCATCATTCTCATTGTCACTTTTCCATTTTTAACTCAAAGTTCTATTTTCTCTCCATTGTTGAACTTTAAGGTTTCTAGGTTTGTAATTTGAATCTTTTGATTTTTATTTGAAGTACTTGCACTTTTCTTGCTTAAATCTTTCTTCTTTCCTTAAGCCCAACATGTTGTGCATCTCTAAACTCATGTTTAAGAGAGGTTCGAACATGTAGAGTGAGTAAACCACCAAGGTTTAAGGTTGGGGTGATAAGGGAGTTTTAAAGGTTAAAACTTGGGTCTTTTCTTGTTCTTTATCTAATCTCTTCTTGTATTTGGGGGTTTTAAAGTCTAGAGACTCTTGAGAAAGATCTCTTTAATCTTAGGGATTTTCTTATCTCAAAAAGACTTAGGAGATCCCTTAAACCCAAATCCAAGGGACTAGCTCATCCTTTCCCAAACGCCATGGATGCTTAGGGAGCTAGTTAGGCCACTTTTAAGATCTAAGCTTCATGTTCTTCACCGTATCTTTCCACCACACATCATGGGTTAGGAGGAAAGGGTGAAGAAAGGATTTACACCACAAACCATGGGTAAATCTAGCTATAAGCTTCTTAAGGCCTAGAGATAGCACTAAAATGTCTAGATCTATGTTTTTAAAACCCCAAGTTCGAATATTTAACCTCCCTAAGCATGAACCTCAACCTTGAATTTGCTTTTAGCTTTTGAAAACTTAAAATCATCTTCCTTTAGCTTAAAGTTTGAATCTTTTCCCTAAAATAGCTTAGTTAGCTTAATAGTTGCATTAGAGTCCCATAAATTCGTAAAGTTGTGTTTTTGCTAGGTTTAGTATTTTAAAAATTGCTTAGAGTCTCATATAGTAGCCTGGTAATCGTTTTAAAGTCGTTAGAAATTTATATATAGTTTTTAAAATTCATCCTAGATTTTTAGCAATTTCCCGTTTTGCCTGTCTTTAGCTTTTGATTTTCTAAAATTAGTAGCTCGGTTATTTAATCGCTTAACTGTCATCTAGTAGTTGTTTAACCCTTCAGTACGGATTTTAAAATAGTTTTTGTGATCATATAGTGACTACAAATAGTTTTTACCGAATTTCTCCCCAAATTATCCGGATTTCACTTAGATTTACCAAAACTCTTTTATTCTTGGTAGCTTTCAAACTCCCAATTTGGATTGATTCCTGAAGTATTACAACAACAAAACTAAGCTTTAGGTTTGATAAAACATGCTAAAAAGCTAGTTATCAAAGATGGAGACGGCTACATACGTTTCAAGTATGGAAGTGGGACACACCGAATGTCATTTCGGGATCTCGATTCGATATTCGGATCAGCCAAGGCGATATGCGCGAGATGACGCTCAATATCGAAAGGGAGGAGCTGGAATCATTGTGGGGACATATTGGGGTAGGAACGTACAAGCCCGGAGTGAACAAGAGCACCAGGTTCAGACACCTAGCCTTAAGGTATGTGCAAAGAGCTATTGCACATACATTCTTTGCGCGAAAGGAATGTGGGGCCCTCCTGGCCAAGGAGCTGGAGATAATGGATGACGGTCTGGCATAGATCATCCAAGAGACCCATAATGGGACCGAACTGAGGGGAAGCAGAAGGAGCACCGGTCAGATCACGATTTTGCTTAAAGAGCGCCTCCACTACAAGTCGTAGATGATTTCCACACCATACGAGAGGCCTCAAGTAGGCTGTGGAGGAGTTGTAACTTCCATCCTGAAAGGAGCTGGTGTCGATCTGGAGGAGCCAACGCACGGGATTTGTTGGATAGACATCATATATTTGAAGAAGTACCAGTTCCTTGAGAAGCCATATCGGCATGGACACCGATATCAGTTCACCCTTCCGTCGACCCATGTAGCCGTGCTATTCCTTCCAAACTCGTACTTGACCACGATCAGAGAACCTCAGCATCTGGACTTCGAGCCGCAGGAGGAACACCTTTTCCCCTATGGAGCTGACTTCCATGGAGATTACAATGACGGGAGAAGGCTGATATAGTTGTTGAGGAAGAAGAAGCAAATGAAGAAGGCTGTGTGGATCCTACGGATGAATATGGTTTCCCTCTCTATGGAGCAGATCGTTACCATTTTGAGCCAATCACGAATGCAGCACACCAAAACCTCAAGTAATCACATGGGCGAATCAATGTGCTTCAGCGGTACTGCAAGTGCCAGGATCGCTCGATTCGGAAGCTAGCCTCCACGGTGAAGGGGATTAAGGGACACGTGAAGGGTTTGAAGGGCCAAATCAAATCCTTCACCACAAAGATGAAGGGGTCGACATCGTCACCACGGCTTGAAGCCGATATCTCACCCGGAGAGCCAGAAGGCGAAGAAGGAGAAGAAGAGTCTGATGAAGCAGACAGCCAGATGCTCCAGGAGAGGTATTCCTTCTCATTCCTGCCAAGGGAACACGAGCCGAGTGAACCAGGAAGACATTCATGCCAAGAGGGGAACATATCGAGGAAGAGGCGTGCAAGCCAGTCCCTGATACCGGAATCCGACAACCCCTCTCTCTCAACCGGTGAGGACACCACGTCCTCACATCACACCCGAAACCTAAGGTACCACTCCAAAATCTTGTACATAAGCATTTTTCTTTTTCCTTTTTGCTTTTTGTTTGAATTTTTTTGCATTTTCTTAGGAACATATTCTTCCTCTCTTCTATCACACAAGGACTGTGTGATTTAAGTTTGGGGGAGTACATAGTACATTCATTCACTTAGAATAAATATCATGCATTCATATAATTGCAAAGAAAAATACAAAAAAACAAAAATTTTAAAAAATTATCCCACAAAAAGAAATCATGTAATTGCATTTCCATTTTATGATTAAGTCTAGATGCATTAATTTAGGATTCATAGCATTCGCATAGGGTGTAAAGTATGATGAATCCTTGTAAATAGCCATTTTTAAGTCATGAAGTCAATGCCTTAGTTCTTGTTTGTTTGATGCAATCTGAATTAGACTGAGCTTAAGGCAGCACCACATTTGGAATTTAGCCTGTAGAATTCGATCTTAGCTAATGCATTGTGATTTGAACCATTTCCCTAATGAACTTGAACCGTTAAAACTGGAAATTTAATTATCTTGTTCATTCTTGTTATCAACTCATAGATTTCACTTGGACTTTCTTTCCCTTTTACCACCCTTCTGCTAGTCTAAGCACCAGATCACACTCGAAACCTTCACCTTTGTTTGAAACTATAAACACTTTTTAGAGAGCATGTGAGGCATTTGCATCATTTTCGAATATTCTTAGGGAAAAAGTGTTGGGTTTACGCTGAAAAGGTTAGAATCTCATGTAGACGTTGGCTCACAACTCGAGTCAACACTATGTTAGGTGGTTTAAACTGGAACGGCTTGATACCGATATGATAGGACGATATATCTGGGTAGACTAGGAAGGGAGGGTTCTGGGTGTTCATATGAGGAAGGGGAAGAAAGGAAGAAAAGGGATTTCACCGAGTCAGATGGGGACACGTATCAGGATATGGCGGCAACAAATGAAGCTCGAAACAAAAAGAAGAAAAGGCGGTTCCAAAAAGAAGCAAAAGAAGGACAAATAACAAAGTCTAATCCAGCCAACAACACCAAAGGCGAAAGCAAAGGAACGCCACAAAAGGAGCCAAAGAAGAGCCGAAACCAATCTCCAACAAAGAAGAAGTCCCCAAAAGATAACCAGGAAAGGTTAAATCGAGGAGGAATACCGGGTATAAGGCGGAATGGCCGAAGAAAAGGGTAGCTTAGGAAAGGACAGATTAATCTAGGGTAGAAAACGAAATAGGTGTTTGGGTAGATGAGAATATATCCTTGTATGCATCCATTAGTTTTTACCCTTAGCATTTTGCATTAAGAAGATTCCTTTCATGAGTGATCCTATTTAAACACTTAACCGGTTCGCACTACGAGTTCATCTTTAACTCGTTACCTGACCATGAACCAAGTGAGTTGACTAATAAGCATTAATAGGATCCACGCTTTAAATCCTCTAATGAATGTTACAGGGAATTGGGAATTTGAATGTGCATCTAAGTTGAGATTGATTTTGCTTGATGTTGTGATGAATGTGGTTAAGGCTTTTTGAGTAAGTAGGATTCGGTCTACATCCTAGAAACCTGAACTTAGACATTGACTTGATCTCTTTTAAATGGCGTTTTGGATTCAAACTTTCAAATTTTCTTTCAAACCTCATCCCTCCGGTTGGCTTTTGCTTGAGGACAAGCAAAAAGGAAAGTTTAGGGGTGTTGATATCTCGGTAAATAACGTCTTTTTAGCATGCATTTCACACTAGTTAGGATCTCATTCATGCACTTTTATCTTAGCTTTTGTCCCATTTTCACTCATTTTAGGTCTAGATACATTAGGTTAGATCTTTGCATATTCTTGCATGTTTGGAGTTTTTTTCAGGTATCATGTGTATGGAGGATGGTCCGAAGAAGAAAACCATAGAGAGACCAAAAAAGGGGGAAGAGGGACGATATCGAGCACGGATCACGGCTTCGGAACCGATACGGACCAGCGCATGAACGAACCTTAACGAGAAGCAGCGACTTGGTCCCGAAAGAAGCACCCCGGAATGAAGGTCCAGCAAGATGATTCACTGAAGATGGATTTCGGAGCAAGGCAGCAGGAAGACCCCGATACAAGTAGCAAGCAAGGGACGTCACGACGGCAAGAGCCCGAAATAGTTTCCCGATATGGAGGTTGCCCAAAGATCAAAAGAAGTTGGAATCTCGGCTTGCTTCCCACGACGTGAAGCCGATACGCTACAGTCCAAAAGAGTACCCATTTCGGGCAAGTGGTCCCAACGTTTAGGGTTTTTCCTCTTTGTGTATAAATACTTTGTCCCCCACGCCTATCTCTCTCTCTCTCAATCCACAAGTTTATTTTCTGTCTTTCTTGTAACCGAAACTCTTAGTTCTTTCTCCATTAAAGCTTTGTTTCAAAACCTTTAATCTTTTATGATATTTTGAGGATTACAAGTCTTGTTTTCATAGCATTTCTTGTTTAAGCTTCTTTTTTTTCTTGTTTTTGACTATCTTTCAACCATGAGTCACCTTCTTATCTTCATGGATCTTGAGGTTTCTCTAATGGCGCGTGAGTAGTTCTTTTAAGGATTTTGATGGGTTAAATGGAACAAGGGATTCTCGGATTTAGATTTCTTGTTTATCATTTTTAATGCTTACTCTAGCTTGATCATCTAGTCAAAAGACTATAGGCGGCTTGACATGAACGCCACGTGCTTGCTTAGCCGAAACCATAAACAAGAGTTTGATTCCTTAGGCTCAGACGAACCATCTGTCTAAGGGTCTTACGGTTCAATAGAGACGTTTTAGCATGCTTGTTTCTTCTATTGTACCGCTAAGCGAGAGCTAGTCCATGGTGATAGAGATTCAAAGAGTTTAGACCCAAACGCCATGGGCTAAACGATTTGTGGATCCATTTACCTAAGCATCACCATCTAAGACCAAGTCTTGATGTGATCCAAAAGCTTAGCTTGATGAATAATCCGAGAGTTACCTAGTTCATAAAACCCATCTTGATCCTTCTTTTATTTAGAAAGCTTATCTTTTTACCGTTTATATCTTTACTTCTTGCTCAAGTAGTTTAAAGTTTACATATTTATGATCTTGAGTGACACAAGATCTAGTCTTTAGTCATTTTCTAGTAGTAAAGTCTCAACCTTTAACAATTTCGAGCTTGACTTGTGACACCGATATGACCGATCTGTCCACTAAACACTCCCAAATGGATTGATACCCCATACACTATATTGCAACGGTTAGTGGTGGGTCATTGAACTCCATAACAGAGGTAAAAGCCTGTTATCAATGATTAGAGAATAGAAAGATGGAAGATGAACAAAGATAAATTCCAATTTGCATAAACTATTAAAAAGTATCCTACAAAATCACTTAGAACCCAAAGGGGGAAGGTTTTCTAAGCAAGAACAAAAGTTACTTAAGAAAAACTAGGTAAAAAGCATTTATAGTGAACAGTGGTCGACCCGGAGCAACCCGGAACAAACCGGGTATAGACCCGGTTTTCAGCTTTGGATCGAGCAGCATATCGAGCTACTTAGGTCGATATGCAGCTCGATACGCTGCAAAAGATTTACTTCGCAGCCCGTATCGAGCTACCTAGCTCGATACGTTTGCTCGACATGCAGACTTCATCTTCCCTGGTGGTTTGTATCGAGCTAGGTAACTCGATACGTTTGCCCGATAAGCATCCTCAAAAATCCCTGGCAGGTCTGTATCGAGCTAGGTAGCTCGCTACAAAAGCTCGATATGCAGCCTCCATCTTTTTTGTTGGTCTGTATCGAGCTAGGTAGCTCGATACACAGCTCGATATGCTGCTTAAAGATCTCTGCTTCTCATCTAGCAGCTTCTCTTCCTCCTCTTGATCATCCATAAACTCCAAGTGGTCCTCCTTGCCTCCAAAACACCTAATAAAGACCCTAAACATACAAGTATGCAACAAGCTAGGTTAAGACTCACTAAACTCTAATATGAATGCAAATGAGACTAAAAGTGACTAAATGAATGCACAAGTGGATGCAAAACTATCTAAAATGAATGCTAAAACATTCTAAATTATGAGTCTATCAACTCTCCCAAACTTGCCTTTTGCTTGCCCTCAAGCAAACAAACATGACAAATCCAATAGAGAGGTGTGAAAGTGGGAGCTCAATATCCAAGAATGCCAACAAAAGCAGAATGCCAACAAAAGCAATCAACTCAATGTCCTAGTTCTTAAGTCTAAGATGTATTTGAACTCATCGTACTCCAAAAGATTTAACCAGGCTCATCTAAACAATCAAATGCACAAAAACCTCAATCTAGACAAGTCTCCCTATCAAACAAACTCTTTAACATTCGTTAAGTGCAAACAGTGAATCATGCAATGCAAAGCAAGTGAACTCATTTGGTTAAGGGACTAGGCTTTGAGATAAAAATGTATCTCAATTCATGCGGCTTTCATTTCTAAAAAAGGATTGAACTTATGCATAATGCTAAAGGTAAAAGACAAGTGATGCATACAAGACTAGACTCTTATCTACCCGGAATGCTATCAATGATCTTAAACCCCTCTCTTTCATTCTTTTCAAGCTCACTCAACCCTCTGAAACTACCATTTCTTTCTCAAGGCTCTTTGTGCCTTGCCAAACCCGTGAATTTTATAAACCACTTCTTCTTTTAAATCTCTAAGGGGAAACTTCTTCAACCTTTAACTCATATCGAATGGTGTGGTCTTTTAACAACTTAGCTCTTCTTTTTATTTCTAGGTAGTCTTTCTTTTCTTTGGCCTTTTTGGCTCTTTTGATTCTCTTTTCTTCTTTTCTTAAGACTACCAAGCACTTTTCAAACTTAGAGCTATACTTTTTAATCACATAATACCCACCATTTCAAACTATGCTCCCTTTTCTTTTCACAATGCCTTTAATTATCCCTTTCTTTCCACTTCTTTCCCACAACTCATCATGCTTAAATACAAGCATACAATTCTTTTTCAAAACACCAAGTATCACCAAGGCCCAAACCCCAATCCTAAGCCTACTACTAGCCCCAAAATGCGAGAGCTAAAATCTACATGAGAGCCTAAACTTGCCATCTCAAACCTAACACTTTATTCTAAGTTCAATCAAAATACGGCCTCACAAATATTCACGCTAGAACAATTGGCTTCAAAGGAGGTAAGGTAAGGTGAGGGTAACTACTTGAGCTAGCAAGAGAGTGGTAAAGTGTGTAAGAAAGCTCAAATATGTATGTAATCCATGAATTCACTTTCAATGTAAGGCATGATAATTAAATGTCCAAATTCGGTTCAAGTGAGTAAAGTTGATTATCAATTTCAAGATCCTATTTCGACCAAGATCTAAGTGACATGTGAAGTGATCCAAACATGGTTCTTCCTTACTTTCAAGACTTGTTCAAAGGCATCAAAGAACTACTAACTAGGGCATTGAATTGATTACATGAGTTGGCATCATACAGGGAAAGGCTCATCATTGCTCTCTATACATATGAATGCAATCCTACATGAAGTGTACCTAGACTCGATCCTAAAATGCAAATGCAACATCTAAATGACTGTTTGTTTTGGAAAATTTTCAAAATTTTCGATTTTTCTTTGACTTATATGAATGCATGAGACTCAAATATGCATAAAAGAAAAATAAGATCACAAAATACATGTCAAATCTCTCATCCTCTCTCCCAAACTTAAATTACACAGTCCCTTGTGTAATAAAAGTCCGAGAGAGACCGCAATCAATATGACATAATGACAAAGTAAGATTCTAAGAGAAATATATACAATGGAGGGTGAAGTGTTACCTCTAGAATGCTATGGAGGAGGAGGAGGACGAACCAATGGCTCAACCTTCTTGATTCGATCCTGCTGGCTGATAACACTCATATTTTACTCCTAAAACCTATCATGCATCTCTCTTGTTTTCACAATATGCAGATATGTGAAAAAACGCCGGAGAGTGAGGAACAACACGATTTCTAGTCACTCGAGACGAAGGATCAAAGGAATGGTAATATTTTCGTTATCTTTAAGACTCTTACACTAAGGCACTTCCCGTTTCATAAAAAAATAATAATAAGAAAAAGTAACTCGGATAAAGGACCTGAATTCCTTGGAATGATGACGGTACTTATCCGTAAAAAAGCAGAGTTACATAAAAAAATTAGAGAAAAGAAACGGGAAGAAAATGCCTAAGAGTCTTAAGAGAATCGGAACATTCATAGAGGCGGAGTCTGGTCAATATGGTGAGAAGTTTTAGACGCCACCCAATCCGAACCAGAAGCAAGAAACCAAGTCTGGCGGTATGGCGATATCAAGGATAACTCGCGGATGTGTACGTGCGAAGAGTTGATAGGTACTCAGGTTTTACCCTAATAAAACTACTGCAAGTGCACAGCAAAGCAGTTGAAGTATAAAGGGTTATCGAATCCCAAAGGAAGTGAAAGCTACACTATTGTTTCTAAGTTCGAATTAAGCTAAGAAGAAAGATTAAATGTAAAAGACAGAAAGCAATTAAACGATTTAGATTCAGGAGACAAAACGCTAGGTTCAGGGAAATTCTCAGGTGAATCCTAATTGCAGGTCTAGACAGAATGTTAGAAATTATGAAGAACTGTTCTTGAACTCGAAACACTAATGTAAAATCAACCAACTCTCGCTGCGAAGATTATCTATGTCTAAACCCTAAAATTCCAAATCTCTTTGCAAATCCTATTGATTTAGACAAGCATTAATAACAGGCTCGATTGTTCACAAAATCCTAAACCAAATCTCTTTGCGAATAGGTATTTTGCTCATCTAACATTAGTTCAGGCAATCAATAATACTCTCGCATCTATTAATTAACCTAAGATCAGATTCTAGGTCGCGAAGTTAGAATAAGCATTAAACACAAATCCAGATGAAGAAGTCTAATGATTTTATCCTAACAATTTAATTCGACCTAACAATACATCAATCACCTTTGAAAAACCCTAAACCTAACTAGCAAACTACTCAGACATGGTGAATGAAGAAAACATCATGAATAAAGAAAATTGCATAAAAGAAATCAATAGAAACAAATGAGTTCCAAATCTGCTAAGAAGGAGCCTAATTCTTCTCTCCAAAATCTCTCTAAAAATATCTCTCTAAGTCTCAAAACAGAAAAATAAGAATAATAGTTGGTGGCTAAACAATGCCTTGAAAATCTATATTTATAAGCAAACTCGCGTCAGGGGCAAACTTGTAAATAATGGAAACTTCAGCAGATTTCATTTTTCTGATGGAAGTCCGATTTCTTTGGCGGTCTTCATTGGTGTCCATCGACACTACATGGTGTCGATCGACACTTTGCGTGTAAATTCACTCCTGACTTCATCACTTCGCAGCTTCTTCCAGAATGCTCCAGAATGATCCAAAATCTCCAATTATGCTCCAAACGTAGTTCAACCTGCAAAAACTCTAATAGGACTCTAAAAATACCAAAAGAC
>JAHZTW010000084.1:136140-185864 GCA_020283515.1 Alliaria petiolata | reverse complement strand
AAGTTTTTGACTGACTCAATTGACTCTCAAAACAAAACACAAAGTCAGTAATCACCTCCCCCAGACTTAAACAACATTGTCCCCAGTGTTATCAAGCCCGAAGATGGCTAAAAGAAAGATAAGAAACAACATAAAAGACCAAATAGAAGACTTACATTTGTCTGCGCGTGGTGTCGATCGAAACTATAGTGGTGTTGATCGACACTGATCTGAGTCGAGTCCAATGTCGCCTTTTTTCAACTGACTGAAACTTAGGACTTATAAAACTAAGACGAAATATAAAGAAAAACGTACCTAACAGTAGGTTGCCTCCCACTCAGCGCTTGTTTTCAGTCATTAGCTTGACTGTGTCGGGGTTCAGATGTCTGGTGGATCAGAGGGTGACATCGAATGCTTCCCAGACAAATGTCTCCTCATCCATGGTGGTGTATAGGCAGTAGGTACATGAAAGCGACCAAGGAAATGAGGAACAACACCAGGGTGGGACTTGAGTTCGGGTGGGACACTTCGTTTTCCTGCAGAATCATCAAAAGAAACACCACGCCCTCTACGAGAATCTCGTGGCTTGCATAAGTGTGAAACACCTTTTGAACCTTTTAAATTTTTATTGAGATGATCAGGAGGTTTGGAAGTGATCCTAGGAAGTACATACCTTTGCTTTCTTCGAGGTTTATGGGCAGAAGGATGTGGAGTCGTCTGTTTGACAACATGTGATGGAATTGCAGCATTGCAAACAGCTTCTGTTGTGATCCGCGAAGGGTGTCGATCGACACTAGGAGTGGTGTCGATCGACACCAACTCTGCAGCTCGAATCTCTGCACTTTTTCTGCAATTCAGCTCCGCAATCCTTGTTTCCATGACGAAAACGTCTTCCTCCATCAACTTGGCATTGATTAGACCTTCATCTTCGCCCATAGTCCTGAAGATATGATTGTTTCCACTCCAGTCTTCAAGCTCCACAGCTTTCTTAAAATTTTCATCTAATGCCTCTTGAACAACCAGTTTGTTCACTTGCTCTTTAAAATCCAGCTCCTTGTCAAACTCAGGAGTAATGGCATCTGAATGTTCCATGATTGGATCTTGATCCATAGAAATCTCTACTGAAAAAGATTGACCATTGATGGTGGAAGGTCCCCTTAACTTGTCCATGTCAAAATTCATGACAACATCACCCAAGTCAAGTTCTATTTTCCCTTTCCTCACATCAATAATGGCACCAGCTGAAGTCAAGAATGATCTTCCCAAAATAAGAGGATCTGTAGGTTCTTCATCATATTTCAACACCAACAAGTCTGTGGGAATCATGCAACCTTCAATCTTCAATGGAACATCTTCTAGAACACCTTCTGGGATTCTCTTAGATCCATCAGCTAGGACAAGGGAGATTCTGGTTGGCTTGAAATCAGTCATTCCAAGTCGAACAGCAACTGAGTATGGTATCAAGTTGATACTTGAACCTAGATCGCAGAGAGAACGAGGAAACCTTCCTGTTGAGATTGAGCAATCTAGCTCAAAGTTCCCTGGATCAGGTAACTTTTCTGGAATCCTCCTCTGAATCACAGCATTGACTTGTTCAGAAACCCACACCTTCTTCTTCTTCCTTGGAACTATGTTCAAGAGAATTGCATTGATGTCTCTGGTAAGCAATGCTCCTTCCTCAGGACTCACACCATTGATAACCATTCTCTTGACATATCTTCTTAATGCAGGTGAAAGTCTGACTGCATCAACTAGGGGTAGCTCAACCATCAGCTTATCCATCATCTCCTTGCATCTGGCTTCTTCTATCTCCTGTTTAGACTTTCTAGGAGGCCTGGGATAAGGTATTTTGGGCTTGTACACTCTTTCCTCTACATTTGTTGAAGCTTCAGGCGTGCTTGGCGAAGTCTGGGCATGGTATCGATCGACACCCAGCTGGTGTCGATCGACACTAGTATCTTGTGTCGATGGTTTGGTCGAATTCGGTCCGCCAGAACTCGAATCGTCGGGAATTTCTACTGGTATCGATCGACACTCAGAAGTGGTGTCGATCGACGCTAGCTCTGCAACTGCAACATTATCAGTTTCAAGCTCCTCGAACTTCTCAAGATCTGCGAAATTTTCTGCACTTCCTACCATGATAGCATTGACATGATGTCTGGGATTTGTATCAGTCTTTCCAGGAAGAAACCCATCTTGTCTCTTCAAGGCTCCAGTAGTTTGAGCAACTTGAACATCCAATTGCTTCATATGAGAGTTCAAGCAATCGATCTTCCCATTCAAGTCTTGATACTGTGAATCAATCTTTCCATTGAAATCCACTGTCATCTTCTATTGTCCCTCTAGAATTTGCTCTAGCATAGACTCCATCTTATTGTCTTGTGCAGGAGGCTTTTGGTAAGAAGAAGAACCATACGTTCTCTGGAAGTTGTTGTTCTGAAAAGGCTTATGGTAAGAAGAACCATAGCCTTGCTGATTGCCAAACCTTTGACATTGAAATCCAGCTCCATTGATATAGTTAACTTCTTCTTGCTCAAGTTCAAATGTCTCCACCTCATTAGCAAAATGAACTTGCTTCTTGCCCACCAAGATGACCAGCTTCCTGTTAACCTCAGCTATTTGGCTTCCTCCATTCGCTCCAACGTGTTGTCTCCTCTCAAAGTCTGCATTCTTGGTGCTATTGCAAGAGGCCAAATTCTCTATAAGCACCATCGCGTCATCTGGATATCTGGTGTTGAAGTTGCCATTGCTTACAGCATCCAAAGCCATCTGGTACCTAAAATCGATCCCTCGGTAAAAGATTCCGAGAAGCTGCGGCTCGCTGAAACCATGATGTGGGCAGTCCCTTTGGTAAGCCTTGAATCTCATCCAAGAAACTTTGAATGCTTCAGTGGGTCTTTGGGAAAATGCAGTGATCTTTGTCCTCAGCTCTTCGGACCTCGCGTCATCAAAGAAGTTGCATAAAAATGCATTCTTCGTGTCTTCCCAAGTGGTCAAGGATCTTGGATCCAACTGCTTCAGCCAGTATGACGCATCTCCAGCAAGTGAGTAAGGGAAAAACTTGCAGAAGAGATAGTCATAAGTCACTCCATTAGCCTTAATGCTGGATGCCAAGTCCTCGAATCACTCAATATGGTCCATAGGGTGCTCATTAGGAAGACCATGGAAGGGATGCTGAGCCACCAATGTGAAGTAAGCAGGCTTCAGCTCGAAGTCGTTCCTTTGGAATGCAGGAGGACGGATCGCAGCTCTGTTAGCATAGAACTGGTCTGGGCGGTTGTATTCGCCAAGCGTTCTTCCACGTCCAGCTTCTGCAGGGATGATTTGTATGGCTGGTTCGACGATGACGGCGCCAGCCTCATCAAGTCTCTGTCCACGATTGTTTCTTCTATTGCCGTCCAAATCTGTGAAGTTGCCAGCCTCGTCAAGAATCATAATCACAGGTTCTGCAATCTCTGTCTGCGCAGGGTGTCGATCGATGCTATCTGTGGTGTCGATCGACACTAAGGGGTATCGATCGATGCTATGGGTGGTGTCGATCGACACTCGGGCAGTCTTTCGATTCGTACGTTCGAGACGGCCTAGTTCCTGGTTGAGTGCGATTAGTTCCTTGTCCTTGTTGCTTCTGGTACTGCGATTAAGCATGCACCTGAAAAACAAAAATTAGAAACTAAATCAGTAACCAAAAATAAAAACAAAACCTAGTCAAAATCCTAATACTAGATTCCGTAGGCAGCTATTACTTCCCCGGCAACGGTGCCAAAATTTGATATGCTCTCAAATTTACCCTAGAGCTACTCTCTCAAATTAAGAGATCACTCTAATATTTAGGGATCAAATCCACAGGGAAAGGGATAGTGACATAGCAGATTTCTAATTTCGAGTTAAGCTAAGTGAGAATGTAAAACTAAAAGATAGAAAGCAATTAAAGACTTAGTAAATTCAGTAGACAAAACGCTAGGTTCATGGAAATTCTCAGGTGAATCCGAATTGCAGATCTAGACAGGATGTTAGGAATTTATTAAGAACTGTTCTAAAACTTGAAACACTAATGTAAAATCAACCAACTCTCGCTGCAAAGATTATCTATGTCTAAACCCTAGAATTCTAAATCTCTTTGCAAATTCAAACAATTCAGACAAGCATTAATAACTGTTTCAATTGTTCACAAAATTCCTAAACCAAATCTCTTTGCGAATAGGTATTTTGCTCATCTAACATTAGTTCAGACAATTAATAATACTCTCGCATCTATTAATCAACCTAAGATCAGATTCTAGGTCATGAAGCTAGAATAAGCATTAATCACAAATCCAGATGAAGAACTCTAATGATTTTATCCTAACAATTCAATTCAACCTAGCAATTCATCAATCACCTTTGAAAAACCCTAAACCTAACAAGCAAACTATTCAGACATGATCAATGAAACAAAAATCATTATTTGAATAGGAAGCATAAAAGAAATCAATAGAAGAAATCAATAGAAGAAACAAAGGAGTTCCAAATCTGCTTGAAAGGAGTGATTTTTCTCTCCAAAAACCTAAACTTCTTTGATTCTTAAAATATGAGATTCTGCCTAAAGATTGGCTTTGAAAACTCTATATAAGGTCCAAAATACGAATTGGGCACTTTTGCAAATAAGGAAAATTTTTTGGGCAATTTCCTTTTCTTCAATCTTGTAAACGTCGCGATCGTCTTCTGATTTTGGGGGGTGTCGATCGACATCATGAACAGTGTCGATCGAGACTAATTATCCAACTCCAATCCGACTTCATCTTTTCAGCAGCTTGTTCCACAATGCTCCAAAAAGCTTCAAAATCTCCAATTATGCTCAAAACGTACCTGAACATGCAAAGACTATAATAGGTCTCTAAAACAACCAAAAGACTATAAATAAGACTTATATCATGGTCAAAAACCTGTAAAAGCCATGATATATCAGTAACCCACTCGGTACTCTGCGCTCTGCTTTTACCAACTGACAAGTTTGACACTGAGAAACCCATACGGCGTTGTCTCGCTTCATCCCGTCCCAGTGGTAGTTACGCTTCAGATCTTGATACATTTTCGTATTTCCAGGAAGAATAGAGAATGTCGATGTATGAGCTTGACGCAAGACCTCATCCTTTAGNGTGGCGCGGCCACTGGTCTTCTGAGGATCTGTGGCGCGGCCATCCTTCTTCTGGGAATGTGTCTGACGGGCCTTCTTGCTTCCTTCGTAACTTGAGATCCAACCGTGGGATTGAACTCAAATCACCTTGGCATAAAAGACAGCTGGAAGGGCTATCTTGTCTCTAAATATGAGCTTGATCTTCTGGTTGGAAGGTCGTCATCTGATGTTGAACTTATGGCTCTGAGCACATGTCCTTGAAGTTCCCGTTTTGCTCCAAAATCTGTCCTTTTTGTCCAATTTTCCTGAAATGACTTTTAAAACTAGGAAATGTGGAAATCACTTTAAAACCGTTGAAAACCGGGTTAAAACACTTATAAATGATCTTGAAATAATAGGTTTTAGGAGTAAATATATGAGTATTATCATAAGTCGAATCGAATGAAAGTAAAACAAAGCAAGAAATAAACAAGCAATCACGAATTAGGGTTCTTAAAATCAGGAGACTAAGACACTAGGTTCAGGGAAATTCTAAGGTGATCTAAATTGCAGGTCTAGACAGAATGTTAGGAAAATATTAAGATCCGTTCTTGAACTCGAAACACTAATGTAAAATCAACCAACTCTCGCTGCGAAGATTATCTATGTCTAAACCCTAGAATTCCAAATCTCTTTGCAAATTCTAACAATTCAAACAAGCATTAAAGTTCAGGTTCGATTGTTCACAAAACCCTAAACCAAATCTCTTTGCGAATAAGTATTTTGCTCATCTAACACTAGTTCAGGCAATCAATAACACTCTCGTGTCTACCAATTAACCTAAGATCAGATTCTAGGTCATGAAGCTAAAATCAGCGTTAAACACAAATCCAGATGAAGAACTCTAATGATTTTATCCTAACAATTTAATTCGACCTAACAATTCATCAATCACCTTTGAAAAACCCTAAACCTAACTAGCAAACTACTCAGACATGATTAATGAAACATAAATCATAATTTGAATAGAAAGCATGAAAGAAATCAATAGAAGAAATAAAGGGGTTCAAAATCTCTCAAAAACAGAGTATATGATATATCTCCCTAAAAGCTCTCTAAAATCTCTCTCTAAAATATTATGTAGCCTAAACAATGGCTGAAAAGGTATATTTATAGGCTAAAACACGAGTTGGAGCACTTTTGTAAATAAGGAAATCTTCTGGGCAAATTTTCTTTTTCTTCAAGACTTGTAAAATCAGGCGGCTTTAGGAATCCACGATTGTTGTCGATCGACACCAATGTAGTGTCGATCGACACTCATTCCAAAATCTGGCTCTCTGACTTCGTCACTTTGCAGCTTATTCCACAATGCCCCAGAATGATCCAAAATCTCCAATTATGCTCGAAATGTAGTACAACTTGCAAAGACTCTAATAGGACTCTAAAAATACCAAAAGACTATAAATAGACTTATATCATGGTCTAAAAACGGGTAAAAACCATGATATATCAGCTGGGCATCTACGAAGACTGCCAGATCCTCTTCAATGCAATGGGTCTAAGGCGCTTCATGGAGAATGCCTATGCTTCTCACGACGAGGTGACCTTCCAGTTCCTAGCATCACTGGAAGTAACGTTCTATGCCTTCGGAGAGGAGACTCCAGAGGAAGATTGATATACTCATATATTTCGCATATATAGCATACATTTAGAGTAGGTTTTCATGCATACATCATACATAATAGGCTAGTTTGCATCATTCATCTCATCTTAGGTCCTAGAACACTTTGCATTAGCATTTGCATGGTTCCTTGCACATTTGCTTCATTTTCAGGTTGTTTAGAGTACTTGGAGCTGTGGAGAACTGCTGGAGCTTGATGAGGTTCAAAGGACAGCTTCGAGATTTATGGAAGCACTAAAAGAACTCGGACAAGAGCAAAGGAACCGAGATCGAGTAGAAGATTGAGCAAAATGAGTCGATCTGGGAGAGATCGACCAGACGATCGAGGAGCCAACCCGAACCAAGTATCTGATCGAGTGGGGGATCGACCAAGCCAAGACGTTTGCATGTACGGAAGGAAAGATCGAGCAAGAGATCGAGGTCATCTATCGATCTAAAGGAGAACGAGCACAAGATCGACTAGGTGCCTCGATATGGAGGTTCGAACGAGTTGAAGATCGAGTAACGATGGCCGATTCAGAGAAATAATCGAGTGGAAGTTTGACGTCCCAGCTTGATCTTCCACCCCAGACGCGCCAACCTTATCCGATTGCCACTTTTGTCTTTTAGCAGTGGGGGGGGGGACCATTTGAGGATAAGATGAAAAAAAAACAGCTTACCTACCTTGATTTGGTGGATCCGAGACCATCATTCTCATTATTACTTTTCCATTTTTAACTCAAAGTTCTATTTTCTCTCCATTGTTGAACTTTAAGGTTTCTAGGTTTGTAATTTGAATCTTTTGATTTTTATTTGATGTCTTCTCTTGATCATTAGGATGAATGGGTATTTGGAAGAACCCACTATATCCATCAAGGAAACAATAGAAGGGATGGTTAGCCAATCTCTCAAGCATTTTATCAATAAAAGGAAGAGGGAAATGATCTTTTCTAGTATATGCATTAAGTTTTCGATAGTCAATACACATTCTATGGCCGGTTATGGTTCTAGTTGGTATTAACTCATCTTTATCATTCTTAATCACATTGATTCCACCTTTCTTATGGACAACATTCACGGGAGATACCCAAGTGCTGTCACTAATAGGATAGATCACATTAGCTTCCAAAAGTTTTAATATTTCCTTCTTAACCACTTCCTTAAGGTTTGGGTTCAATCTTCTTTGATGTTCAATTGAGGAAGCATTCTCATTTTCAAGGTGAATCCTATGAGTGCAAAGTATAGGAGATATGCCCTTGATATCACTTAGTGAGTAACCAATTGCTCTCCTATACTTTCTCAACTCATTCAAGAGAGAGTTGAGCTCATCATCACTCAATTGTTCATTGACAATCACGGGGTAAGTAGAATTAGGGCCTAAGAAAGCATACCTTAGTCCAATGGGAAGTGGTTTGAGGTCCACCTTTGGGGCCTTAAGTTCGCTCCAATCCTCATCATGGTCCTTAGCCAATTCGCTATCCTCAAGCTCCTCTAGCTTTTCCTCTTGTCCTTGACTTGAAACCTCAACTTCCATGGACTTCTTGTCTTGGTCACAAACTACTTCACCCTCACATGAAGCTACCAATTTTGTAAAGCCTTCCTCCCCATCAAGAGCCTTGCGCGAATCAAGCATTTGCATGTATGCTTGTGTTTCCTCATCCAAGTACCCATTCTCTCCATGTGGTTTGGTGAGAGCAACACCAAGATGGTCCTCTTGAGCTAGTTCCTCTAGCAACTCATCGGCTAGCTCATCCATAGTCTCAATGTAGAATAGTTGACCATCAATGGTGGGTTTCCTCAAAGTCTTCTTTATGTCAAACTTCAACTCAATCCCTTTTCCAAGATGTAAGCCAATCTTTCCATGCTTAACATCTATAATAGCACCAGCTCTAGCTAGGAAAGGTCTTCCCAAAATCAAAGGATCCTTTGGCTCTTCATCCATCTTGAGCACTATGAAATCTGTGGGAATGATGAAGTTGCTAACCTTGATAGGCAAATCTTCAAGAAGTCCAATAGGCAACCTCACACTTCTATCCGCAAGTATCAAGGAGATTCCACACTCTTTGTATTTGGTGAAACCAAGCTTCTTTGCAATTGAATAGGGCATAAGGTTGATGCTAGCTCCAAGATCACACAAGCAATTTTCAAAACTAAGAGGACCTAGGGCGCATGGGATTGTGAAAGATCCGGGGTCTCCTAGCTTCTTTGGTATCACATTGCTTTGGATTATGGCACTACACTCTTGAGAAACTAGCATAACTCCTTGGATATCCTTTGCTCTTTGTGCCACGGTATCCTTCAAGAACTTAGCATATTGTGGAATCAACATAAATGCATCCACCAAAGGCATCTTGAGCTCAATTTCCTTGATTTGCTTGTCAAACATAGCCTTGTACTTCTCCACCAATTGTTTCTTAAATCTCCCGGGAAAAGGAAGTTTAGGCTTGTATGGTGGAGGAACAAATCTTGGCTCTTTCTTGTGCACATCCCCCTTTGGTTTTTCCTTTACCACTTCCTTGCTCTTCTTTGCAATATACACATCATCAAAAGTTATAGCATCTTGAGTTTTTTCAAAGCTATCCTCCCCATCTTGAACTTCAATGTCCTCATTGATCAAAGGACTTGACCTTGGAGGCAATTCCTTTCCACTTCTCAAAGTAATGGCATTGATGTACTCCTTGGGATTAGCTTCACACTTTCCCGGTAAAGTACCTTGAGAATTGGAGCTAGAAGCCTTGCCTTTCTCTAGTTGCTTGAACTTTTGTTGAAGACCTCCAATTTGAGTAGCAAGCTCATTGAGTGAAGAATCCATCCTTGTGTTAATTTCAGTAATCTTCTTGCCCATATTAGCATCACTATTGGCTTGACCTCGTAGGATTTGTTGAAGCATAAGCTGAATATTATCTTGTGGTGGACCTTGTGAAGCTTGACTAAAACCCGATGGAGCATTGCCTTGGTTGAACTTTTGCCCACCAAAGTTGCCTTGGTTTCCTCCTTGGTAGTTAGACCTTGGTGCATAACCTTTTTGTTGATTGTTGTAGGGCACAAAAGGCTTTCCTTGAGTAGCTTGTTGAGGATAGACTTGGTCTTGTGGGTTAGTCACATTAGTACTCCTATAAGAGAGGTTGTTATTCCCCTTATAGTTGTTGTTATAGTTGTTGTTGTATCCTCCTTGGCCTCCCACGAAATTGACCACCTCTTGACCCTCTTTGTACTCAACTTGATCATCACAATCTTCCACATTCTCTTCAACAAAATGGACATGCCTTTGGTTGGAGGACATGAGCTTGTCCATCTTATCATGTAGAGACTTCATTTCCCTCTTGTGAGCATCAAAATCACCTCCCCTTGGAGCTCTATCATAGTCCTCATTATAATTTCCATCACTTAAGGCAAGATTCTCTACAAGCTCCAATCCATCTTCAACATCTTTGCCCAAGAAGTTCCCATTGCTTGCGGTATCAAGAAGCATTCTTATCTTTGGGAGAACACCTCTATAGATGGTGCTTAGTAGAGACTCTTGTGTGAAGCCATGATGAGGGCATTGCATTGTGTAGCCCTTGAATCTTTCCCATGCTTCATTGAAGTACTCATTGTTCTTTTGAGTGAAGCTAGAGATCTCATTCCTCAACTTGGCGGTCCTAGAGTTGGAGAAGAACTTGGATAGAAAAGCTTTCTTGCACTCATCCCATGTAGTGATAGTACCTAGAGGCAAAGTTTTCTCCCATTGCCTTGCTCTATCCGCAAGAGAAAAGGGAAATAATCTTAACTTGAAGGCATCTTCACTCACACCATTCATCTTGAATAAACCACAAACTCTATCAAAGTTGTCCAAGTGATCTAGAGGATCCTCCATTGGCAACCCATGGAACTTGTCTTGTTGAACCATAGAGATGAAAGCTGGCTTCACTTCAAAAGTATTGTTTTGAACCGGTGGAGGATTGATACCATAGCGATTTTGATGTGTATTTGGAGCATCTCCAGCCCCAATAGTCCTNCATAGCGATTTTGATGTGTATTTGGAGCATCTCCAGCCCCAATAGTCCTCCCTAGTCTTGGCGCATGTAAGGGGTTTCCATTGCCCCTTGGTGCTTGCTCATGTCCATTATGAGGTGGTGCATGCGCCATGTTCCTAGGAGGAGCTTGATCTCCTTGTTGTTCTTCCATTCTCAACCTCTCTAACCTTGCAGCTTCCCTTCTTGCAATCCTTGCAACACTTTCCAATTGATCAATGTCTTGAAAGCCTTGGAAGTTGTTGTCTCCTTGTGATCTCAAATGCATTCAATGGAGAAACTGAAATCTAGAAAAGTGGATAGTCAATAAGCAAAAAGATCACTTAGTCTCAAACAAAACTCAAATCTTAATGATCAATCAATCCCAATACGGCAACGGCGCCAAATTGATACACAAGAGTTTTGGCTCTTGCAAGCAATTCCTCAATTGCTCATATCATTGCAATATATTGAGGTATCAATCCATCTTGGGAGATGATGCAATAAGAATACAAAGTTGAGTCTAAGCTAAGTTAAAATGATAAAAGCAAGTCACACACAAGTAGTAAAAGCAAGCTACAACTTAAAGAGATACTACTAAAGCAATAACTATGATATTAATCCTTAATTGAAACTAATCAAGATACTAAGCAAGAATTACTACTAAGCAAGATTATCAAATGACTAAATCGAAACCTAGGGATGGAATCATTGATTTGGGAAACTAAAGGAGCAACCTTGCATTCATTTAAGCTACTAATCAAGCAAACTCTATACCTAGAACACTTAATCAAGATAAGACCATGATGTGTGGCTCAAATCCCTTTGTTAATTACCCTAATGAACTAATGATGTTTTAGCATTAAGATAATCAACAAGCATTATTAACAATTCTAAATGGTATGATAAACACTCTAGACATCTAATGTCTTAGGCTATAAATGTAAATCTCTTATTAAGTTGGTTCAAGCATTTCATCAAACACTTGGTGGGTGGATGAAATGCCTATAATCCAAAATAGCAAAGGTTAGCTATTTGGCATGAAGAACTACTTAATAAGAAGAGATTAGGAAGAATCTATCCTAGATTGCAATTTTGAACCAATAGAAATCCCTAAATCTAACCCATCCCTAAGTTCCTAAGGAAACTACTCACTAATCATGTTTAAGCCCATCAAATCAAAGATTAGAGAAAGGTTAAACATAATTAGAGAAATATAAACAAGTAATCTAAGAAAGATATTGCATTAAACTCAAATCCAAAGCATAAACAAAGTATTTGCCCAAAGTGGCTAAAAGTTTAAGCTAAGAACAAGAGATTAAAAAATGTTTAGAAAAATTAGGTCTAAAGAGTATTTATAAGGGGACTCATGAAAATGAAGAAAAAGAATTCGTCTGGGGTCGGATCGACGAGTTCATCGATCCAAGTCGTCGATCCGACCCTTTTTAAAAATGGATCGACGACCCATCGATCCACTTCGTCGATCCTTGCTCATAGTCTTGGCTTCTGGTCCGGCGTGGTACGTCGATCTACTTCGTCGATCCGACTCCCTGGAATTTTAAATCGACGAACCTTCGTCGATCCATCTCGTCGATCTGTGCTCCTGGAAATCTGGTTCGGCGTGGCTCGTCGATCCGTTTCGTCGATACGTGCTCCTGGAAATCTGGATCGGTGAGCTTCGTCGATCTGGTACGTCGATCTGTTGCGAGAAATCCTCTTCTTCATCCTTTTTGCTTCTTCTTGCCCCTCCAAGTGGTGTGCATCATTCTCCAACTCCATCCTCATCTCCATAGCGTCCTTTTCACCTGATTAAGGTTCCAAATGCAACAAACTATGCAAAGAACCATGCAAAACACTCTAGGACTCTAAATGGTACAATGTAACACTATGATGCTATTTTAGACTCCTAAATGATGAGGAACTTGCACTACATGGATGCTAAAATGATGCAAAATATAGACATATCAGTAGTTTGCTAGTTAGGTTTGGATGATTTAGGGTTTGATGAAGAGTTTGTAGAATCATTAGAATTATTAGGGAAATCAATTGGATCTTTACCTTGATTTGTTCTTAACTTGATTCTCTGAATTGATCACTTAGAAATCAAACCTTAGGTTGTTTAATAGATGCGAGAGCATTATTAGTAACTTGATCTAATCATAGGTGAGTAAAATATCTATTCGCAAAGAGATTTTGTTTAGGTATTTTGTGAAAAAATAAAACATGTTCCTATTGCTTGCCTTAATTGTTTAAATTCGCGAAAAGATTTGGGATTTAGGAATTTAGGCATAGATAACTTCTGCAACTAGAGTTGATTGGTTTTAACTTAGAGTTTCGAGTTCTAGACGGTTCTTAATAAATCCCTAATAAACTTAGATTCTGCATTCTTGGATTCAACCTGATTATTATCCTTGCCTAGCGCTTCGTCTCCTGAACTTTAATACATCTTAATCCGATTTATTGCTTGTTTAATTGCTTAGTTTTAATTTCATATAAATCTGCTAGCATAATCTAAACGTAGAAACCATTAGCGTAGCATCTACTTCCCTGAGGGAAACAAACGCAGCTTGAATCCATCTTCGCTTACTCCGTTGATCTTCGTCATGGCGCACACACGATCGAACTAGTCAAGATGGTCAAGTGGGTCTTCCAAGGGCAGACCGAAGAATCGGTTGTTCTGCACCATGGAGATGAGACCACTTTTGATCTCGAAGTTGTTGTTCTGCACTGGTGGTGGCTGGATACCGTGTCGGCTTGCGTTCGATATCGGTGCATCTCCCGCACCGATTTGGCTCACAGCTCTTGGAGCAGCTGCAACACCAGGCTGTCCTTGAACTCCTTGTACGCCTTGTGGACCTTGTGGTCCCTGGTTGCCTTGTTGTCCTTGTGCACCAGCTGCGCTCGCAGCTCCTTGAGCACCTTGTTGGTTTTCCATCGTCACACGGTTAACTGTTTCGGCTTGTTCTCGATTTCGTCTAGCTGATCTTTCGAGCAGATGAATATCGTCTATTGGGGGAACAAGGTTTGTTGTACCGTGTGAACGTAGGTTCATGTACCTGTTTCAACACAGAGATATACGAGTAAAAATGTTAAATGACTTGAAAAATTGAAACTTGTCCTTA
Source organism: Alliaria petiolata (assembly GCA_020283515.1). Classification (NCBI taxonomy): domain Eukaryota; kingdom Viridiplantae; phylum Streptophyta; class Magnoliopsida; order Brassicales; family Brassicaceae; genus Alliaria; species Alliaria petiolata. The sequence continues at coordinate 172,019 of JAHZTW010000084.1, read as the reverse complement.
TAACGACCTAGTACCGAAATGACTAAACTTTCTCCCAAACGGAAACGACGCCAATTGAAAAATATGGGTTCTGCCCTTTTTAGCAATGTCCCAAGACTATCAACCGAAAGCAGTGCAACGTGTGGGGTATCAAACCATTTTGGGAGCGTTAGTAAACAGATCGGTCATATCGGTGTCATAAGTCAAGCTCGAAATAGATAAAGGTTGAGACTTTACTACTAAAAATGACTAAAGGATTGATCTTGTGTCACTCAAGACCATACATAAGAGAACTTTAAAGATGCTAAGCAGGAAATTGATGTTTAAACGGTAAAAAGATAATCTTTCAAGATAAAAGAAGGATCTTGATGAGTATCATGAACTAGGCGACTCTCGGTTTGTCTCATCGAGCTAAAGCTTTTGGATCACATCAAGACTTGGTCTTTTGATGGTGATTCTTAGGTAAAGGGATCCTCAAATCGTTTAGCCCATGGCGTTTGGGTCTAAACTCTTTGAATCTCTATCACCATAGACTAGCTTTCGCATAGTGGTACAATAGAAGAAACAAGCATCTACAACGTTCCTATTGAACCGTAAGACTCTTAGACAGATGGTTAGTCTTAGCCTAAGAAATCAAACTCTTGTTCATGGATCCGGCTAAGCAAGCACATGGCGTTCTTATCAAGCCGCCTACAGACATTAGGCTAGATGGCCAGACTAGACTAAGCTTTGGGAATGATAAACAAGAAAGAATCTAACTGTATGTTTTAGCTAAGCAAGAAATATAAATCCGAGAGTCCCTTGATTCTTTCAACCCATCAAAGTCCTAAAAAGACTACTCACAAGCGATTTGAGAAACCTCAAGATCCATAAGGATGAGAGGGTAACTCATCGGTTGCAAGATAGTCAAAAACAAAAAGGAAGAAGCTTTTAAGAAAATAACACTAAGCTATAATACTTAAAACTTCAAGATTGCATAAAAATCAAAGATTTGAAAGCAAGCTTAAATGGTGAAAATACAAAGTTCTCGGTTTTGAAAGAAAAGACAGAAAAATAAAAGTAGAAACGTGATAGAAAGATAAGGGTGGAGGGTAGGTATTTATACACAAAAGTGGAAAAACATAAAACGTTGGGACAACTTTTCCGAAATGGTACTATTTTGGATTTTAGCGTTTCAGGCTCAAGTCGTTGTGAGCAAGCCGATATGCTATCTCTTCTGATTCTTCGGACAGTCTCCATATCGGGAAAGGATTTCGGGATCATGTCGTGAAGGCTCTCCTTCCTTGTTACTCGAATCGGGTACTTCCCGTTGCTCCGATATCTGTCTTCATGGAATCTTCTTGCTGGATCTTCGCTCCGAGGTTTTCCTTTCGGGACTAAGTCGCTGCTACTCGTGGAGGTTCGTCGTGCGCTTGTCCATATCGTCCTCGAGGTGGTGATCCATGCTCGACATTACCGGCTTGTCCTCCATTTGTGATCTCCCTCCTTGGTTTCTTCTTCAGACCATCTTAAGCACCTGAGAACACACTCCAAACATGCAAGACTATGCAGAAACCTATCCTAATGCATCTAATCCTAACATGGGTGAAAATGTGATGAAAGCTAAGATGAAAGTGCAAGAATGAAGTCCTAACTAGCATGAAATATGTGTTAAAAACATGCAATTTACAGAGATATCACTTCAGCATAGAGCTTGTCCTTCAGAGTCAAGAGAAAGGCTGAAACAGGCTTGGTCTCGTCGATGTTGCTGAATTGCTCTTCAACCTTCCTCAAGGTTTCAACCAACTCGGCTTCCTTTTCTTCTAGGAGATGCTTCTTATGCTTTTGAGGGTATGGCATTGGTGGTTTGTAGACTCGCAGGAATGGTGAATTGGGTGAATTCATCACCTATTGCTCTTCATTGACTGCCAAATTTTGAAAACTCCCTCCCCCTCTTAGGATATAGATGTCCCTTAATTCCCTTAACCGTGGAGACGAGCTTGCGAATGGACCGGTCTTGCCACAAGCAGTAGCGCTGGAGCACGTTGATGTGGTCGTGGGCTGTCTTGAGGGTTCGGTGCGTACCACTCGTGATTGGATCAAAGTGGTAGCGATCTGCTCCATAGAGTGGGAAGCCATATTCGTCTATAGGCTCCTCATAGCCTTACTCTTCCTCTTCTTCTTCTCCAGCACCGATATCTGCTTCCTCCCGATATTCGTCCTCGAAATCTCCATGGAATTCAGCTCCATATGGGAACAAGTGCCCTTCTTGAGGCTCGAAGTCCAAATGCTGAGGCTCTCGGATCGTGGTCAGGTACGGGTTCGGCAGGAACAAGACGGCTGTTCTGTTGGACGGGAGGGTGAACTGATATTAGTATCCATGCCGATGTGGCTTCTCGAGAAACTAGCATTTCTTCAAATATGGGTTGTCGATCCACCGAATCCCATGTGTTGCCTCCTCTAGGTCGACTCCAGCTCCTCTCCGGATTGCAGTCACGATTCCTCCACAGCCTACTTGAGGCTTGTCGCTTGGCATGGAAGTAATTGACGACCTGTAGTGGTTAAGCTCCTTGAGCAATATCGTGATCAAGACGTTGCTCCTACTACTTCCTCTAAGCTCTGTCCCGTTTCAGGTTTTTTTGGATGATTTCCACCAGACTGTCATCCATGATCTCCAGCTCCTTAGTCAACACAACTCCACAATCCTTTCTTGCGAAAAACGTATGTGCAAAGGCATGATGTCTAATATTGGTGCTCTTGTTCACCCATGGCTTGTACGAGACTACTCCAATATGACCCCACAGTGCTTCCAGCTCCTCCCTCTAGATGTTGAGTGACATCTCGCGCATATCGCCCTGGCTAAACCCGAATATCGACTCCAGATTCCGAAATGACATTCGGTGTGTCTCGCTTCCGTACTTGAAAGCGGCTCTCATTTCGGCCAAGGAAGGACTCTAACTTGCACTATTTCTCCCCAATGTGCGTGTGGGTGAGCGAACCGTGAAGGCTCTACTCGAACTCCCAACTGGTTTCCTTCCACATCTCTTATGTTTCTAGTAGTCTCATGATCTTCCAAGGACAGCACCGCTTCTTGTTGCTCCCACCATTGTACCTTTTAACAAAAAAAACTCAAATGTGTGTAAGTACAAGGTAGAAATAACAGAACAATGCATCACTTGCATGCGTGTTTAAGCCTAAGCATCTCTATTCATGACTAGAGAGAAACTCAAGCAAGCACGAATATTCCCACAATAAATCGAGATGAGCTTAGACCGTGAAAAGGAAAGATTTTTCCTATAAGCAATCTTTCACGAATTCAAGAACTTCAACAAATTCTGCATAATCAAAAAAGATAAATTAAAAAAATTACAAAGTTTTGACACATCAAAAGAGTTTAACTGTGAAGCTATTCTCACAAAAAGAAGTGTCAAAACCTAGAAAATCACACAAAAAACCCTAAACGTCTGTGCAAAATCAGTCTACCAAAAACCTTTTCCATATACTGTGAAACCCGAGACAGTGAATCTAAACAATTCTAAGCAACAATCAAATAATTCACGCTTTATGCTTGGAAACAATCAATATCGATTAAGGATGAAAGATCACCTAGCACCATTTTCAAAAAATATGCTGAAAGATTCACGTCTCACGAATAAAAACTAAAACAAGAGTGTTTTCTTGGTTTGAGAGTGATGGGAAAGTAAAAAAGAAAAGAAGTGACAATGATGGCTCTTTTAAAGAGAAGACAAGGGGTGGAGGGGTTTGACTAGGATTTCTTAGTTTGGAGAATAGCTGTCGGCTAATGATGCGGCATGGTTTGTTACTTCAAGTTTTACTCCTAAGATAGCTGCAAGTGCACAACAATCACAGTAGTATATTAAGGGATCGAATCCACAAGATTGTTGTTTTGCGAAAGTCCTTGGTTTTCTAACTTCCTTAGACCAAAAGGAAAGTTGGGGATGTTGTGTGTCACGGTTTGCAGAAGTAATATCAAGCAGCATAATAGAATTAAACGGTTGTAAATCAATAGATAAAAGGCGTTGGGTTCAGGGGTGTTCTCCAGGGTTCATGGATCGGATCTAACAAGTAATAGATTAGGTTCTAAGTGATTTAAAGGGTTAGGTTCTTAAGATGAAACGGTCGACTATGACTACCCCGCCTTCGTGGATCTAGCAACTTACGTTTGTCTTGTCCCGCAGATATTATTTCTCATCCCACGATGCAGACAATCGCGCATACATATCATTCACCTATTTGGAAACACTCGAGGTGCGGCCGTCGATTTGCCTAAGCATCCTACGGTGCGATCCGCTCGTTAACCTATAATCGTCCTGGAATCATTTGCTAATTGATTAGAGAAGCAAACATGCAATAAGAGCAAGACATAAACGAAGATACCTAAAAGAAACTCTATCTCTATCAACCTAGCAAAATTGATCCATGGTTAAACCCCTTTGAAAACCTCCTTAAAAACCCAACTAGATGACTACTCGTTCATGGTGATGGATATGGTCCATTCTAAAGAGCTTCCTTTGCTGCTTGGAACTCCATTCTTGAACACTGCTGGTGCTGAGATAGACTTCACCAAGAAGAGAGTCACACTTAAGATGGTGAATGGTGAAGTAAGCTTTCCAATGAAGCCACCAATCTCAAGCTTTTGTGGCACCATAACACGTGAAGAAGAATGGAGTGTTGAGAAGCCTCCTTACGTGCAAGAGCAGCTCATGGGATTCACCACAGAGGTCTCCAAAGAGGAAGATCCACTAGACCACAATGAGTATGATGGAGCAAGCTTTGATGGTGAAAGCCTCTTAGCAATGTTTGATGGGGTTAGTGTGAAGCTTGATGATGAACCACCGGGAATGAAGAAGAGTGTCAGGAAACGCAAGAAGAGGCTCTATGTGGGAGCCAATACTCTGTTTGTGAAAAAAGGGGAAGTAACTTCAATTCCACTCCATCCTCCTCCATGATCCTAAGAGTGTGCAAGGTCAAGCTATGTGACGTTAAACAAGCGCTCTTGGGAGGCACCCCAAGCTTATCCTTTTTATAGTTTTTTTGCTTTTTCTATTTAGTATGATGTCCCTAGGAGTTTTTTAGGTGGACTTGATAGACAAAGGTGATGAACGCCCAAGAAGAAGAGATTAACAAGGTATGTGGGTGACATTTCGGGCTGCCATAACAGCTTGAAGCTGATACAAGATCAAATCGGTCTGCCATAATGACTTGAAGCTGATACTAGGTCAAATCGGGCTCACACAACGGTCACAGACCGATGTGGCTATAGGTTACTTCTTTCTCTCCTCCTAAACTGAACTCCACTTGCTTTCTTGGTATTTTGGTTGCCTCCTTTTGAGCTTTTGTTACACAGGGACTGTGTAATTTAAGTTTGGGGGAGGGTTGTGTATATAACATGTGTTTTGTTTTCTTATTTTCTATTTTCATCTTTGAGTCTCATGCATAAGAAAACCATAGAAAAATCATAAAAAGTTTCTAGCATATAGTTGCATTTTTCATCTTAGGATTGAGTCTAGATGCATTCATATAGGATTCATATCATTCACATAGGGTGTAAATTATATTATCCTTGTAAATAGCCATTTTTAAGTCATGAAGTCAATGCCTTGGTTCTTGTTTGTTTGATGCATTCTGATTTAAACCGAATTAAAGGCAGCACCACACTTGGAATTCATGTTTTAAAACTCTGTCTCGGCTAAGGCATTTTGATTTGAATCTTTTCCCTAATGAACTTGAACTGAAAATTTTGAAAATTAATTATCATGCTTTTATTCCGATTTCAACTCATGGATCTTCACTTGGACTTTCTTTTCCCTTTTTACCACTCTTTGCTAGTCCAAGTACTTCACCACACCCGAGCCAAAACCTTTTATTTAAACCTAAACACTTTTGTGAGTGAAATGTGAGGTCTCTTTCATTATTTTTGAATCTTCTTAGGTAAAAAGTGTTGGGTTTATGCTGACAAGGCTATGTTCTCATGTAGACGTTGGCTCTAGTCTCGAGTCAACATAGTCTAGGTGGTTCAGGGGTACCATAACGGCATGACCCCGTTGTGCTTAAATGTTCATTTCGGGTAGACTAGGATAGAGTTTGTGATAAATGTTTATCTCGGGGAAAGGAGAAGAAAGGAGAAAAAGGATGTTGTGGAGTCAAATGGGGACATAAAACAGTGAGATGGCGGCTACAAAGAGAAGCTCAAAACCTAAGAAGAAAAGGCGGTTTCAAAGAAGCAAAGAAGGCCAAACAAGAAGTCAAAATCAGGCTAACAACACCAAAGGTGACAAGCAAAGAAACGCCACAAAAGAGAGCCAAGCAGAAGCCGAAACCATTCTCTAAAGATCAAAGAAGAAGTCCCCAAGACTATCAAAGAAGGTAGAAGAAGAAGTGAAAGGAAAGAAAGGCAAAGAGCCTTGGGAAAGGGTAGCTTAGGAAAGGGAACAATGGGTTTAGACTAAGGTAGGAAGTTATTAGGTGCTTGGGTAGATGAGAATTTATCCTTGTATGCATCAGTTAGTTTTTACCCTTAGCATTTTGCATTAAGAAGTTTCCTTTCATTGAGTGATCCTTGTTTAAACACTTAACCCTTATCACTTCGAGTTCATCTTTAACTCGCAACCTGTACCTTAGCCAAACGAGTTGAATGATGAGCATGAGCATGATCCACACTTTATTTTTTGAAAAAATGTTAAAGGGAAAAGAGGATTTGAATGTTCATATAAGTTGGGATTGATTTTACTATGTGTTGTGATGAGTGCGGCTAAAGCTTTTTTAGTAAGTAAGATTCGGTTTGCATCCAAGAAACTTGAACTTAGACATTGACTTGATCTCTTTTAAATGGCATTTTGGATTTAGATTTACACTCTCTTTTTCAAAACCTCACCCCTCCGGTTGGCTTTTATATTGCTTGAGGGCAAGCAAAAGGCAAGTGTGGGGGTGTTGATAGCTTGCATAATTACATCATTTTATGCATCATTTAGAGTAGTTATGTGTCATTTCATGCATATAAGTATCCCATTTGCATTCATATTAGGATTAGAGTGTCTTAGGATTAGAGTTGCATACTTTGTTGCATATGGAGTGCATTTCAGGTGCTTTTGGAGCTTGTGGAAGCTCTATGAAGTTTGAGAGAACAACCACTGAGAAGCCAAGGCATTAAGGAGCAAAATAGAAGACTTCTCCAGCCACGTCGACCAGCCAAAACGATCTCACCCCGATTTGAAGCAAGACAATGTCTAGCACCACACTAGACAATCCGTTGTGAAAAGATCGGTCAGGACGAATGCTTTCCATCTCGATTCAGGTTCAACGTCCTTCATGAAAATTCTAGAAGATCGAGTTGGCTTTCGAATGGAGTTTGTTTGAAGGCATTATCATAAGTGGTTCGGAAGTTACCGCGGAAACAGTGAACATCGGTATCGCATAACGGTTTGAGTCCATTGAGGAGCCCATATCGAGGTGATGCAACGGTATGACCCAGTTGCAGAATCCACAAGACCTCATGCAACGGGATGATCCAGTTGAAGCCCATAACGACCTGGGGTAACGGCTTGAGGCCGTTGCAAACCTTATCCGAAGTTTGACCACCTTTGACCACCTTTTTACCTACTTCTTTTGGACTTTAGTATAAATACCTTTTAACCTAGATCTTATCTTGTATCCACTTATTTTTCTCTCTTATTTTCGTGCCTCTCTCTTTCTCTCAAGAACAAGAAACACACAGTTTGAGTTTTGTATTTGGATCATTGCTTTTTAATTAAATCTTGCACTTATCTTTAATTTCTTCTTGTTTTTCTCTCTCTAATCATGTCTAGCCATCTTATCCTCATGGATTTCGTGGTTAAGGCTATGGTTAGTGAGTAGTTGTTCTTAGATTTGAGATCTTGGTAGATTAGGGTGGTTCTAATGATTGTTTGAGATGTTTAAAGCTTAGATCTTTGTATTCCCTTTTCTTATGTGATTGTGCTAATAGCCAAGTACCTCTTTATTGGAGAAGTTGATATTAGGCTTTTGTTGAGCACTTAAGGTGTTTGATAAAATGCTTGAATGAGTTTATATTTGAAAATGATGTTTAGAAATCATGATTCTTTGCATCTATCATTTCTTATATAAATTGTGCTAAATGCTTAGTACCATATTGATGGGAAATCGCCTCTAGACTTTTATTGGGCATGAGAGTGTCATTAAAATGTCTGAAAATATTGCATAAGAGATTACTCATCCTAGCCTAAGGGATTAGATGTCTAGGGAGTTCTTTGTTTTATGGAGCTTGTGATTGAAAGCTTGTTAGTCATATTTACACCAAGGGATTGGGTTAGAAATGTGATTAGCAAAGGGGTTTTTGCCAAGGGATTGGATTAACCTTTAATTGTTCTCCTTACTTAAGGTTGAGTACTTAGTATTGCATCTTTGAACATCTTAGACATGAATAAGAATCACCCTATATCGTTTGCCTTGGTCTTGAATCTTTCTTTTAATTTTGAAGCTTAGCTATTTTCTGTTTTTGCTTACTTTCATTTGCTCTTACCTTTGCTTAGATTTCGTAATATTGCTCTTTGTTCGCTTTCTTTTGATTTCTTGTTTGCTCTTAGGTTGTTAGATTTCAAAACCTTTCTCTATTAGCTTAGCTTAGCGAGTTCTCTATATCTCAAGTGTCATTAGCTTCCCAAGTGGATTGACACCTCAAATACTACAATGACATGTGTGTTTGAGGATTGAGCTAAGGCATAAAAACCTTCCCTTTCAACAAGTACATTTTGGTGGCCGTAGACTATATCTCCAAGTGGGTTGAAGCAGTAGCAAGCCCCACGAATGATGACAAAGTAGTGATCAAGCTCTTCAAGTCCACAATCTCCCCAAGGTTCGGAGTTCCCAAGGTAGTGACCAGTGATGGAGGCAGCCATTTCATCAACAAGGTTTTCGAGAACCTCTTGAAGAAACACGGGGTTAGACACAAGGTGGCCACTCCGTATCACCCTCAAACAAGTGGTCAAGTAGAAATTTCTAACAGGCAGGTCAAAACTATTCTAGAGAAGACCGTAGGAGTAACTCGAAAGGATTGGTCGAGCAAGTTAGACGATGCCCTTTGGGCGTATAGGACGGCTTTTAAAACCCACATTGGTACCACGCCTTTCAACCTCATTTATGGTAAATCTTGTCACCTCCCTGTGGAACTAGAGCACAAGGCTCTATGGGCTGTTAAGGAATTGAATTACTCTCTCAAGACAGCCCAAGAGAAGAAGCTAATACAACTCCAAGAACTTGATGAGATACGGTTGGATGCATATGAGAGTTCTAAGATCTACAAAGAAATGACGAAAGCTATGCATGACAAGAAGCTGGTTCTGAAGGACCTAAAGGAGGGAAGCAAGGTGTTGCTGTATAACTCACGCTTAAAGTTGTTTCCAGGGAAGCTAAAGTCAAGAAATCTACTGCTGTTGTTACTTTTCCTTGTACATACACACTTCTGAGTGTTTTTGTTATAGGTATAATGGTGGAAGCAACGAGAAGCGGAACTGTCCTTGAAAGATCGAGGGACTACCAATCAAAGAAGAGAGATGGAAATAGACCAATATGGAGTTCCAGCCGAGCTGTTACGATGCGCTCACCCACACGTGCATCGGGAAGGAGGAGCACGAGTTCCTGATCCACACTGGCCGATATGCGTGCAGCATTCAGGCGAACGGAGTTTAAGGCCACACGCTACCCCCATGAGGAAACCATGATCGAGTTGGGCATCTACGAAGACTGCCAGATCCTCTTCAATGCAATGGGTCTAAGGCGCTTAATGGAGAATGCCTATGCATCTCACAACGAGGCGACCTTCCAATTCCTAACATCACTGGAAGTAACGTTTTACGCCTTCGAAGAGGAGACTCCAGATGAAGATGGAGACGGCTACATACGTTTCAAGTATGGAAGCGGGACATACTGAATGTCATTTCGGGATTTCAAGTTGATATTCGGATTCAGCCAAGGCGATATGCGCGAGATGACGCTCAATATCGAAAGGGAGGAGTTGGAAGCATTGTGGGGGCATATTGGGGTAGACACGTACAAGCCCGGAGTGAACAAGAGCACCAGGATGTGCAAAGAGCTATTGCACATACATTCTTTGCGCGAAAGGAATGTGGGGCTGTCCTGACTAAGGAGCTGGAGATAATAGATGACGGTCTGGTAGAGATCATCCAAGAGACCCGGAATGGGACCGAACTGAGGGGAAGCAGAAGGAGCACGGGTCTAATCATGATTTTGCTCAAGGAACTCCTCCACTACAAATCGTGGATGATATCAACACCGAGTGATATGCCTCAAGTGGGCTGTGGATGAATCATGACTGCGATCTTGAAAGAAACCAACACACGAAACTCGTTGGATAGACATCGCGTACTTGAAGAAGTGCCAGTTCCTCGGAAAGCCATATCGGCATGAACGTCGATATTAGTTCACCCTTCCGTCGAACAACGTAGGAGTCCTCTTCCTACCAAATCCGTACCTGACTACGATCCGAGAACCCCAACATTTAGACTTCGAGCCACAAGATGAGCACCTTTTCCCCTTTGGAGCTGACTTCTATGGAGATTACGAGGAAGAATATCGGGAGAAAGCCAATATAGTCGCTGAGGAAGAAGAAGAAGATGGGGAAGGTTATGAGGACCCTACTGACGAGTACGGCTTCCTAGTTTATGGAGCCGAGCGTTACCACTTCGATCCTATCACAAGCGGCACCGAACCCTCAAGACGGCACACGATCGGATCAACGTTCTTCAGCGATACTGCAAGTGGCAAGATCGCTCGATTAGGAAGCTGGTCTCTACGGTGAAGGGAATCAAAGGCCACATGAAGTGTCTGAAAGGCCAAATCAAGTCCCTCATCTCAAAGCTGAAGGGGTCGACATCGCCACCACGGCTTGAAGCCGATATGTCACCTGGAGAGCCAGAGGGCGAAGAATGAGAAGAAAAGTCTGATGAAGCAGACAACTAAATGCTCCAGGAGAGGCATTCCTTCTCATTCCTGCCAAGGGAACACGAGCCGAGTGAACCAGGAAGGCATTCTTGCCAAGAGGGGGACATATCGAGGAAGAGGCGTGCAAGCCAGTCCCCGATACCAGAATCCGACAACCCCTCTCTCTCAACCAGTGAGGACACCACGTCCTTACATCACACCGAAACCTAAGGTACCACTCCAAAACCGTGTACATAAGCATTTTATTCTTTTTCTTTTTTTGCGTTTTGTTTGAATTTTTTACATTTTCTTAGGACCGTATTCTTTCTCTCTTGTATCACACAGAGACTGTGTGATTTAAGTTTGGGGGAGTACGTAGTACATGCACTCACTTAGAATCGATATCATGCATTCATATAATTGCATAGAAAAACACAAAAAAATTATCCCACAAAAAGAAATTATGTAGTTGCATTTTCATCTTAGGATTGAGTCTAGTTGCATCCATTTAGGATTCATAGCATTCACATAGAGTGTAAAGTATGATGAATCCTTGTAAATAGCCATTTTTAAGTCATGAATTCAATGCCTTAGTTTTTGTTTGTTTGATGAATTCTGAATTAGATCGAGCTTAAGGCAGCACTACATTTGGAATTCATCCTGTAAAATTCGATCTTAGCTAAATGCATTGTGAATTGAACCATTTCCCTGTTGAACTTGAACCGTTAAAATTAGAAATCTAATTATCTTGTTCATACTTGTCGACAACTCATAGATTTCACTTGGACTCTCTTTCCCTTTTTACTGCCCTTTCTGCTAATCCAAGTACCAAACCACACCCGAAAGGCGTTTAGACTGACAAGGTTAGGTCCTCATGTAGAAGTTGGCTCACAACTCGAGTCAGCACTAGGATAGGTGGTTTAGAACTGGAACGACTTGATACCGATATGGTAGGCCGATATCTCTGGGTAGACTAGGCAGCGAAGGTTCTGGATATTCATCTAAGGATGGAAAAGGAAAGAAAAGGGATTTTACTTAGTCAGGTGGGGACACGTATTAGGAGATGGCGGCAACAATAATGCTCGAAACAAAAAGAAGAAAGGCGTTTCCAAAAGAAGCAAAGAAGGCCAAAATCATCAAAGTCTAATCCGGCCAAGAACACCAAAGGTGAAAGCAAGGGAACGCCACAAAAGGAGCCAAAGAAGAGCCGAAACCGATCTCCAACAAAGAGGAAGTCCCCCAAAAGATGGCCATGAAAGGTAAAGTCGAGGAGGAATATCGGGTATAAGGCAAAATGCCAAAGAAAAGGGTAGCCTAGGAAAGGACATATTAGACTAGGGTAGAAAACGAAATAGATGTTTGGGTAGATGAGAATTTATCCTTGTATGCATCCATTAGTTTTTACCCTTAGCATTTTGCATTAAGAAGATTCCTTTCACGAGTGATCCCATTTAAACACTTAACCTGTTCGCACTACGAGTTTACCTTTAATTTCATATATGTCAATCAAGCACCAATCTTTAATTGTTTAAGTTGCTAGAAATCCTTCATATTTGCATTTGTAGTTTTAAATCTTTAAGCTTTGATATTTTGTTGCTCTATAATTTTAGAAATTGCCTCAAGTATTTTTATTTAGTCTAGTTATCTTTTAGGATTTATTTACCTTGAATAAGTAGTTTTTATAAATATATCTCACCCATCAAAACTCACATATAGCTTAGATTAATCTTGTTCTTACATTCCTATTGTCATTTCCCTTCCAAGTTGGATTGATAACCTCACATACTACAATGACATGAGTAGTGTTGAGTATTGAAAAGAGAGAAAAACTCTACTTATCAAAAGTTCCCTTGTCGTATACCTTGATATGTGTTCTTGTTCACATATCCACCTTGATTCACAAACTGTTTTTGTGGAGGATACACTTGGTCTTGTGGATTTTCAATATTATTGCTTCTATAGGATAAGTTGTTGTTGTTGACTTGGTACTTGGGGAAGTATCCTTTTATGGTCTAGAACAGTCTTGGCCACCAACCAAATTGGCTTCCTCTTGGCATTGTTCTAACTCATCCAAGACATATGTGGCTTCACCAACAAAGTGTACATGCTTTTGGTTAGCAAGTACCAACTTGTCTATCTTCTCATGGAGTGATTTCAACTCCTTGTTGTGTGCCTCAAGATCAGACCCTCTCGGTGTTCTATCATAGTCCTCAGAATAGTTTCCATCACTCAAAGCCAAGTTCTCTATTAGCTCCATACATGCAGTTACATCTTGGCCAAGGAAGTTTCCTTTGCTTGTCGTGTCCAAGAGCATTCGAATCTTTGGTAATGCTCCTCTATATATGGTGCTCAAGAGGGAATCTTCACTGAAACCATGATGAGGACATTGGATTGTGTAGTCCTTGAACCTTTCCATTGCTTCACTAAAGGTTTCATTTTGTCTTTGAGTGAAACCGCTAATCTCACTTCTCAATCGAGCGGTTCTTGTACTTGAGAAGAACTTTGACAAGAAAGCTTTCTTGCAATCAGCCCATGGCGTGATGGTCCCTTGAGGCAATGTCTTCTCCCAATGTCTAGCTTTATCCTTAAGAGAAAATGGGAATAACCTTAGCTTGAAGCTATCTTCGGAGATGCCATTGATCTGGATCATTCCACAAACTTGCTCAAAGTTGTCAAGATGCTTTAATGGATCTTCCATTGCTAGACCATGTTGTTGTTCTGAACCATAGAGACAAAGTCAGGCTTGATCTCAAAGTTGTTGTTTTGGACCGGTGGAGGGGTGATGCCAAAACGATTGGTATGTGTGTTTGGTGCATCACCCGCACCAATAATTTGTGGCTTGATATCGCTGTAAATTGCACCTTTTAGCATACATTTCATATTAGTTAGGACCCTATTCATGCACTTTCATCTTAGCTTTTATCTCATTTTCACTCATGTTAGGTCTAGATGCATTAGGTTAGGTCTTTGCATAGTTTTCCATATTTTGGAGTGTTTTCTCAGGTACTATGGTGAAAGGGGAATGGTTCGAAGAAGAAATCATGGAGAGAGATCAAGAAAGGGGAGTACACTGACGATATCGAGCATGGATCACGGCTTCTTAGCCAACATGGACAAGCGCATGAACGAAACTCAGTGAGAAGCAGCGACTTGGTCCCGAAAGAAGCACCCCGGAATGAAGGTCCAGCAAGTTGATTCACTGAAGAAGGATATCGGAGCAAGGCAGCAGGAAGACTCTGATACAAGCAGTAAGCAAGGGACGTCACGACGGCAAGATCACGAAATAGTTTCCCGATATGGAGGATGCCCAAAGATCAAAGGAGGTTGGCATATCGGCTTGCTTCCCACGATGTGAAGCCGATACGCTACAGTCCAAAAGAATAACCATTTCGGGCAAGTGGTCCCAACGTTTAGGGTTTTTTCCTCTTTTGTGTATAAATACTTTGTCCCCCACACATATCTATCTCTCTTGTTCCAGAATTTTATTTTATGTCTTTCTTGTAACCGAAATCTTTAGTTATTTTCACAGTTAGAGCTTGTTTCAAAAGCTTGAATCTTTTATGTTATTTTGAAGTTACCAAGTCTTGTTTCATTGCATTTCTTGTTAAAGCTTCTTCCTTTCTTAGTTTTTGACTATCTTGCATGGCATGAGTCACCTTCTTATCCTTATGGATCCTGAGGTTTCTCTAATGGCGCGTGAGTAGTCCTTTTAAGGATTTTGATGGGTTAGAAGGACTAAGGGATTCTCGGATTTAGATGTCTTGCTTAGCTAGAACATAAAGTTAGATTCTTTCTTGTTTATCATTCTCAATGCTTAGTCTAGCTTGATCATGTAGTCTAAAGACTATAGGCGGCTTGACACGAACGCCACGTGCTTGCTTAGCCGAAACCATAAACAAGTGTTTGATTCCTTAGGCTCACACGAACCATCTGTCTAAGGGTCTTACGGTTCAATAGGGACGTTTTAGCATGCTTGTTTCTTCTATTGTACCGCTAAGCGAGAGCTAGTCTATGGTGATAGAGATTCAAAGATTTTAGACCCAAACACCATGGGCTAAACGATTTGTGGATCCCTTTACCTAAGAATCACAATCTAAGACCAAGTCTTGATGTGATCCAAAAGCTTTAGCTTGATAAACAATCCGAGAGTTACCTAGTTCATAAAACCCATCTTGATCCTTCTTTTATTTAGAAAGCTTATCTTTTTACCGTTTATATATTTACTTCTTGCTCATGTAGTTTAAAGTTTACATATTTATGGTCTTGAGTGACACAAGATCTAGTCTTTAGTCTTTTATAGTAGTAAAGTCTCAACCTTTAATAATTTTGAGCTTGACTTGTGACACTGATATGACCGATCTGTCCACTGAACACTCCCAAATGGATTGATACCCCATACATTATACTGCAACAGTTAGTGGTGGGTCATTGAACTCCATAACAGGGGTAAAAGCCTGTTATCATGGCTTCCTTGGGACATGTTTGGGGTTTCCATTACCCCTACCAGCAGCAGCTTGTGGAGGATCAACTTCTTCTTGATCAGTCATACCCGCTTGCACAAACTCTTCTTCAAACACTTACTGTCTTTCTCTTCTCAAACGAGCACTTCCAAGTTGGTGAATGTTGTCTTGAGGTTCAAGTAGATTGTTGTCTCCTCTAGAATTCAAACTCATGTTCCTGAAAATAGAAGCAAGAAAGTAGAAAGGCTAGATACCAAAATAAAAGAAAAAACTTAGTCTTTACTAAGTTCCAAATTCTAATGCTTTCACAAACCCAATTTGGCAACGGCGCCAATGGATAAGTAATCTTTTAGTACTCTTTCTCAATACTCAACACGACTCATGTCATTGTAGTAGTTGAGGTTATCAATCCAATTTGGGAGGAAAGAACACTAAGAATGCAAGAACCTAATAAATCTAAGTCATATTCGGATTTAAATGAGTGAAATGCATTTTTAAAAACTACTTATAAAAGCTAAATGATTTCTAGGAAATAACTAGGCTATTAAACAATACTCTAGGCAATTTCTAAAATTATGGAACTAACAAGAATCAAACTTGGTGAAGTTAAAACTCTAAATGCAATTATTAATGAAACTAGGAGATTTCTAGCAACTTAAGCAACAAACTAGGAAAACTAAGAGAGATTAATTCGAGATTATCAAATATTAAACATGGATCCAAGGCTGAGGGACATAATAAGGGAGGTTCAAGGTTCGATCTTGGTTTAGCAAAAATAGATCTACACATTATATGAGCTAACTCTAAGCCTAAGAAACAAATCTAGATCTTTACATGGTGTATGGTAAAGATTACTTCATCAACCTTCCCTCCAAGCCCATAGTGTGTGGTGGAAAGGACGGTTGATGAGCATGTAAACACAGATCTTAACTCGGCTTAACTAGTATCGAAATCATCCACCATCGTGGGTTTGGAGAAGATAGTTTCTTGATTTGTGCTTAGGAGATTTCCTAAGTCCTCATGAGATAAAAAAATCTCTAGGAACACAAAGATCTCCATCGATACTCTTTGGCATTAATCCCTCCAAATCCAAGAAGAGTTGAGGGTTAAGAACATGTTAAACCATAAGATCTAGCCTCTTAAAACCCCCTAAACCCCGCGGCCTCAAACCATAAATGACTACTCACTAATCATTGTTGAATCACTCTTAATCACGAGATTATAGAGGTTCAACATGGTTAGCTTAAACAGAAAAAAGATTAAGATTAAAAAATAAGTACTTGCTTAAAATAAAGATCAAGATTCACAATTACAAAGCTAAAAAAAGATTTAAAACTTAACAATGGTGGAAAGCTTAAAGAAGATAGACAAAAAGCATAAAAATCGGATTCACCTAAAAAAGTAGGTCTAAAAATATATATAGTCCAAGGGAAATGGTCCCCTCACAAGAGAACAAAAAAAGGTGAGCTGTCCGGATAAGGATGGAGCGTCTGGCGAAAGAGATCGAGCTGAGTCGTCGATCTCTCGCCCGATATTGGCCTGAGAATGGTCTGCTTCGCTCGATCTTTCGCTCGTTCTAAGTCTGGAATCGACCTCTTTGTCTGATCCTGGACTCGTTCTTATTTAGATCGATTCCAAACTTTGATCTTGCCTCCGTTCTTCCTGGGTAGCTTCTTCGGGTTCGTACACTCGCTCGACTGGCTTGGTCGATCTTAGCCTTGATCTTCTCCTTGAAATGGTCTGAGCTCCTCGATCTTCTGGTCGATCTTGGCTAGAACGACCTGCCTTGCTCGAACTCCTCCTCGATCTCAACAAGCATTTGCTTGTCTGAGGTTCTCCAAGTGTTTCCAAGTGGTTCCCAAGCTTTCCTCCGAACCTCATTGTGTCCCAGCTTTCATCATAGCTCCAAGCACTCAAAACAAACTGATAATGATGCAAACATGCAAAGAACTTTTCAAATGCTAATGCAAAGTGCTCTAGGACCTAAAATAAGATAAAACATATAAACTAACCTATTATGAATGAAATATGAATGCAAATCTATTATAAATGTATGCTAAATATACGAAATATATGAGTATATCACCTTGACTGCTCATTGGTTCTTCTCCCGAACTCCATAGAACCTTTACAAGCTCCAAAGTACCAGTCAAGCAGTCCAAACATGCAAAATATGCAATGTCTGTCCTAAAACTAATATGAATGAAAATGGGACAAAAACTAGTGAATAAATGCATAAAAGAAACCAAAACCTATACTAAATGCATGCTAAAAAGATGTAAAATATGGAGACATCACTGCACAAGTCTGCAATACCGATCGCATAATCCTCAACGTGAGCCAAATAATGTATTACTCCATCTCGTGCCACTAGGTTCTCATCGTCCTTAAAGACAAGAACTCAAGATGCCAAAAACTAGCGTGTGAGATCGGGGTAGAAGTGGTTGCTTGGGTTCGGCATCATCCCAATCCCCAAGATAACACATCCCCGCACTACTTCTCCTCTGATTCCGAGCTTATCCAAATATTCATTTACTAGCATCTTTGTTCCTTCCATCTCAACATCGAGGAGGCTGTTATAGATCCTCGAAAAATATTTGTCCCATACTCGCACATTTCTGCTGATGTAATCTATGGATCTCGTGATCTCTAGAAAATGAGCTAACGAGTTTAACACCCGGGAATGGCACTCCAAGTGCCTTAGTCGCGATGGTGATGTGTCTCGCCCGTATTCTTGGTGCCATTTTCCTGAAATTCAAGGAAAAATTTCAAAAATAAGAAATGATCCAATTTAACTCGCAAAACATATAATTTCACGAAACGAAAACCTACACAAGGTAGAATTAAACTTAATTTCTAACTAGATAATTGTTTTGTTTTTCGGAAGTTTAAACGTTTAACCATATTTCCCGAAGTTGCGGCAAATCACAAATTGTGAAAAATTCAGATATTAATGAAATAAAATTATTGTTTGCATGAATCATATCACAAATAAACCCAAGAATATTATTTCATCTTCAAATCATCAATATAATTTATCAATATTCCAAAATCAAGCTATTAAACACAGTTCTTCACACACAAAAAAAATCAAATTTTTGTACACAAAATCCAAAATTTTGAATTCCTACAAATTCTAAGCATTACCAAGCAGGATTCTAGCATAAGATAACTCCTTAAAAATCCATAACAAGTTTCTTAATCAATTTAAGCAAGAACACACAAACTCAGCCTTATTCTCTTCCTTCTTCTTCGGGTCATGAGCTTTCTGTTCAACCATCCACTCCTTCACGAATTCTTCTTTTGCAAAAACATGGAAATCATGTTCCTTGTTTTCCGATGAACACGTTTTTGTCAGTCTGAGTTTTGACAAATATTTAAACATCGGGATGGATTGCCTCCTTATCAGGTTCTTTTCCAGCAAGATTAGCATGTTCATCGACATTCTCCACACCATTCTTCCCTTGCTTCATTTTAATATTTCTCTTCTTCGACATTCTCCACACCATTCCTCTCATCAAAGTATCCTCCAAAGCTTCTTATGAAGTCTGAGTGAACAGTTCCATGATAAAGGTCAGCATTAGTAACGAATCGAAATTTTTACCAGACCTTCAATGGCTTTCTATGATTCTGGTGGAATTTTTGTTTCCGACATGATCGCGGTTTTGTCCTCCAAATGCTCCACTCTTCCATTGAGCTCCAAAATATTTTTTTTTAGATTGCTCAAGTCGCCATTCTTGAGAATCCACAATGTTGTACCGCGAGTATATGCAAATTTGGAATGTCTGTTTTGGCTCACTTACATCGGCTTCTACCCATATGATGCCTCCTAGGAGATGCTCATTTCTCTCCTTTAACTTATCAGCTTCCTCTTTGAATCGCTTCAGAGTGTCATTAAAATTCACCTCCAATATTCTCACCATTGCTCCAAAGTGAACAAGTTCCTTCTTATTTGCCTCATTATGCGCTTTCAACGTAATGAACAATTCATTAGTTTCACTTATCGGTGGCGGTTGTGTCGTGAAAATCTGATCAGCATCTTCAAAGATGTGGTTAGGCAGAGTGTTTGGACCGCGACCTCGCCCATAAATGATGGTCTCAGCGTGAATATCCTTAGGATAACGTATGGTTTTTACTCAAATCTCTTTCCCTAAAGTGTTCATTGGTGTAAATGGGTGCTTTTTCTTCCATTTGATGTGTACATATTTTACACTGTTTTAGCATCCATTTAGCATAGGTTTTGCATACATTCTCTCTGTCATTTGATAGTTTTGCATTAGTTTCACTCACTTTAGTTATTAGATGCATCTAGGATAGACTTTTATATATTTTGTCCCATTTTGCATTCTATTAGGTGATTTGGAGCTTAAAATGGAGAATGGAGTGTGGAGACCATCTTGGACGAAGCCTTGAGGAAGCTAAGGATCAAAACTAAGGAGTTCATGCAAGGCAAAAGGCTGAATGGAGATTGAAGGAGTTCACGCGACCAAGATTTCCCGCGTTAGAGTTTACCAGATGACGTATGCCAGATTTGGACAAAAAACGTACGGACCAGGCTTACAGATAAGGACTAGTGACGTAACACGCACCACGCTACCAAAAGACACGATCCAGATTGTTCGCGTCAAACCTCCTTCCTTTCATCCTTTGTCTTTTTCCTTTACTATAAATACTCTAAGGACCACATGTTGTGGTCACGCTTTACATTCCTTTGCCAGCCATTTTATTTTCTGTTTTAGTACCTTTTGTCTTCTTCTTTCTTTAAAGATTTAAGCCACCATTTTTGGTATTCTTTAATTTTGAAGATCGAACATTTCATCTTTAATATTGCAATTTATTTTCTTGTCTTAAATTTCTTGCACTTTAATATTCTGTTTTTAGGTTATTGTATTTTCGATTCCTAGCTTTTACATCCTCAAACCTTTAATCATGTTTTCTCATCTCTTTCTCATGGATTTGATGGGATCGAATATGGTTAGCGAGTAGTTCTTTTGTTGGCTTGAGGATGGGTTAGATTAGGACGTTTTCAAATGTTAATCTTTGGTGTTCAAGAGTAAAGCATGAAACTTTCTTTCACCCCTGCGATTTTATGCTAGAATAGCATACACCATGCGTTCAATGATGCAAAGAAACTCACCATCCCTTGGATGTTCTTTATGTTTCTCGTTAAGTGTAAAGATCGAATCTTTTATTCTTCTTTGGCGAATGAAACACTTGAGCGTATACACCATGCGTTCATGGATCTTAGGGAATCCTCCATCCCTTATATTTTCTTGGATTCCTTGAAACCCCAATTATAGAGATTTTCCTTCCCCTTTGACGTATTAAATGCTTGGATCGTATACACCATGCAAACGATGATCTTAAGGGATCCTCCAGTACACCAATGTTCTTGTCAGCAAGGCGCACACTTAGTGGCGGACCTATGGGGCTTGTTAGGTCACGGTTAAGGCTGTATTTCTTTGTTTGGAAAGCTTATTGTCACTAACGAGAGTTTGGTTGGATTTGAGTTGATCGAAAGAGGTTTTCACCACGAGAGTGGGCTGATCTTTTTACGAGCCTTAGACTTAGGATTGTATAGACTTCATGCATAAAGAATATCAAAGATTGATGCTTGATTCGTCCCAAATCAATAAACCCATCCAAAGACCCATCTTTTATATCATAGATTCTTTCTTGTTTAAAATTCTCAATGCTTAGTCTAGCTTGATCATGTAGTCTAAAGACTATAGGCGGCTTGACACGAACGCCACGTGCTTGCTTAGCCGAAACCATAAACANCTTTGGTGTTCAAGAGTAAAGCATGAAACTTTCTTTCACCCCTGCGATTTTATGCTAGAATAGCATACACCATGCGTTCAATGATGCAAAGAAACTCACCATCCCTTGGATGTTCTTAATGTTTCTCGTTAAGGGTAAAGATCGAATCTTTTATTCTTCTTTGGCGAATGAAACACTTGAGCGTATACACCATGCGTTCATGGATCTTAGGGAATCCTCCATCCCTTATATATTCTTGGATTCCTTGAAACCCCAAATATAGAGACTTTCCTTCCCCTTTGACGTATTAAATGCTTGGATCGTATACACCATGCAAACGATGATCTTAAGGGATCCTCCAGTACACCAATGTTCTTGTCAGCAAGGCGCACACTTAGTGGCGGACCTATGGGGCTTGTTAGGTCACGGTTAAGGCTGGATTTCTTTGTCTGGAAAGCTTCTTGTCACTAACGAGAGTTTGGTTGGATTTGAGGTGATCGAAAGAGGTTTTCACCACGAGAGTGGGCTGATCTTTTTTCGAGCCTTAGACTTAGGATTGTATAGACTTCATGCATAAAGAATATCAAATATTGATGCTTGATTCGTCCCAAATCAATAAACCCATCCAAAGACCCATCTTTTCTATCATAGTTTCAAACCGTCTACTATTCATTTTGTTAAAGTTTGGTCATTTCATATCTTAGTTTATTTCTTGCATTGTTCACTATCTCATAGTTTAATTCTTGCATTTTATATTGAAAGTTTCAGTATTTACACTTTTGAATTCAAGATTGCATTTTTTGCTCTCTTGGGTTTAAAGGTTAGACCTTTACCGCAACCACTTGATTCCACCTAAGCTTAACATAAGTCTCCTGCAATCCTATTGTTACTAAACATCTCAGATTGGATTGGTCCTTAAGTATTGCAGTGACATGAGAAAGATTGAGTAATTGCTTACAAGAAGTGTAAAAATGCATGTATAACCATGCAAAACTCTATCCCTTCTCAAGTAACCTATACCTGAAACACACGCAAATAGAAAAGAAACGTAAAATAAAAGAAAAAAGAAAATACTAGACTAGACACTTATCTTAGGTTCAAAGGCAGGTAAATCTAACGAGCTAGGTTTCTAAACTCAAATCCATTCTAATTTATGATCAACAATACTATTGAACCGATTATCTCTTTATCTATCAACGTACACCAATGCAAGATAATAAACAAACAGATTGGATTCAATATGTTAATTCATTTTGAAAGCCGACAAGCTTTCGATAACCATGCAAATGAACTCATCTATGCTAGTTCAAATTGGTAATCAAGTAGTGTGCGAGCAGTACCAATCTAAAATGAATTGCTAATTGGCCAAGAGAGAAATATGCAGTAATAACAACATAGACAAAGAACTCTACTAAACTCCTAAACCTAAATCATTCATTCCTATTTGTTAAGCCATGATCAACCCCCTTCAAATAACCTTAAACCCAACAAAGAACTACTCACACATATGAAACGTAATCATGGTAGCAAAGACAATGGATTGCATATATGAAAAGGATTTAGAGTACTTCAATGTATAGAGATACACAGGTGGAATCTTCTCCCTTTAACCGATTGGTTAGAGGTGTGGATCTATCGGTTGTAACACCTGATCTATCAGTTGAATTCTTCTCTGGTCGGTTGACAAATTCCAGGGACTTATGTCCGGGTTGAAACGATCGGCTAACCGACCGGAGTTGGTGGGTTGGCTGGGTTGTTTCATGAACAAAATCCTCTGCATGCTCTGTTTCATCACCAGACGCAGCAATCTTCAGTATCTTGAGCATAACTTTTGATCCACCGTCTTGATAAACTTTAAACCACTTGGAGATGAAAGTTAACATCCATGGCTATTTTGTGTCCAAATTTGGGGATGCTCTGATGGTGGGAAGTGATAACACCCATATTTTACACCTTGTAGCTATTATTTCAAGATCTTTTTCAGGTTTTTAAGTCGTTTTTCGATGATTTTCAAGTGATTTTCATGTTTTAAAGTTTCAAAAATCATTATAGGTAATTTGGACAAAAAAGACATATTTTGGAGCTTTTTGGAGCAAAATGACATTTTGGACAGATTATGACTGCCAGATGTAACAGATAGGATGGAAGCCTTTCACAAACTTCCAACGGCTCATTTTTGGAGTTAAGTTAGAGGATTGAATTATGGACAACAGCGAAGTGGTTTCAAGGCAAATTCACGGTTATGCCTAAAACCTTGAAGACATGTCCTGCAGCCGCGGAAAAGAAACAAACGCAGAAGAACCCAGGAGCAGTCCACAATGCCACCAGTCTCCCAGCTCACGAAGAACCTCCTTTGTGTCGCAGCCAGAGAAGACATGAGCCACAAGCCCAAAAATAAAGCCCATTAGATTTAACATTATTTACGGCTTGATTTCGAATTTGTTCTCGTGAGGAACGGTGAATTGAATTAAAGCTCAGTTTTGAAAATGTTGATGAGGAGTGTCATGATCAGAAATGGTGCGGTTATGCACCCTCCGCGGTTGTTGATTGGCGCGTAAGATATGCCCTATGGTGTTTTGATCATCGGTGGAATGATCGAATTGACACGGTTTTCACAGTTTCCATCACCAATCGGATCTTGTCTTCCTCGCGACTCGAGTGGGTGATCTTCTCCTTCCGAGTCAGTCATGGCATGTGGAAAGAGAGGATATCCATCAGCATCGAGTATTGGCTCTCCGTCTCGAGCAACGGGAGATACTCGATCAGTATTGTGAAGATTTGTTTTACGGTTTCGCAAGTTTCTAAGAGCGGCTTCATTGGCAGCCATACTTACTTGTCTTTAGAGATTTCTTTTTCGCTTCTATCTATCTCATCGTAACGGCATAGATCGTTAGAAGTGTTTCCTCTAGTTCTCATGCACTTGAAATTAACCAAAGAGAATCGTTAGTAATGAGCAAAAAAACTTGAAAACTAGCGCGGTCTGGAGATGAAATTGGAAGAAAACAAATCGCAAAAGCAAACAAACCTCGGAAACGGCGCCAAAAATGTTGTCTGATGTTTTTTGAATTTTTAGGCAAATATGTTGTCTAATGTTTCTTATAAAACTAGCAAAAATATATATATGTTGCCAATTTCAAGTACGAAAATGATACAAATATAAAATATTCACCATTTAGTTCTAAAACTTTAGCATTAATTAAATATAATACAACTGAAATTTACAATTCGTTTAAGTTAAAAATAACTTTTAAAACTCGTATTGGAAAGAAAAACTTGAAAGGTTACGAAAAATATGGATATATTATAGATTGAATCTTTTATATTGTAAATGATCTTTGTAAATATGATTTTTATCCACATATCAATAAGTTTGAATGTTCATAAGCATTAGAATCTTATCTTATGATTAGTGATAAATATTTTCATTGCTATTACCTTTTGACGCGTTCTAACAAAGATTTTCAATGGTTTTTCGAGTCAAAGTGTGTTTTTTTAGTCTTTCAGTCCTTTATCGAATCTTTTTAGGTTTTAGGTCGCTTTGGGTGAAAAGAAGTCATTTTGGGTGCAAACGAACATAAATGGATGAATTACGTTTTTAACGCGTTTTTGACTACTCATAGATCGATTGATCACACATCAACAAGCAATGTCAGACGATTTTGGATCGACCGTTCGACACTAGATCAACCATTCCAAAACCAGATCAATCGATCCAATCCCTAGACGAAAAAAAGAAATTAAAAATTTATTGTTTTACCCCGGAATCATTCTAAATCAATCTATCTTTACCGTAGACCTATTTATACATTATTTTAGCTGCTTTTGGAGAACGCTTTCTTTTCTATTGAGATTTTTGGTTTTTGAACTTTATAAGCTTGGGGAGGGAGTTTCTGCATCTCTCGAGAAGATTTCTAAACCCATTTTGATTTATTATCTATTGATTATGAATTTCTCTTCATGTCTTTGCTTGTTCTCTGCTTCCATGTCTGAGTAGTTCCATATTTAGGTTAAGGGTTTTAAATGAATATATAAATCATTGAATTAGACATAGATAGGGATTATACATGTGTTGTCTTCGTCTATCGTTGTGTTGATTGCGTAGACTGAATTGATCACATACTCTCTGATTTAGGGTTTAATTTATTTATCAAAAGTGTGATAGAAATCTTGATAGTACATAGGCGAGCGAATTGTCCTTAGCCAACGAAAGTTGATGCTAAGACGATATGTGAACAAATCAAACCTGCGCGCTAGTGCTTGTTTAGAATTCTAAGTTCAAACGATAGTTTAGAATCTTAGGTTGCTAGAAAGAATAATTGATACAACGACAGTAGATTGGTTAAATATTCATGTTTGAGTTCAATACTTGCGCGTATTTGTTTCCTAAATAATTAGTTGGTTCATGATCTTCAAATTCCTGTTAACTTGCCCTTGACCTAATGCTTATTTAATTGATCTTTACACCGTTGTTTAGTTATTTTCTTTTCATACTTGCGACCAAGAAACAATATTGCTGTTTTAGCTTAGTTTCATTGTAAATAATCATAGTGTGACACTTGGTACTTGTGGATTCGATCCTTACATTACTGCAATACTTGTTGTGCACTTGCAATAATTTTTATAGGGTTAAAACTTGGTGTGTCAATTACATATTAATAAAATAATATATGGAGCAAATACTTCCAATGTGTATTAATATGCTTTTGTTTAAAATTTCTACAAACTAAAACTCCCGTAGTTTTGTGAATACGAATGTTATACTTTGTTGTTACTGTTTCAAAATGTCAAACTTTTGAATAAAGTTTTATGTAGTCATTTGAGGGTATTATCGGTGTTGTCTTTGGTAATGGAACCATCGCTGATGCGTGTTGCCACGATCTTGTCGAAGAAGGAAAAGTGTGTCAAGATACGCTTATCAAATACATTGCAGACAGACCTCACTTAGTTGCCAACGAAACCCAATACTTGAAGAAGAGAGATGATTTGTGGACTCATTGTGTTTCAATCCCTAAACTTGCTTAAAATCTGAACTGGTTATATAAATTTTATTGAGTAAATTGATATTTAATTGTCAAAATATTTTTCTAACTATAAATTTTCTTCTCTCAGCTATTATGACATATAAATAAACTATCAATCGAAATGTCTTTATAAAATATTTTCAAAATTTTACAATTCCCTACTCAATTTTAGAGTAAAAAAGTTATCCATTGACTGTTGTCGAAATAATCAAAAAAATAAATATTAAAATTCCATGTAATATTTTGAAATGAGTTGACATTCAATTATTTTTTGAATTTTTAGACAGATATTTCGGCTAATGTTTGTATCAATTTTTCTTATAAACACTAGCAAAAAAACTTTATCTTGCCAATTTCAAGAACGAAAACGATTCAAACATAAAATATTCATCATTTAGTTCCAAAACTTTAACATTAATTAAATATTATATCACAGAAATTTACAATTCGTTTAAGTCAAAAATATCTTTTAAAACTCTTATTGGAAACAAAAACTTAAAAGGTTTCGAAAAATACGGATATATAATAGATTGAATCCTTTATATTGTAAATGAGCTTTGTAAATATGATTTTTTATCCACATATCAATAAATTTGAATGTCTATAAGAGTTAGAATCTCATCTTATGATTAATGGTAAATACTTTGATTGTTATTACCTTTTTATTTACTGATATACTTATATATGCAGTTGTTATGTAAATTTTAATTTTGAATTTTGCCTTTTTTAGTATTATTGATTTATTATGTTTTTGACGCGTTCTAACAAAGTTTTTCAATGGTTTTTCGAGTCAACCTGTATTTTTAAAGTATTTCAGTACTTTATCAAGTCTATTCAGGTTTTAGGTCGCTTTGGGTGAAAAGAAGTCATTTTGGGAGCAAACGAACATAAATGGATGCAGAAATTTGATGTCTGAAGTTTAACATTAGTTGATGCACTTTCCACCAATGGATGAAGCTGAGATTTTGGCACAAGCTAGGGTTTTTAGTTAGCTTGCATTTGGAAGTGTTTGGGAGTCGTTCCAACGGTTCGATCAAAAGTTATGACAGTTTTCGTGAAACCTATCCAACCTGGTGAGTAGAAGAAACATGTGCAGAAAAGTCCAGAAACTTATCGGTTCGATCGATCCAACATCAACAAGCAATGCCAGATGATTTTGGCTCGACCGTTCGACATTGGATCGACCATTCAAAAACCAGATCAATCGATCCAATCCCTAGACGATAAAAGAAATCTAAAATTTCCTATTTTACCCCGGAATCATCCTAAATCAATCTATCTCTACCATAGATCTATTTATACATTATTTTAGCTACTTTTGGAGAGTGCTTTCTTTTCTACTGAGATTTTTGGTTTTGGGACTTTGTAAGCTTGAGGAGAGGAGTGTCTGCATCTCTAAAGAAGATTTCTAAACCCCTTTGGATTTCTTATCTATTGATTATGAATTTCTCTTCATCTCTTTGCTTGTTCTCTGCTTCCATGTCTGAGTAGTTCCATATTTAGGTTAAGTCTTTTAAATGAATATATAAATCATTAATATATACATAGATAGGTATTATTCTTCGATTGTCTTCGTCTATCGTTGTGTTCATTGCGTACACTGAATTGATCACATACTCTCTGATTTAGGGTTTAATTTATTCATCAAAAGTGTTATAGGTATCTTGATAGAACATAGGCGAGCGGATTGTCCTTAGCCAACGAAAGCTGATGCTAAGGCGATACTTGAACAAATCAAACTTGCGCGCTAGTGCTTGTTTAGAATTCTAAGTTCAAATGATAGTTTAGAATCTTAGGTTGCTAGATAAAGTGATTGATACAACGACAGTGGATTGGTTAAACATTCATTTTTGAGTTCAATACTTGCGCATATTTGTTTCCTAAATAAAAGTTTGGTTCATGATCTACAAATTCTGGTTAACTTGCTCTTGACCTAATGCTTATTTAATTGATCTGTACACCGTTGTTTAGTTGTTTTTATTTCATACTTGCAACCAAGAAACAATATTGCTGTTTTAGGTTAGTTTCATTCTAAATAATCATAGTGTGACACTTGGTCCTTGTGGATTCGATCCTTACATTACTGCAATACTTGTTGTGCACTTGCAATAGTTTTTATAGGGTTAAAACTTGGTGTATCAATTACATGTTTATAAAATAATATATGGAACAGATACTTCCAATGTGTATTAATATGCTTTTGTTTAAAATTTCTACAAACTAAAACTCTCGTAGTTTTGTGAAAACGAATGTTATACTTTGTTGTTACTGTTTCAAAATGTCAAACTTTTGAATAAAGTTTTATGTAGTCATTTGAGATTATTCTTAAATTATAATATACTTACTGTTAAGAATTTATTTGCTTGTTAGGCTCCACAATTTTGAACACCCATCTCTCTTTATAATAAAGGTTTTAGATAATCATGAAATGTAAGAGATTAGTGAATAAATTTTTGAAGTGTGATTATTATATTATTTTAATGTATAAATATTTTTTTTAAATACCAAAATTTAGTATTTTCTATAATTTTTCAGGAATAATTTTTTCGATTTTATCAAAACTTAAGAAAAGTACCTTCAATTAATATATTTTTTTGGTTTATGTTAACCGAACATTAAATGATATATATAAATTATTTTGTTAAAATGTTTGTTTTACTTGTTTGATATATTTAATGTATCATTAATCTAAAATAATATGTATATAACGAATATGTGTGTTTTTTTGTTTTAATAAAGTTTTGATAAGTATATTTAATTTAATTAAAATTTACCCATAATATATTATTTTTAATAAAAATCAATTTTATACTAAGTCTAGCAATGATATCTAATAATTTGGTTCAAAGTGTTGACAAAAATTAAACTTTTAAAACATGTTTTTAAAGTCTAATGATGATAGTGAAAATAATAAGGGGGAATTTCAATAATACAACTCCGGTTATACCACTTTTCACAACTACCAGAAAGCGCTGGCCATTTTCATTTTTACAATTTAATGAATTGTAAAAAGACTAAATTGACCTTGTTAACAAAATAAGTGACACTAGGGCTAAACCTAACCGAAGATCATCAAATCGCTTTATCTCCGTCGTCTGTCACAATTTATGCCGTCCTCTGTCGCGATTCTCGCCGCCGTCTCTCGCGATTCTCGCCGCTGTCTCTCGCGATTCTCGGCGTCGTCTACGTCTCTCACGATTCTCGCCCCTGTCTCTCACGATTCTCGTGAATCTTGTCGCCGTCTGTGACAATCCTTGCCAAACATCATCGACCTTCTTCCTTATCGAGCCTTGTCGTCTTTGTCAAATCTAGCCGCCGCCTTTTAAATTGAAATCGATTGTAAGATTTACTCTAATTTTCTATGCTTTAAACTTCCAGATCTGCTTAAAATTTGATCCATATTCGTCATAAAATTTGATCGATGTTCAGAGCTAGCAATGGCTTTCCTGATTCTTTTGGTGCATCTAAAGAACAATAAATGTTTTGTGTGATCATGTGAATTAGTGTTGTTGATCCGATTGTGTGATTTTGTGAATAGAGTTTTATAAGGATTTAATAGGGGTTATAAATTTGATCCATGTTCGTCATTAAATTTGATCGATGTTCAGAGCTAGCAATGGCTTTCCTGATTCTTTTGGTGCATCTAAAGAACAATAACTGTTTGTGTGTGATCATGTGAATTAGTGTTGTTCATCCGATTGTGTGATTCTGTGAATAGAGTTTTATAAGGATTTATTAGGGGTTATAAATTCCTCGTATGACTTCTTCTTCCTAAATTGTGTTGTTGATCCGAATGTGTGTTTCTGTTAATAGAGTAGTTGTTGAATACTAGTATCCGATTATCTGATCCTGTGAAGTAACTTTTTAAACTACTTACTAAATTTTTTTGCAGATGATGGACCAAGATGAAATCGATACAACACTGAAATTGCCTTCGAGGATCTATCAGTCCGGGACAGAACCAGACAAGATAAATGCTGTCATGCAGTATTCCAACCTGAGCTATGTGGATAGAGTGGCAAAGGTATTAGGGAAATCAGAGTTTGCCGTGATCGAAAACTCATACCTCAGCCCGATAGTCAAGCTCGCAAGGAGGGAGGACATTCAGTTTTCTGGGAAGCTGTTCCATTTCCTGATGCACAGAAGAATCTTGACACAAGGACAAGACTTGTGGTTTGCGTTTGCGGAACAGCCAATGAGATTCTCTATGCGGGAGTTTTTTCTAACCACAGGGTTGCCTTGTGAGGCAGAAGAAGTCAACACGTAAAGAGAAGCAATACGTAAGCGGGTGAAAAAACCATATAATTGGATGCTTGGGAAAAAGGATATGTTTACTGTGAAAGAGCTGATGACGATGCTGGAAACAAAAGGGGGAACTATGCCAGTTGAGGAGAGGCTTTCGCTTGGAGCCGCGATCTTGACTGAGGGCATAATATTAGCTGATAATACATCACACAAAGTCCCGCGAGATAGGTTGCGAAAATTTCTGAATTTTGATACCTACTCCTCACATCTTTGGGGTAAGATAGGATATGAGGTCCTATCGACTAGTATACGCCGGATGAATCCAGAGACATGGGCAAAGGGACAGTATGAAGTAAAAGGGTTCGTATGGGCAATCACTTTGTGGGCTTTGTCGGTTGTGCCTTTGCTAGGTACTACATTTGCAACTCGGCTTGAAACAACCTCATCTGATGGACCTTTATGTTTGCATTGGAATACAACTCGGGCTCCAAGGATTTCAGAAGTTTTGCATGTGGATAAGCAATCGAGTGTGAGTGTATTTCGTATTATTTGCTACTGTTTAATAAAACCTTTTAAATGGATTTGTTTGCTACGGTTTCATAAAGCCTTTTAAATGTATTTGTTTGCTACGGTTTCATAAAGTCTTTTAAATGGATTTGGTTTGCCTTTGCAGGTTTTGGTCCATACTATTGTTGGAAATCCAGAGGATTACAAACACTTGGTTCCGCAACCAAATCCTAACGACAAAGACTTTGAAGAGGTTGTGAAACTAGTGAATCAAGGCTATAGGTTGAGCAGAACCAACTGGATAAATGATACGGTAGATGTTGTTATTGCATCTGAAGAAATAGGGACACAACATGCAAGAAGGACATAAGAAATAGCGACACAACATGCAAGAGAGACAGAGGATAGAAGACACCGTAAGACTCCTCCTATGACTGACAGTCAGAAACTTGACATGATAATCGAGATGATTAAGAGCTTGAAAAGCAAAGTGGAGAACATAGAGCATGTTCTGGGAATTGATGCAAACAAAGATGTGAATGGCAGAGGAGAAGAGGTAAAAGGACAACTATTAAAACACTTTTAAAACTCATTAAACATTACCTTTAAGGCCTTGACCATATGTTGTATGATTATTTTTAACAGGCAAATGATACTGGAGATGGAGAGAATACAGATATAAGCGATGATACAGACACTGAAGATTCTGGTCGTGAAGAAAATATGGATGAAGATTATTCTGCAGATGATGACAATACACAAAAATGTGGTGTTGATAATGATGGCACCGATGGTTTTATTCAAACGGATGAGGAAATTCAAGGTGGTAACCCAAGTAAAGATGCTAGTTCTCATGGATGCAATGAAACTACGGAAGTTCTTGTTGAAAATACACAAAATCTGGACGACGATGAAGCTACAACTATTGGTGGAGGTAATGATTTAACTCATGTGAATTTTTTATCTTTAGTAAAACAGTTTGTTTGCATCCGAAAATTTGATTTAAATAGCACTAGTTGGTTCTTGTTTTTGTAGATATAAACACTGAAGATACTGAAGTTATTGTTGAAAGTACACAAAACCTTGCCAACAATGTGAATGCGAATTTCGTTGACGAAAAAGATGATATATCTCTTACGAAAGCTGCAGGTTGTGGTGTAACAGAAAAATCACAGGTACAAGTAAACTCTATATGTTTTGATAGTTAATGCTATGTGTTTTTAGTTTGACTGTAAACTAATTTGTGTTGATATGCTTCTATAGGTTTCATCACCTACTCCCCGTTTCTCTACTCCTAATTTCAACATTCTTTCCCAAGACAGTGTACAGTTTAAAGACAAGGAAGGTGATACAAGTGGACAAATAGCTGATGAGACAAACACTGGGAAGGTATTTTTACAAACGTTTTGTCAATACTACCTATGTAATTTTTTAATTTATGCTTAACATTAAAGATTTTGTTTTTGATCAGGCTAATGATGAAAATATGTCAAATGCTGAAAACTCACAACCCTGTATATCAGATTTTCAAAGTCTGATGAAAACTAAGAAACGAGTTGCAGAATTGGACAGCGAGGTAAATTGTTTGGTTTATATAATGTGATGGATGTATTTACAAGTTAACAGTTAAGCATATTTTACAAAAAGTTGTACTTTTGAATTGATTTGATGCATATTAGGAGGTTGAACCAGTAACTAAGAGAAAGAAGCCTAAAAGATCAATAAAACTTCACGGGGATAGAGTTGCGACAAGAAGAAACGAGAGAGGACAAATGCCTTCGATTCATACGCAACCACCTTACACAGGAGCTAGGAGAAGACATCCAATAATTCATCATTTTGAACATGTTGATAAGAAGCGAATGGAGAAAATAAAGGAATGGAAAAATTCTAATAAGTAAGTTAGTTTTTGATTATCAAAAGATAAACATATGATAAGTGGTGCCATATTAACCATAACTATATGTTCTTAATGTAGGCCACAACAAATTAAGAACTTCACAGTAGATCCAAATTGGTTTACCACATTAGAGACACCGGGGAAGGCGTTTTCAAAAACGGTAAACTTACGTCCTGCCTTGTTTTGATACAGAAGCATGTTTAATGCCTTATAGAGATTGTCTGTTTTTGCTTATAGCATATGTAATTAGGTTTGGAGTTATTGAGGGTGCGAAAGAAACAACATCCGCATCTGTTTCTGAACAAATGTGCTTTGATAGTTGGAGAATCGTTCCTGAAGGCTATAGATGAAATTTATGAATTTTTTGTAGAAGACAAAGATGGGTATCAATTCGGGAGTGAATTCGACAGTTATGATATAGAGAGAAGCATTGACATTATCTACGCACCATTGAAGGTAATGGATAAGTGCTGGATTGCACTTGCAATTAACCTGGGGAAGAAGAAGATTACGGTACTGCACTGTGCAGAATCAAAGATTTCTGAAACAGAGATTAATCACCGCATTTGTCCATATGCACGGGCGATTCCTTACATCATCCGCCAATTCTTCAAGGATGAGGCCATGCTTATCACTCCATTCGCTGTTCAGATAGAGTCGAAAGATGTTCCACAGGTAAAATGCTTGGTTCAGAAGATAGAAGTGATTTTGAAATCTTCAACGATAACACCATGATTACCTCTTTCATTTGTTTTGTTTTTTCAGGTTACTAAACTACCAGACTCTGGCATTTACACGCTAAAAATGATAGAGTGCCACGCAATGCGCATCAAGGACTTGAGCAAACTTTCTTCAGAAAACATCGGTGATATAAGAATGAAGCTCGCTGCTGACATCTTCTCAGAGATATTAGATGCATAATTTGACAATATAATTTGCAGGTATTTGATTTTTATTACAGAAATAAGTTCAAAAGATCCACTTACTTGGCGAACATTGATACACTGAGTCTATTCGATTGTAGATCTAACTTACTGATTTTGTTTTGTATAGGGACAGAGAGTAAGGGTGGAGAACAGGCAGTTCTTACTTCGAATCATTAGTTTGTTTCTTTTTTTCATGGTACTCTTCCAAATTGTGTTTTTTGGTTAAAAGAGAGCCTTGGTACGTTGTTTCATGATAGCGAATTTTGATTCGTTTTGGTTATTATGTACATCAAACATGCCATATCAGTTCAAAACAGCTTCATTGATAATCATATGAAATTCTCCCTATAATCAAAGCTTTTAAACAAGAATATGTATTTCACATTTAAAAAGATTTAAAAAAGTGTTTTTAAATTGTCTTGACAACAAGAGTACAAGACCAGAAGAACAAAACAACAAGATAATAAGACTAGATGACGAATTAGTCATTTAAAAGTGATTTTAAAAGACTTTTAAATCCTTATAAAAAGTTCAACAAATAATATCGAAAAGGGCGCTTTCATGTCCCTCAGAAAGCTCGAACCAGGGAACCCGTGATTTTCGAAGAGGGATGATTGACCATCCAAGCTGTGTTGTAATAGTTGTTTCATGTATCAATTTAAATTCTTTTATATAGAAGATGAATTAGTCATTTAAAAGTGATTTTAAAAGACTTTTAAATCCTTATAAAAAGTTCCATAAATAATTTCGAAAAGGGACTTTCATGTCCCCCAGAAAGCTCGAACCAGGGAACCCGTGATTTTCGAAGAGGGATGATTGACAATCCAGGCTGTGTTGTAATAGTTGTTTAATGTAACAATTTAAATTCTTTTATATAGAATATGAATTAGTCATTTAAAAGTGATTTTAAAAGACTTTTAAATCCTTATAAAAAAAATTGTGACCTCGCAGTATATCGAACCTCGGACATTGGACCCTTGATAGGGTTATGAAACCAACAGGAAACACACCTATTCATTAATTCTGTAAAAAATTATTAATATATATCCACAAAAAACCCTAACACTTCTTTAAGAGCCACACAACCATCTCCTTTACAGATTACCCTTCTTCCCCGAAAAGTAGTTTTCTCTTACAGCGACGGTTTTACTTTTCTAATCGATTTAACTTCCTCTGCTATTTAACTTCCCCAAAAGAGTACCAGTAACGCGCTTCTTCATCAATTTGAACCTTTCGACTTTCCTTTTTTTGTTTTTTTGCTCGAGAATTTCCTTCTCTCTTTCGCTCTCTGTTCTTCTCCGATGGCTGCTCCACCACCTATTATATTCGACGATGATACCCTTTATGAGTACTATGACACCTCCGCCGTTCAAGACGGTGTTGCTTTCAACTCGGGTGATGTCTCTTCTCCGTCTGAAACTTTTTCTATAATCACAGCAAATGTGCCTTGGTCTTGTTTGGCGGTTGGCTTCCGTTGGAATCTCTCTTGGCTCCTGACGGAATACTGCAACTTGGCCGAGATCGTACCGATCCAGTTGACGCTTCGGACTTGGGGGTTAATCCATTCGCTCCAGGTACTTTCTGACCTTTCCGCCTCCCAATCACTGGGCGAATGATTATGAATGCGTTTCGTTTGACTGGAGTTCCCGATTGCCCTCGGCGCTTTGAGCTTTCTCAACGAGAGGGATGCCAATCCCCGGTTAATCTTCCTCTATGGATTGACTCTGACATTGACTATTCAGAAATACTTTAAATTAGTTATCTTCATTAACTTAACAAGCTCAAAAGCTCAAATTTTTAAAGATTTAAAATGTCTTTTAAATTTCTTTAACAGAGGCGAATTTTGAAAACAGACGAATTCGTCATTTAAAAGTGATTTTAAAACTCTTTTAAATCCTTATTAAGGACTTTTAAATAATTTAGAAAAAGGGATTATTTGTCCCCGGGGAAGCTCGAACCAGGGACACGTAAATATCCAAAGAGGGGTGTGCGACCGTCCAGACTGTGTTGTCTTATTTGTTGTAGAATGAATTTAATTGTTCTTATAGAATGATTTTAAACATTTTATAAATCTTTGGTCATTTAAAAGTGATTTTAAAACTCTTTTAAATCCTTATTAAGGACTTTTAAATAATTTTGAAAAAGG
>JAHZTW010000084.1:95737-133010 GCA_020283515.1 Alliaria petiolata | reverse complement strand
AGACATCAAATTTCTGCATCCATTTATGTTCGTTTGCACCCAAAATGACTTCTTTTCACCCAAAGCGACCTAAAACCTGAAAAGACTTGATAAAGTACTGAAAGACTTTAAAAATACAGTTTGACTCGAAAAACCATTGAAAACCTTTGTTAGAACTCGTCAAAAACGTATTACATCAGTAATACTAAAAAAGACAAAATTCAAAATTAAAATTTACATAACAACTGCATATATAAGTATATCAGTAAATAAAAAGGTAATAACAATCAAAGTATTTTCCACTAATCATAAGATAAGATGCTAAGGATTATGAACATTCAAACTTATTGATATGTGGATAAAAAATCATATTTACAAAGCTCATTTACAATATAAAGGATTCAATCTATAATATATCCGTATTTTTCGAAACCATTCAAGTTTTTGTTTCCAATACGAGTTTTAAAAGATATTTTTGACTTAAACGAATTGTAAATTTCTGTGGTATAATATTTAATTAAAGTTAAAGTTTTGGAACTAAATGATGAATATTTTATGTTTGGATCGTTTTTGTACTTGAAATTGGCAAGATAAAGCTTTTTTGCTAGTGTTTATAAGAAAAATTGATAGAAAAATTAGCCAAAATATCTGCCTAAAAATTCAAAAACAATTGAATGTCAACTCATTTCAAACTATTACATGGAATTTTTAGTATTTGTTTTTTTGATTATTTCGACAACACTCAATGGATAACTTTTTTACTCTAAAATTGAGTAGAGAATTGTAATGTTTTGAAAATATTTTATAAAGACATTTCGATTGATAGTTTATTTATATGTCATAATAGCCGAGAGAAGAAATTTATAGTTAAAAAAATATTTTAACAATTAAATATCAATTTACTAAATAAAATTTATATAATCAGTTCACATTTTAAGCAAGTTAAGGGATTGAAACACAATGAGTCCACAAATCATCTCTCTTCTTCAAGTATTTGGTTTCGTTGGCAACTAAGTGAGGTCTGTCTGCAATGTATTTGATAAGCGTATCGTGACACACTTTTCCTTCTTCGACAAGATCGTGGCAACACGCATCAGCGATGGTTCCATTACCAAAGACAACACCGATAATATCCAACGCACACTTAGGCGAGATTTTAAGAAGGCAAGTATCCCATAATAGTTTTGCTTCCGCTTCTTCGACAGAGAAAGCAGGAACAAACACACACACCAAAGTTACAACAATGAATAGAGCAGTCATTTGGGAGGTAATTTTAGTCATGTCTGCCAACGTTTTAGAAATCTGTGACTTATTTTTATGGTATATAAAGAATATTTTGTTTTTGTTATTTTAGAAATGAAAGTAGGTAACATATTTATGAGTGACTCAAACCCCAAGCACATCTATCAAAACGTATTTTAAAGTAAACGTCAAACACTAATGCAATTTAACGTAAATGTAATAATATAATGAATCCTACTATTATTATTTTCACTATCATCATTAGACTTTAAAAAACATGTTTTTAAAGTTTAATTTGTGTCAACACTTTGAACCAAATTATTAGATATCATTGCTAGACTTAGTATAAAATTAATTTTCATTAAAAATAATATATTATGGGTAAATTTTAATTAAATTAAATATACTTATCAAAACTTTATTAAAAACAAAAACACACATATTCGTTATATACATATTATTTTAGATTAATGATACATTGAATATATCAAACAAGTAAAACAAACATTTGAACAAAATAATTTATATATATCATTTAATGTTCGGTTAACATAAACCAAAAATAAAAATATTAATTGAAGGTATTTTTCTTAAGTTTTTATAAGATAGTAAAAATTATTCCTGAAAAATTATAGAAAATACTAAATTTTTGTATTGAAAAAAAATTAAATATTTATACATTAAAATAATATAATAATCACACTTCAAAAATTTATTTCCTAATCTCTTACATTCCATGATTATCTAAAACATTTACTATAAAGAGAGATGGGTGTTCAAAATTGTGCAGCCTAACAACTAAATAAATTCTTAACAGTATTTTTAACAGTATTTTTGATGTAAATAATTACAAAACTAAAGTGAATTGGAAAGAGAATGAGCGATTTTTGGGCGATTTTTCGACGGTTACTATTCCGACGGTTTTTCACCATTTTGGTGACGGTTTCAGATTTGCAGATCGGAGAAGTGGGGGATGTGGAGGATCTAATCCACTCTCTGGCGGTTTTACCCACGTTGTACATCTCTCCACAACGTGATGCCACTTCCCAATCGGGTGTTGGGGATCCGAGTTGTTATATACCAACTATTTCCACACCAAAAGTTCAAGCATTTTGTCTGAAAAGAGAATTTCAAATCTTACCAAAGCTACAATTTCCCTTCCGATTCTACCAAATTCGTGAAATCATGGGTGACAATCTTCGACGTGCAATTCAAGATCTCGATTTGGGAGCTTTGGATGACCCAATCATGCTCCCTCCTGAAGTCCTCAATCAAGCGGCAGCGGAAAACCGATTTATTCTGGTGGGTGTTCCGTCAATCCCAAGAATACAAAATTTGCGATCTATCATTGCAGTGCTCCCCCGCATCTGGAACCTTACCGGAATGTTGCACGGTCGTGTACTAGAAGGGCGTCGATTCCAATTTGTGTTCTCGACGGAAGAGTCAATGGAAACGGTGTTGCGCAGAGGACCATGGTCTTTCGCTGATCGAATGGTCGTCTTGCAACGATGGACTCCACAATTGAGCCCATTGATGCTCAATTTCATTCCATTTTGGATTCAAATACGTGGCATCCCCCTCCAATATATGAGTCAGGATGTGGTGGCTCATATAGGCCGTGCAATGGGTCAACTTATGGATGTTGACTACAATGCCGAGGCGATTGCAATCCTAGAGTATGCTCGCGTTCGACTGAACTGGGACATCACTCAACCCCTGCTTTTTGTGCGAAACTTCCAGTTTTCACCAGGAGTCAACACCCTGCTCCGAATTCGTTATGAACGACTTCGAGGATTTTGTGAAGCCTGTGGATTGATCACTCACGATACAGGTGCCTGTCTAATCCAGAATGGAGGGCCGGATCATCCCCAAGATGATGATGGTGAAGAAGAGGATAGTGATAATGAGCTGATGCCACTGAATCAGGTACAAGCTCCGGCTCAAGCTAATGGTGTTGTAATTGAGGAGTTTCAGGATGAGGCTGCTGATGATGACATGATACAAGATCAACGAGATAATCTGGCACCAGATGATGCACATGAGCCAGAATCAGAAGCTCTAACAGAGAATGACAACGATGATGAGGAAGATCCTTTAGCGGATGAAAATTGTGATCCTTATCTGAATGGAGGAATAGTCAGAGGTTCAGCGCTGAGATCAATGGCACTATCTGAGGAGTATGATTTGGATGCATGAATTGCTACACACCCAGAGTTTACTTGTGAAGCGAGAAAGACTAAAGAAAACGCCAAGAGGAAATTTCTTGAAGATTCAGATGGGATGAAGCCATACTTTCGCAAGAAGATTGAGAGAGGAGAAGGCAGTGGCAAGACTGATGATAATGATGGCATTGACAGAGGCGCGGTGGGCCCGAAACCACCACCACCACCATGAGGACAGCTTGTTGGAACTGTCAAGGTATAGGCAATGACTTGACAGTTCGACGCCTAAAGGAGATCAATTGGAAACATCTCCTGGACATTATATGCCTTTCTGAAACGAAGCAACAAAATGACTACATTCGTTATCTAGGCTGTCAGTTAGGATTTCAGAATTATGTGTCGGTTCCACCAATAGGTCTAAGTGGAGGTCTAGCTATCTTCTTTAAGCAATCTATTCAGCTTTCAGTTTATTTCCAATCTTCCAACCTTGTAGATTGTTATGTTCAGAGTAATGGATTCGTTTTCTACTTGTCTTTTGTCTACGGTCATCCAACTCCTACTTTGCGTAACAACTTATGGGAGAGATTGGAAAGAATATCGGCAAACCGAACGGATGCTTGGTTAATTATTTGTGATTTTAATGAGATTTTAAACAATGAAGAAAAAGAAGGAGTCAGAATCCGTGAGGAATATACTTTTCATGATTTCAGACGTATGGTACAAGCTTGTGATTTCTCAGATATAAAATCAGTTGGGGATCGTTTGTCTTGGGCAGGGCAAATAGGCGATCACTATGTTCTTTGCTGCTTGGATCGTACAATGGCTAACAGCCAATGGCATCAAAGGTTCCCCACTTCAGAAACTCACTTCCTAGAATTTGAAGAATCGGATCATTGGCCTTTAGTTACATATATTGATGAAGTCATAATCGAACAACGAGGTAGATTCATGTATGATGATCGCATGACTGAACAGGAAGGATTCAGAGATATGGTTATTCAGAGTTGGAATCGTTCACAACATCGAAATATGGGTAATAACTTAACGACAAGACTCTCTGTGTTTAGAAAACACATCTCAAGATGGAAGAGAAATAATAGTTTCAATGCGAAAGAAAGAATAAGTTTACTCAAACACCTTTTAAACAGAGCAATAGCTTCGCGGACTTCTACAACTCAGGAAAGAAGACTTCTGAGATCGGAACTACATCACGCCTATGCTGATGAGGAACTCTATTTGAAACGAAAGAGTAGAAACGACTGGTGTACAGTGGGTGATAAAAACACTAAATTTTATCACTCTCTAACAAAAACAAGAAGAATTCGAAATAGATTAAGTTCGATTCAAGATACTGAAGGTAATATCTATCGAGGAGATATAGAGATTGGTGATTGTGCTCAACAGTTTTTCTCAGATCTCTACTCCTCACAACACGTATCGTCAGCTACAATGGAAGAAGCTTTTCATGGGTTTACTACGAGAGTTACAGATGAAGTTAATGTTGATCTCACACGACCAGTAACAGAGGAGGAAATTAAAACAGCAGTGTTTTCAATTGGAGCCCATAAAACTCCATGACCGGATGGGTTTTCAGGGGCTTTCTACCAGAAGTTCTGGCCTGATATACGAGAATCAGTCATCACTGAAGTACATAGCTTTTTCGAGCATGGTATGACAGACACACATCAAAATCACACTAATCTATGTCTGATTCCAAAGTTGACAAATCCTACAACCTTGGTTGATTTTCGTCCTATAGCTTTATGCAATGTAAGTTATAAGATAGTGTCCAAGATTCTGGTCAACCGTCTCAAGAAACATCTATCGGTGATAGTCTCCGAAAACCAAACTGCCTTTGTTCCGGGCAGAATGATTACATACAATATTATTATAGCTCATGAAGTCTATCATGCTCTCAAGTCAAGCAAAAGACATTCCAAATCTTATATGGCCTTAAAGACATATATTACAAAGGCATATGACCGTTTGGAATGGGGATTCTTAGAGGAGACAATGTCTCGAATGTGTTTTCATGATAAGTGGATCTTCTGGATTATGGAGTGCATTAAATCAGTTAGTTTCTCGGTTCAGATAAACGGAATTCCGAGAGGATATATCACTCCAACTAGAGGGATACGTCAGGGAGATCCGTTATCACCATACTTGTTCATATTATGTGCTGAGGTCCTCTCTCATATGATGCATCAAGCAGCTAATACAAGGAAAATTCAGGGTCTTAAGCTCGGAATAGGCGCTCCAGCAGTGAATCACTTGCTGTTTGCAGATGATTCACTATTCTTCACGCTAGCTAATGACAAATCTGGGAAGGCAATTCAGAGAATACTAAAAGTGTATGAATCAGCTTCAGGACAAGCAGTTAATCTAAGAAAATTGGCAATTACTTTTGGAAGCAAAGTTAGGGATAATGTTAAAACAAGAATGAGGCGTTTACTGGGAATACATAATGAAGGGGGAGGCGGAAAATATCTGGGAGTCCCAGAACAGTTTGGGAGCAAAAAAGCAGAAATGTTTCAATATATCATTGGTAAAGTCAAGGAGAAAACATAAGGCTGGCACAAGAAGTTTTTATCACCAGGAGGGAAAGAGGTCCTATTGAAATTAGTGGCAACAGCTATGCCCGTTTTCAGTATGCAATTTTTCAAATTGCCAAAAAGTATTTGTGAAACCATTAACAGTATTCTTGCTCGCTTCTGGTGGAGCTCAGGAGATGATATCAAAGGGCTACACTGGTTTGTATGGGAGAGGATAAGTATACCGAAAAAGAAGGAGGTTTGGGTTTTAAAGATTTGGAAAATTTCAATCTGGCATTACTTGGGAAACATGTGTGGAGAATTTTGCATAACCCAGAATGTTTAATGGCAAGAATACTACGGGGAAAGTACTTCAATGACAAGAATATACTTACAGCAGGTGATAAGAAGAAAAGCTCATATGTGTGGAAATCTCTTTTACAAGGCAGAGATCTACTTAAGAAAGGACTTCGATTTGAGATAGGAAATGGCTCTATTGTGAATGCATGGATAGACCCTTGGATTTCAGATCATCCTCCACGGCCTCCGTTACCATTACAGGAACCACTGGAGCAATGTTTTGTTCGAGATTGGTTTAATAATAATGCAAGTGGTTGGAATGAACAAAAGGTTCGGGAACACGTTGTATTTGAGGATGCGGAAAGAATCCTAAGTATCAAGCTTTGTAATAAAGCATCAACTGATTATTTGGGTTGGCACTACAACAAGTCAGGTATCTATTCAGTTAATTCTGCCTACTGGCTAGCTACACATCTCCCAGATTCAATCCAACCAATCCCTCCGCCAGGAAACTTGGCTATTAAATCATGTATATGGAAACTACAAACAGCTCCTAAGATTAAACACTTCTTGTGGAGATTGGCATCAAATGCCTTAGCAACTGGGGAGGCTTTACATAATCGACATATAAGGGTTTCAAATGGTTGTCCAAGATGTTCCAATGGAGAGGAAACTACTTAACACCTCTTCTTTGAATGCCAATATGCACAAAACTTATGGAGAGCTTCTGGATATCCCAATCATAATCTACTGGATACAACCATCTCAGTAGAAAATAAGATCAAAATTATTTGTGAAGATGTAAAGTCAGTTCCTAGAGAAGTACATCAAATGGTTCTATGGGTGCTTTGGCGAATATGGAAGAGCAGGAATATATTAATATTCTAACTTAACAGTATACCGTGGCAAAAGGCACACCAATTGGCAAAACACGACACGCAAGAATGGCTTGATGCTCAAGACCATTTTACAAATTTGGATGGGAAGCAAGGAAGAACAACGTCAATTACTCCCAATACGATGCAGAAATGGAATAGACCACCTCAAAGATGGTTTAAATGTAACTATGATGGAGCTTACATACAACACCAAAGATCAAAAGCAGGATGGCTTATTCGGGATGAAAGTGGATTCTATTGTGGAGCGGGACAAGCTACTACTCAACTATTACTAAATGCTTTGGAGAGCGAAGCACAAGCCCTTATAATAGCAATGCAAAACTGCTGGATCAAAGGTTATCGCAAAGTTATATTTGAAGGAGATTCAAAGACTTTAGTGGATTTGGTAAATAAAACAACACTCAACTTTCGAATGCTTAACTGGTTAAGGAAGATGTGGTCCTGGTCAGAACGGTTTGAAGATATCACATGGAGATGGACTCCCAGAGATAAGAATAGACCTGCTCATCTTTTAGCAACAACGAGTCATCCAACCACACTTTCTTCTACATTTCATTATTATGTACCAAATTCTATTGTATCTGCTCTTCATAATGACTACTCTTTATCATCAATATAATTTTCAATTGGGAAAAAAAAAAAAATTCTTAACAGTAAGTATATTATAATTTAAGAATAACCTCAAATGACTACATAAAACTTTATTCAAAAGTTTGTATTTTGAAACAGTAACAACAAAGTATAACATTCGTATTCACAAAACTACGGGATATTTAGTTTGTAGAAAGTTTAAACAAAAGAAGATTAATACACATTGGAAGTATATGTTCCATATATTATTTTATAAACATGTAATTGATACAACAAGTTTTAACCCTATAAAAACTATTGCAACTGCACAACAAGTATTGCTGTAATGTAAGGATCGAATCCACAAGGACCAAATGTCATACTATGATTATTTAGAATGAAACTAACCTAAAACAGCAATATTGTTTCTTGGTCGCAAGTATGAAATGAAAATAACTAAACAACGATGTAAAGATTAATTAAATAAGCATTAGGTCAAGGGCAAGTTAAACAGAATTTGGAGATCATGAACCAGTCATTTATTTGGGAAACCAATACGCGCAAGTATTGAACTCAAACATGAATGTTTAACCAATCCATTGTCGTTGTATCAATTACTTTATCTAGCAACCTAAGATTCTAATCTATCGTTTGAACTTAGAATTATAAACAAGCACTAGCACTCAAGTTCGATTTGTTCACGTATTGCCTTAGCATCAGCTTTCGTTGGCTAAGGACAATCCGCTCGCCTATGTTCTATCAAGATACCTATAACACTTTTGATGAATAAATTAAACCCTAAATCAGAGAGTATGTGATCAATTCAGTGTACGCAATGAACACAACGATAGACGAAGACAATCGAAGAATAATACCTATCTATGTATATATTAATGATTTATATATTCATTTAAAAGACTTAACCTAAATATGGAACTACTCAGACATGGAAGCAGAGAACAAGCAAAGAGATGAAGAGAAATTCATAATCAATAGATAAGAAATCCAAAGGGGTTTAGAAATCTTCTTCAGAGATGCAGACACTCCTCTCCCCAAGCTTACAAAGTCCCAAAACCAAAAATCTCAGTAGAAAAGAAAGCACTCTCCAAAAGCAGCTAAAATAATGTATAAATAGGTCTATGGTAGAGATAGATTGATTTAGGATGATTCCGGGGTAAAACAGGAAATTTTAGATTTCTTTTTTCGTCTAGGGATTGGATCGATTGATCTGGTTTTTGAATGGTCGATCCAATATCAAACGGTCGATCCAA
Organism: Alliaria petiolata; assembly: GCA_020283515.1. NCBI lineage: Eukaryota > Viridiplantae > Streptophyta > Magnoliopsida > Brassicales > Brassicaceae > Alliaria > Alliaria petiolata. Next base: position 124,056 of record JAHZTW010000084.1, on the reverse strand, counting down.
AATCGTCAGGCATTGCTTGTTGATGTTGGATCAGTCGATCTATGAGTGGATCGATCGAACCGATAAGTTTCGGAACTTTTCTGGACATGTTCTTCTACTCACCAGGCTGGACAGGTTTCACGAAACTGGCATAACTTTTGATCGAACCGTTAGAACGACTTCCAACCACTTCCAAATACAAGCTAACTAAAAACCCTAGTTTGTGCCAAAATCTCAGCTTCATCCATCGGTGGAAAGTGCATCAACTAATGTTAAACTTCAGACATCAAATTTCTGCATCCATTTATGTTCGTTTGCACCCAAAATGACTTCTTTTCACCCAAAGCGACCTAAAACCTGAAAAGACTTGATAAAGTACTGAAAGACTTTAAAAATACAGTTTGACTCGAAAAACCATTGAAAACCTTTGTTAGAACGCGTCAAAAACGTAATACATCAGTAATACTAAATAAGACAAAATTCAAAATTAAAATTTACATAACAACTGCATATATAAGTATATCAGTAAATAAAAAGGTAATAGCAATCAAAGTATTTATCACTAATCATAAGATAAGATTCTAACGCTTATGGACATTCAAACTTATTGATATGTGGATAAAAATCTTATTTACAAAGCTCATTTACAATATAAAGAATTCAATCTATAATATATCCGCATTTTTCGAAACCTTTCAAGTTTTTGTTTCCAATACGAGTTTTAAAAGTGATTTTTGAATTAAACGAATTGTAAATTTCTGTTGTATTATATTTAATTAAAGTTAAACTTTCTGATCTAAATGATGAATATTATATATTTGGATCGTTTTCGTACTTGAAATTGGCAAGATATAGTTTTTTTGCTAGTGTTTATAAGAAAAATTGATAGAAAAATTAGACGAAATATTTGCCTAAAAATTCAAAAAATAAATGAATGTCAACTCATTTCAAAATATTACATGGAATTTTGGATATTTATTGTTTGATTATTTTGACAACATTCAATGGGTAACTTTTTTACTCTAAAATTGAGTAGAGAATTATAAATTTTTGAAAATATTTTATAAAGATATTTCAATTGATAGTTTATTTATATGTCATAATAGTCGAGAGAAGAAAATTTCTAGTTAGAAAAATATTTTGACAATTAAATATCAATTTACTCAATCAAATTAATATAATCAGTTCACATTTTAAGCAATTTTAGGGATTGAAGCACAATGAGTCCACAAATCATCTCTCTTCTTCAAGTATTGGGTTTCGTTGGCAACTAAGTGAGGTCTGTCTGCAATGTATTTGATAAGCGTATCGTGACACACTTTTCCTTCTTCGACAAGATCGTGGCAACACGCATCAGCGATGGTTCCATTACCAAAGACAACACCGATAATATCCAACGCACACTTAGGCGAGATTTTAAGAAGGCAAGTATCCCATAATAGTTTTGCTTCCGCTTCTTCGACAGAGAAAGCAGAAACAAACACACACACCAAAGTTACAACAATAGATAGAGCAGTCATTTGGTAGGTAATTTTAGTCATGTCTGCCAACGTTTTAGAAATTTGTGACTTATTTTTATGGTATATAAAGAATGTTTTGTTTTTGTTATTTTAGAAATGAAAGTAGGTAACATATTTATGAGTGATTCAAACCCAAGCACATCTATCAAAACGTATTTTAACGTAAACGTCAAACACTAATGCAATTTAACGTAAATTTAATAATGCCATGAATGCTATTATTATTATTTGAGAATTTTTCCAAAATACCACTTTTGAGATTGACATTTTCAATACTAACACCGGTTTTTATTTATGCAAATATACCATTATTTGCTTAGGTAGAATTGTCCTTAATACCCTCAGTTTACAAGCCGGGTTATTTGATAGATGTCGCGATTTCTATCTCACCGGAGATTGGAGATGACGAAACAAAGACGACGGCGATTTCTATCTCACCGGCGATTTCTCTCTCACCGGAGATAGCTTCGCCTCGCCGGAATAGTAGCCTTCGTCTATCGTTGTGTTCATTGCGTAGACTGAATTGATCACATACTCTCTGATTTAAGGTTTAAATTATTCATCAAAAGTGTTATAGGTATCTTGATAGAACATAGGCGAGCGGATTGTCCTTAGCCAACGAAAGCTGATGCTAAGGCGATACGTGAACAAATCGAACTTGCGCGCTAGTGTTTGTTTATAATTCTAAGTTCAAACGATAGTTTAGAATCTTAGGTTGCTAGATAAAGTGATTGATACGACAACAATGGATTGCTTAAACATTCATGTTTGAGTTCAATACTTGCGCGTATTTGTTTCCTAAAAAATGGCTGGTTCAGGATCTCCAAATTCTGGTTAACTTGCCCTTGACCTAATGCTTATTTAATTGATCTTTACATCGTTGTTTAGTTATTTTCATTTCATACTTGTGACGAAGAAAAAATATTGCTGTTTTAGGTTAGTTTCATTCTAAATAATCATAGTATGAAACTTGGTTCTTGTTGATTCGATCCTTACATTACTGCAATACTTGTTGTGCACTTGCAATAGTTTTTATAGGGTTAAAACTTGGTGTATAATTTACATGTTTATAAAACAATATATGGAACAGATACTTCCAAGAGAATTTGTCCAAAATACCACTTTTGAGATTGACATTTTCAATACTACCACCTGTTTTTATTTATGCAAATATACCATTATTTGCTTAGGGAGAATTGTCCTTAATACCCTCAGTTTACAAGCAGGCTTATTCGATAGATGTCGCGATTTCTATTTTACCGGATTTTTGGAGCTGACGAAACAAAGACGACGTCGATTTCTATCTCACCGGCGATTTCTCTCTCACTGGAGATAGCTTCGCCTCGCCGGAATAGTAGCCTCGTCTCAAAATTTTGTATCTATTCGGCGAAGATTTCACAATTACAGAGTAGCTTCACCTCGGCGGAGATTTGACATCTCGATCGCAGCTTCACTTCGCCGGAGTTTTTTTACCTAATCTCAATCCGATTTCAACGGTTTGTTTTCTCTTCCGATATCGCTTGGTGTTGTCTATCGATTTTCTTAGATTTTCAGGTTATTCGATTTTTGTAAATCAGGGAAAGAGATGATTGAGTTCATAAATTCATAAAGCCTTATAAATTGTTTCTTCTTTTGCATCAGGCGATAATGATTGAGTTTTATTCTGTGTGTGGTGCTTGGAATTTATCAAATACATCACAATGGGAGTCCATAGTTTATTCTGACAGAGGAAGTTCTCTTAGTGTAATCACCGAAAACATAACTTTCAACGAATTGGTTAAGATTGTTTTAGAAGATTTTGGAATTGATGGCAATGCCTATGGTGTGAAGATTAGCTACGGGTCACCTTCATGCTTTCTTTCAGCTACAATAGATCTTCCTCCTGTGATCTTGAGGAATGATCGTCAACTGAAAGTATTTATGAACAAGCTGCAAGAGAATGGAGGAGTTATCAAGTTATGCGTTACAGTGAAAGAATTAAAGAAGATGGAAAGTGCTATTGAAGTTTCTAGCCCTCATTATGGCCCCTTTCTAGCTGTGGACGAGGTAATCACTAACATCATTTGCTTAACTATGATTAGAAAACAAATTCATAAAGTTACATGTTTATGTTACAGAGAGAAACGAACTCATTTTCATTAATGGAAAGAAACAACATACAAATCAGTAATGATGTTCTATTTGACGAGAGTTTTACTGCTCCTGCTCCTACTTCTCATCCTCCACGTTCTTTTGGAAATGAGGTAATTTTGACTAACCATTCATATATATAATGTGATTCTGTTTTCAATGGTAATTATCAAAGTTTGTATGATACGATTTTATTTTTCCAGTTTGAAGAGAGTTGTAATGTTCCCTTTCTTCCTCCGGCTACGGTATATACTATATTTTTGATGAAACTCTCTGTCTTTCTATCAATTTTTTAAGGGTTTATGTATTTTGTTCATAAACATTTACCCTCGTTTTCTGATTTTGTATTTACAGAGAAGAATGAAATCAAGTACAATCTCAGGAATCTCGCAGTTGTCATCCTCTCTTGAATCAGGACTTGCGGCTCCATCATGTTCTTCCAAATCTGTTGCTTTGGATAAAGATGGTGTGTATTGTGGAAAGCATTTTAAAGACAAAAAGGAAATGGTCACAATGCTACGAATGTTTTCGATGTTTAATAGCTTTGAGTTATGCACTGAATTATCAGACAGGATACGGTATGTTATTAGCTGTGTTGACGAATGTTGTAGCTGGAGATTTCGTGCAACTAGAGTTAGGGGCTCTGAGAGTTTTATCGTTCGGCAGTATGTTCATGATCATACTTGTGATTCATCATTAAGGCATGTTAACCATCGGTAAGCCAGTGCAAAGGTATTGGGTACTATGGTAAGTAATCATTACGATGGAGGAAAACTTGGACTGAGACCTAAACAGATCATAGAAAAAGCTAGGAAGGATCATGGTGTTGTTATCACATATTCAAAAGCTTGGAGAGCTTAAGATCATGCCAAATCCATTGCTAGGGGTACTCCTGATGATAGCTACGAAGTTTTGCCAAGTTTTTTCCACATGGTTAAAGAAAAGAATCCTGGTTCTGCCACTTTCATTGAGGTAGATGCTGCAGGGAAGTTCAAGTATGCATTCTTGTCCTTTGGCGCATCAATTAGAGGTTTTAAGTCTCTGAGGAAAGTTGTTGCTATTGATGGTGCTTTTCTGAAGGCAAAAGTCAGAGGGACTTTGCTTGGTGCTACAGCGCAAGTTGGTAACTTTCAACTATATCCAATTGCTTTTGGGATAGTCAACTCTGAGAACGATGCCTCTTGGGACTGGTTTTTGAGGTGTCTAAGGACTATCATCCCTGATGAGAAGGATCTAGTTTTTGTGTCGGATCGTGCACCATGTATTGCCAAAGGTCTTTTGACAAATTATCCACTTGCTCATCATGGTATCTGCAGTTTTCACTTTGAGAAGAACGTTGAAACGTATTTCAAGGACCCTTCTCTAGTGGCATTGGTTCATGAGGCTATTAAGGCTTACACTAAGTATGATTTTAATCTACTGTTCAACGAGATCAAGAGTGCTGATGCAAAGCTCGCAGATTATCTGGTTAAAGCTGATATTAGGAAATGGTCACGCACTTATGCTCCTTCCAATCGCTATAACATCATGACATCAAATTTAGCTGAATCTCTTAACTCCTTGTTGAATATGCCTCGTGAATATCCTATTGTGTGCCTTTTCGATACAATTAGATCCATACTCACAAGGTGGTTCAGCGAACGGCATGAGATAAGTTCCCGTCATCCTCACCCTGTCAAATTAGAAGTCGGAAAGAAAATGAAAGAATCCTATGATGGTTCTTCACGTTGGCTTGAAGTTTGTCCAATCAACCAATTTGTGTTTGAGGTGAAGGGAGACAAGAGAAAGGAGGAGGTGAATTTGGCTGCAAGGCAGTGTACATGTTGTGTGTTTGATATTCAGCGATTTCCGTGTGCTCATGTGATTGCTGCTGCCAAAGCTGTGAAACACAATGAAAACAACTATGTCGATAGTTCTTTCTCCAAAGAAAGGTACTATTGTCTCTCCTGGCTAATATGCCATTAGATTTTTTATTACTTGAGTCTTGTTCTTTTTAGCTAATCTTAATATCTTCTGATAGGTGGATATTAGCATATTCAGAGAGTATTTATCCTGTTGGAGATAAGGCTTATTGGGACATCCCACCTAATGTAGCTAGTTTCGTTTATCTATCACCTTCTACTCGCATCCCTAGTGGCAGGCGTAAGAAGAAGAGGATACCTTCTGGGTGGGAGCATGGGAAGTCTCGTACGAAATCAAAAAGTTACAAATGCGGTAGGTGTGGTCAGAGTGGACACAACAAATCTACATGTGTAGTCCCAATCTGAAGATTCTCTCTTATTTTCTTTAATTAAACAGTATACTGAACCACAAAAACAATAATTTTTATTAAATCATTTTAATATTGGTTGGTATAATGATTGCTTTTTGCGAATAAAAGACTTGTGATGTTTACTTTAACACTGGGTTATAGTTCTGCTGTGTCCCGTTATCTTTCGAGATCGTTAACTTGAGAATCCAACTCAGAAAGTAAGTTTTTATAACGATTTAAAAACAATTTTAAAATTTATATGACTTTAAAATGGGTTTAAAACCATTTTTAAATGACCAATTCGTTTTTTATGTAATCAATTAAATTCATATAACAAACAACTATTACAACACAGTCTGCGTGGTTAAACACTACTATTTGAAAACCACGGGTTCCCTGGTTCGAGCTTCCCCTGGGGGATACATGATATACACATATATTTCGCATATCTACCATGCATTTAGAATAAATTTTCATCCATATTTCATTTATAGGTAAGTTAATCATAGTATTTGATCATTTATAGGATTTAGAACATTTGCATTAGCATCTGCATTTTCTTTTGTATATATGCATCATTTCAGGTTATTCTATGCATTTGGAGACAATGTGGAAGCTGGAAACATAAGATGATGAGCTAGGAACAAGCAGAGAGGAAATTGATTTCATATGACTTGCTGTACCGAGATGTTGCAACCAATTCAAATCCATGCCACCTAAAGCGACTTAAAGATCAGACTTTACAAAGACTTTCCATTCCGATTCTGCCCCCGCAATCTTCATAAAACTCATAGAAAATTGAGTTATCTTTCGTTCAGAGATTATTTCAAGTCATTATGGTCAGTGGTTCAGAAGATACGGCTATTTATGTAACAACATGTCCGTCTGGAAGTTTGGCGAACAATTTCGTTAACTGAACGATCAGCTCGGATGAAGGGTTTTTCATTGTGATTTAGCCTCGGCAGTCTTCATTAGAGTTTTAGGAAATTGAGTTAGCTTTAATTTGGTGGTGATTTCAAGTCAAACGGTGCAGTAGTTCAAAAGATACAGATCGATCAATCCATGAACCTGAACCAAAAGATACCACTTGCAAAGTGCTCCAAAAAAGTGTTTATGCTTTAGTAAAAGTGGGATTAGAGAGGTCCCTTGTCCCTTGCCCCTTGTCTCTTGCCCCTTGACCCCTCTTTTAAGGCCAAGAGCCATGTTTAAAACTCTATATAAGGAGTGTGTGTGTGCTTGTAATAATCATTCAGTTTTCATTCAAGCTTTTAATCAAAACTTATATTCTCTCTTTCAAAGTCTTCTTTATATTCTAGTAAGCTTTCCTTTGTTCTTGAAGTGTTCTTGAGTTCTATAGTTCTTCTTGTTTAGTTCCTAAAAACTCTTATTTTTATTATATATATTTCTTATTTAAAGTATTTTATTATCTTCCACAAGTATTTGATAAAAAATCTTTCTTCATTTTAAAAACCGCTTATGTTCATCAGCTCTAAACTTGTGTTTAAGAGAGATATGAACATGAGTTGTGAGTAATCCACCAAGATTTGGGGTTGGGATGATTAAGGAGGTTTGAAACTAAATTCTTGGTTTGTTTTTATTTTATACTTCATTCTAAATCTCTTCTTGGATTTGGGGGTTTTAAGGTCTAGAGATTCTCCTTGGAGATCTCTTTAATCTAGGGATTTCCTTATCCTAACAAGACTTAGGAAATCCCTTAAAACCAAATCCAAGAGACTAGCTCATCCTTTCCCACACATCATGGATGTTTAGGGAGCTAGTTAAACCATTTCTTTTAAGATCCATTCTTAATGTTCTTCACCTTTTCTTTCCACCACACATCATGGGTTAGGAGGAAAGGGTGAAGAAAGGAATTATACCACACATCATGGATAATTCTATTTTGGTTTCTTAAGGTTTAGAGAACTACCTAAAAAGAGTAAAAATATATTTTCAAAAACTCCAAGTTCGAACTTTCAACCTCCTTAAGAAGGATTCCCAGCCTTAAATCTGTTTTTAGTATTTTCAAAACCCAATAATCATTTTCCTCTAGTTTGTGTTTATTTAAATTCCTTAATTAAATAGTTTATTATTGCAATATAATTTCATAAATCTATAAATTGTGTTCTTTCTCTTTCAATTATTTTAGAAATTGCTTAGTATCTTAAGTTACTGTGTGGAGTTAAATTTATAGTCGTTTGATTTTTATAAATAGTTTTAAAATATCTTGCTATTCACCATCAAATAGTCTAGTTAATCCGGTTTTACATTTTGAATTTATTAAATTAGTAGATCGGCTGTTTTATTATTTATTAGTCTTCTAGTAGTTGTATAACTCTCTTGTAGGGATTTTAAAATAGTTTTCTTCTTTGTTTTATAGTTGCAAGTAGTTTTTAGAGAATTTCTCCCCATTTAACGCGAATCTGCTTAACTTTATTTCAAGCTCTTGTATTCTTAATACCTTTCACACCCTTGTTTAGATTGATGACCTGAAGTATTACAATGACATAGACAAGCTTTAGGTTTTGTTTAACCTGCTAAAAAGCTAGTTATCAATACAAAACCCCTTTTTCAATATCATTTTTAAAGTTTTTGATAAGGATTTAAAATGGTTTTAAAAGCATTTTTAAATGACCAATTCGTTTTTTATGTAATCAATTAAATTCATATATCAAACAACTATTACAACACAGCCTACGTGGTTAAACACTACTATTTGAAAACCATGGGTTCCCTGGTTCGAGCTTCCCCTGGGGGATATAAAACCCCTTTTTCAATATCATTTTTAAAGTTTTTAATTAGGATATAAAGTTTTTAATAAGGATTTAAAAGGGTAATTAAATCCTTTTAAATCAATTAAATTAAATTCATATACCCTACAATTACAACACAGACTTGGTGGTTAAAAACCACTCTCGGAAAATAACGATCCAGCTCACAAAGTAAGTTTTTATAACGATTTAAAAACCATTTAAAAATTTATACGACTTTAAAAGAGTTTTAAAAGCATTTTTAAATGACCAATTCGTATTGAGTCTTATAAGGATTTAAACTACCATCATTAAAACAACAACAAAAGAAAAGGAGTTCTTAACAAAGGAAAAGCAAAGAGTAGACAAAAGAGTTTCTTGTAATACAAAGATCAGGAAGCAAATTTTAACATTCTAGCCTTTTTGTTTCGCGTTACAGCACCCGCAGGTTCATCCTTGCCTTGATTATCTTCAGAAGCTTCATCAAACACCTCACAAAATAAGTCAACCGCAAGTTTAATTCTCAGTTGTTCAATATTTTCAGAACAGAGGTTGGACATGTCTTTCATCATATTTGCATGACACTCTATGAACTTCAGAGTGTACAATCCTGTGTCCCCTAATGTGTTTATCTGCAATAAAACTTTACTAATTAGTTTTCTTTTCACACCTTAAACAACAAGTAAAGTCTACAACTTCATCATTTGAAATAAACATACCTGGGGTATTCTTGGTGCTTGCTCGATAGTGAATTCTTTGGAATTTTTCACAGACCTTACAAACTTTTTAAAAGCACAGGCAATATATGTGCATACGAAATCGCTGAATTGTCATAACCTGCAAATAACTCCGGGTATGGATCACTATCCCATATGCTCACCGTCCGTTTTTTCAAGTGGAAAATCACAGCAACCCATTGCCTGTCATACCAACATTTAGGTGCATAGACAAAGTCTATGTCTTTCATCAACTTCTTTCCTGTATTGCCAACAGCCGGTAAAGAACCATTGATGTACCCTTCAATTTCGTCGGTGTTGAATTCAAAAACATAATCGTGATTAAACCGCCATCTATCCCAGCATGTTTTTATAGTCAAAAGGAAATCTTCTCCATAGATCGCAACTCTATTGTTTGTGTAAATTTTGGGATATTTGCTTCTCCTCGTTCGAAGCAAATGCATAGTGGATTCCATATGTTGCAGTCAAACAAAAGAGAACATATAGCATACGCAGGTCAATATTTTTCTATTTTAATTAATCCTACACACAGACATCCAGTATAAAGCAAATATAACAGAGACTTGTTAATTTGATCCATTCCCAAACCTCTCTGGTCATTGCACTCCCTGGTGTCTCGAGTTTAACAAACCATTCAGTATTTACTTTATTTCCAATAAAATCTTTCAACACCCTACATTACAAAACATATATATAAACCTCCTGTAACTTTTTTCTTAACTTTCTTCTTATATTCGTTGAAAACTTTTTTTACTTGGGATTAGTTCCATTCTTCCATTCATCTAATCCTGTATTCCTTGACACAACATATGGTTTGAGAGGGTGAAATATTGGATGTACTCCATGTTATTCCAATTGTATGCGAACGTCTTCATATATTATCTTCATCTTTATTTGTCTTCCCACAATGACCTTCATCATCTGCTTGAAAAAAACTATCATTGTCAAAAGGGATCTCGGTTGAGTTATCAACACCCATTTCTGGTGCATTTTCTTCATCTGACGTACAAGAAAACAAGAACCATGACTGTTATTAATAAATCAATCTATTTTATAAAAGATAACAAATTCATATGAGACAAATCATCATTACCTTTAACAACATCTGCCGCTTTTAAATTTGCATCATGATGACAATATTCAGTGTCATCACCTTCATTGCTAACATCTATAGGCGCATCATCTCCAGGAAGATTCGTCTATAAACAAAGAAAGATACAATGTATTGTCAAAGCCCAAAGATTAATGAATTTTATAAGGGATTCAAAAGTTGTTTTTGTACCCGTTCTCCTCTGCCATTCACATCATTAAACACCATCATGATCTCCATCATTGTCATCATCTGCCGCTTTTAAAATTTGCATCAAGATGACAATCTTCATTGTCATCACCTTCATTGCTAACATCTACAGGCGCATCATCTCCAGGAAGATTCGTCTATAAAAAAAGAAAGATACAATGCATTGTCAAAGCCCCAAAGATTAATGAATTTTATAAGGGATTTAAAAGTTGTTTTTGTACCCGTTCTCCTCTGCCATTCACATCATTATTCTAAACACCATCATGATCTCCATCATTGTCATCATCTGCCGCTTTTAAATTTGCCTCAAGATGACAATCTTCATTGTCATCACCTTCATTGCTAACATCTATAGGCGCATCATCTCCAGGAAGATTTGTCTATAAAAAAAGAAAGATACAATGCATTGTCAAAGCCCCAAAGATTAATGAATTTTATAAGGGATTTAAAAGTTGTTTTTGTACCTGTTCTCCTCTGCCATTCACATCTTTGTCTGTTTTAACCCCTAGAAAATCATGTATTATCTCCACTTTGTTTGTCAAGCATTTAATCATCTTGATTATATTGTCGAGTTTCTCACTGTCACCCATATGAGGATTTTTGCGGGTGGGTATATGCTTTGCCTTTCCCTTATTCTGTGTCCTTATTTCTTCAGATGCAATAACAACATCTACCGTTCCGTTTACCCAGTCGGTTCTGCTCAACCTGTAGCCTTGCTTTACTAGTTTCACAACTGCTTCAAAGTCTATGTCGTTAGGATTTGTTGGCGGAACCAAATGTTTGTATTGTTCTGGATCTCCAACAATTGTATTGACAAAAACCTGCAAACGTAAAACAAACCCATTTAAAAGGCCTTATCAAACCGTAGCAAACAATATTAATTTTTTTTACTACGAAATACACTCACATTCGATTGCTTATCCACATGCAAAACTTCTGAAACCTGTGGAGCCCGAGTTGTATTCCAATGCAAACAAAAAGGCTCGACAGATGTGGTTGTTTCAAGCTGAGTTGCAAATGTAGTACCTAGCAAAGGCACAGCCGACAAAGCCCACAAGGTGATTGCCCATACGAACCCTTTTACTTCATACTGACCCTTTGCCCATGTATCTGCAGTCATCCTGCGTATACTAGCTGACATGACCTCATATCCTATCTTCCCCCAAATATGCGATGAGTATGTATCAAAGTTCAGATATTTCTGCAACCTATCTCGCTCGACTTTGAGTGATGTATTATCAGCAATTATTATGCCCTCGGTCGAGATGGCAGCTCCAAGCGAAAGTCTTTCCTCAACTGCCATAGATTTTCTCTTTGTTTCCAACATCGTTATCAGTTCTTTCACAGTAAACATATCCTTTTTCCCAAACATCCAATTATAAGGCTTTTTCACCCGCTTGTGTGTTGCTTCTCTTTCGGTGTTGACTTCTTCTGGCTCACATCGCAAACCTGTGGTTAGAAAAAACTCCCGCAGAGAGAATCTCATTGGTTGTTCCGCAAACGCAAACTACAAATCTTCTCCTTGTGTCAATATTCTTCTCTGCATCAGGAAATGGAATAGCTTTCCAGAAAACTGAATGTCCTCCCTCCTTGCGAGCTTGACTATCGGGCTGAGGTATGAGTTTTCGATCACGGCAAACTCTGATTTCCCTAATACCTTTGCCACTCTATCCACATAGCTCAGGTTGGAATACTGCATGACAGCATTTATCTTGTCTGGTTCTGTCCCGGACTGATAGATCCTCGAAGGCAATTTCAGTGTTGTATCTATATCATCTTGGTCCATCATCTGCAAAAACATTTAGTAAGTAGTTTAAAAAGTTACTTCACAGGATCATATAATCGGATACTAGTATTCAACAACTACTCTATTAACAGAAACACACATTCGGATCAACAACACAATTTATGAAGAAGAAGTCATACGAGGAATTTATAACCCCTTCTAAATCCTTATAAATCTCTATTCACAGAATCACACAATCGGATGAACAACACTAATTCACATGATCCTTATAAAGGAATCATATTATACTTGAACAAATCAATCACTTCAAAACGAATCTATACACTAAAATCTTAGTCATTAAAACAGATGAAAAAGACCAACATTTTCGGCGATTTTCTAGGTACCCATAATTGGAAACACAGTAATAAACATGAATTGGGTGGACTGATCTTAATAAAAGCTTAGAAATTCTTAAAAATCGGTATTTCGCATTACACAAAATTTAAATCTAACCTAGAAAAATTTGTTAAATAAAGTACTATATTGATGAAAGCGATGCAAAAAGCGAAAGATCTTTGAGAAGAGAGAAGGAAAAAGTGAAAGAGAAAGAGAGAGAGAGCAAAACCTTGGAGAAAACGAAGGAGTGATTAAGGAGTTTGCGAAGGAGGAGACAAAATCGTCGCTGTAAGAAAAAAAAAGGGTAATCAGTAAAACGAATGGTTTTTGTGGCCCTTAAAGATACGATACGGTTTTCTTGTGGTTTTTTATATTATATTCATGTATATGTTAGTGGATATATAATCAATTAAATTCATTCCACAACCAAATAAGACAACACAGCCCGGATTGTCGCACACCCCCTCTTTGAAAATTCACGTGTCCCTGGTTCGAGCTTCCTCGGGGACAAATAATCCCTTTTTCAAAATTATTTAAAAGTCCTTAATAAGGATTTAAAAGAGTTTTAAAATCACTTTTAAATGACCAAAGATTTATAAAATGTTTAAAATCATTCTATAAGAACAATTAAATTCATTCTACAACAAATAAATAACACAGCCTTGATGGTCGCACACCCCTCTTTGGATATTCACGTGTCCCTGGTTCGAGCTTCCCCGGGGACAAATAATCCCTTTTTCAAAATTATTTAAAAGTCCTTAATAAGGATTTAAAAGAGTTTTAAAATCACTTTTAAATGACCAAAGATTTATAAAATGTTTAAAATCATTCTATAAGAACAATTAAATTCATTCTACAACAAATAAGACAACACAGCCTGGACGGTCGCACACCCCTCTTTCGATATTCACGGGTCCCTGGTTCGAGCTTCCCCGGGGACAAATAATCCGTTTTTCAAAATTATTTAAAATTCCTTAATAAGGATTTAAAAGAGTTTTAAAATCACTTTTAAATGACGAATTCGTCTGTTTTCAAAATTCGTCTCTGTTAAGGAAATTTAAAAGACATTTTAAATCTTTAAAAATTTGAGCTTTTGAACTTTTTAAGTTAATGAAGATAACTAATTTAAAGTATTTCTGTTACATACTCTTCTTAAAAACATACCAAAAAGGAATGACACAAACATGTGTTCACCAAAAAACTGATTCCATTTTGAGTACCCACACACATGTTTTCAGCAAAAAACAGCACATACACACATATCATCCTATTAAATCAACGAGGATATAGCATGATCTTCTGCACAGATAGTCGTCAATGTTAAGCTACGAAGACCGACGAGGCCTGACATTCCTGGAGCTACCCTCCTCTAGCTGAGAAGTATTACGTTGTCTTCGGGTAATAGAAGCCTCACGGGAAGAGGCGCCGGAAGGTAAGCTATTACTCCCGGCTCTGACAACAACCACATGAGATAAGACAAAGAAGGAGTCATGAGGGAAGCTTAAAGACTCGTTACTAACCACGAAATCAGAGGAGTCTGAATCACCATCATCATCAGAAGAACTCTCGTCGTCTGAACTGGACACGAGGACCATAACAAGATTGAGGATGGAGTCATAAGCCCTCCGAGCAGCAAGCAAACCTTCTACCGATTCTGAAGGGACGGGTTAATCACAAGTAGTTCCGAATAAGATGTTTTACACAATTGTATTAACAACATAATAAACACGAGAGTTCCTTACCCGAAGGGATAATCGGAGCATCCAGGGAGTCGTTAAGCGAAGACCGATCAACAACGCGAGGATGGAGAAGGAAGCGCGAGTCCCTCAGTGTCTCATCCAGATCCAGGAGAACCGAGGGGAAAGACTCCTCCGAAACCATGTCTGTGGGAACGAATCCTGCAGCCACAACAACACTAATTTATAACCCCGGAATAGTCAACAACAACTCTATTCACAGAATCACACATTCGGATCAACAACACTAATTTCCAGTATTACACAATCGGATTAACAACAAAATTTAGGAAGAAAATTCATGAAAAAGTTGATTTTGAGTTGCTTCTATATTCTTGATCAACAACACAATTTAGGATTTATAAACCCTAATAAATCCTTAAAAAACTCTATTCGCAGAATCACCCATTCTCATCAACAACACAATTTATGAAGAAGAGTCATACCAGGAGCTTTTATAACCCCTAATAACTCCTTATAAAACAGTATTCACAGAATCACACATTCGGATCAACAAAACTAATTCCCAGTATTACACAATCGGATTAACAACACAATTTAGGAAGAAAATTCATGGAAAAGTGGATTTATAAACCCTAATAAATCCTTAAAAAACTATATTCGCAGAATCACCCATTCTCATCAACAACACAATTTAATGATTTATGAAGAAGAGTCATACCGGGAACTTTTTAACCCCTAATAATTCCTTATAAAACATAATTCACAGAATCATAGAATCACAGGATTAACAACACTAATTCAAAGGATTAAAAAAATAGTTTTTTACATGCATCAAAAGAATCATAAAAGTCGTACCGGGAGGAGACCAGCTGTGTCGAACTTGATTGCCACCTTGGTGTATGATGTAGAAGAATTCCGAATAGTCAATGTCAGAGTCAATCCATAGAGGAAGATTAACCGGGGATTGGCATCCCTCTCGTTGAGAAAGCTCGAAGCGCCGAGGGCAATCGGGAACTCCAGTCAAACGAAACGCATTCATAATCATTCGCCCAGTGATTGGGAAGGCGGAAAGGTCAGAAAGTACATGGAGCGAATGGATTAACCACCAAGTCCGAAGCGTCAACTGGATCGGTACGATCTCGGCCAAGTTGCAGTATTCCGTCAGGAGCCAAGAGAGATTTCGACGGAAGCCAACCGCAAAACAAGACCAAGGCACATTTGCTGTGATTATAGAAAAAGTTTCAGACGGAGAAGAGCCATCGCCCGGGTTGAAAGCAACACCGTCTTGAACGGCGGAGGTGTCATAGTACTCCTGAAGGGTATCATCGTCGAATATAATAGTTGGTGGAGCAGCCATCGGAGAAGAACAGAGAGCGAAAGAGAGAAGGAAATTCTCGAGCAAAAAAACAAAAAAAGGAAAGTCGAAAGGTTCAAATTGATGAAGAAGCGCATTACTGGTACTCTTTTGGGGAAGTTAAATAGCAGAAGAAGTTAAATCGATTAGGAAGTAAAACCGTCGCTGTAAGAGAAAACTACTTTTGGGGGAAGAAGGGTAATCTGTAAAGCAGATAGTTGTGTGGCTCTTAAAGAAGTGTTAGGGTTTGTTGTGGATATATATTAATAATTTTTTACAGAATTAATGAATAGGTGTGTTTCCTATTGGTTTCATAACCCTATCAAGGGTCCAATGTCCGAGGTTCGATATACTGCGAGGTCACAATTTTTTTATAAGGATTTAAAAGTCTTTTAAAATCACTTTTAAATAACTAATTTGTCTTCTATATAAAAGAATTTAAATTGTTACATGAAACAACTATTACAACACATCCTGGATGGTCAATCATCCCTCTTCGAAAATCACAGGTTCCCTGGTTCGAGCTTTCTGGGGGACATGAAAGTCCCTCTTCGAAATTATTTGTTGAACTTTTTATAAGGATTTAAAAGTCTTTTAAAATCACTTTTAAATGACTAATTAGTCTTCTATATAAAAGAATTTAAATTGATACATGAAACAACTATTACAACACAGCCTGGATGGTCAATCATCCCTCTTCGAAAATCACGGGTTCCCTGGTTCGAGCTTTCTGGGGGACATGAAAGCCCCTTTTCGAAATTATTTGTTGAACTTTTTATAAGGATTTAAAAGTCTTTTAAAATCACTTTTAAATTACTAATTCGTCTTCTAGTCTTATTATCTTGTTGTTTTGTTCTTCTGGTCTTGTACTCTTGTTGTCAAGACAATTTAAAAACACCTTTTTAAATCTTTTTAAATGTGAAATACATATTCTTGTTTAAAAGCTTTGATTATAGGGAGAATTTCATATGATTATCAATGAAGCTGTTTTGAACTGATATGGCATGTTTGATGTACATAATAACCAAAACGAATCAAAATTCGCTATCATGAAACAACGTACCAAGGCTCTCTTTTAACCAAAAAACACAATTTGGAAGAGTACCATGAAAAAAGAAACAAACTAATGATTCTAAGTAAGAACTGCCTGTTCTCCACCCTTACTCTCTATCCCTATACAAAACAAAATCAGTAAGTTAGATCTACAACAGAATAGACTCAGTGTATCAATGTTCGCCAAGTAAGTGGATCTTTTGAACTTATTTCTGTAATAAAAATCAAATACCTGCAAATTATAAGAGAAGATGTCAGCAGCGAGCTTCATTCTTATATCACCGATGTTTTCTGAAGAAAGTTTGCTCAAGTCCTTGATGCGCATTGCGTGGCACTCTATCATTTTTAGCGTGTAAATGCCAGAGTCTGGTAGTTTAGTAACCTGAAAAAACAAAACAAAAGAAGAGGTAATCATGGTGTTATCTTTAAGATTTTAAAATCACTTCTATTTTCTGAAACAATCATTTTACCTGTGGAATATCTTTCGACTCTATCTGAACAGCGAATGGAGTGATAATCATGGCCTCATCCTTGAAGAACTGGCGGATGATGTAAGGAATCGCCAGTGAATATGGAACAATGTGGTGCTTGATCTCTGCTTCAGTAATCTTTGAATCTGCACAGTGCAGTACCGTAATCTTCCTCTTCCCCAGGTTAATTGCTAGTGCAATCCAGCACTTATCCATTACCTTCAGTGGTGCGTAGATAATGTCAATGCTTTTCTCTATATCATAACTGTTGAATTCACTCCCGAATTGATACCCATCTTTGTCTTCTACAAAAAATTCATAAATTTCATCTATAGCCTTCAGGAACGATTCTCCAACTATCAAAGCACATTTGTTCATAAACAGTTGCGGATGTTGTTTCTTTCGCACCCTCAATAACTCCAAACCTGTTTCCATATGCTATAAGCAAAAACAGACAATCTCTATAAGGCATTAAACATGCTTCTGTGTCAAAACAAGGCAGGACGTAAGTTTACCGTTTTTGAAAACGCCTTCCCCGGTGTCTCTAATGTGGTAAACCAATTTGGATCTACCGTGAAGTTCTTAATTTGCTGTGGCCTACATTAAGAACAGATAGTTATGGTTAATATGGCACCACTTATCATATGTTTATCTTTTGATAATCAAAAACTAACTTACTTATTAGAATTTGTCCATTCCTTTATTTTCTCCATTCGCTTCTTATCAACAGGTTCAAAAGGATGAATTACTGGATGTCTTCTCCTAGCTCCTGTATAAGGTGGTTGCGTATGAATCGAAGGCATTTGTCCTCTCTCGCTTCTTCTTGTTGCAACTCTATCCCCGTGAAGTTTTCTTGATCTTTTATGCTTCTTTCTCTTAGTTACTGGTTCAACCTCCTAATATGCATCAAATCAATTCAAAAGTACAACTTTTTTGTAAAATATGCCTAACTGTTAACTTGTAAATACATCCATCACATTATATAAACCAAACAATTTACCTCGCTGTCCAATTCTGCAACTTGTTTCTTAGTTTTCATCAGACTTTGAAAATCTGATATACAGGGTTGTGAGTTTTTAGCATTTGACACATTTTCATCATTAGCCTGATCAAAAACAAAATCTTCAATGTTAAGCCTAAATTAAAAAATTACATAGGTAGTATTGACAAAACGTTTGTAAAAATACCTTCCCAGTGTTTGTCTCATCAGCTATTTGTCCACTTGTATCACCTTCCTTGTCTTTAAACTGTACACTGTCTTGGGAAAGAATGTTGAAATTAGGAGTAGAGAAACGGGGAGTAGGTGATGAAACCTGTAGAAGCATATCAACACAAATTAGTTTCCAGTCAAACTCAAAACACATAGCATTAACTATCAAAACATATAGAGTTTACTTGTACCTGTGATTTTTCTGTTACACCACAACCTGCAGCTTTCGTAAGAGATATATCATCTTTTTCGTCAACGACATTAGCACTCACATTGTTGGCAAGGTTTTGTGTACTTTCAACAATAACTTTTTTATCTTCAGTGTTTATATCTACAAAAACAAGAACCAACTAGTGTTATTTAAATCAATTTTTCGGATGCAAACAAACTGTTTTATTAAAGAAAAAAATCCACATAAGTTAAATCATTACCTCCAACAGTTGTAGCTTCATCGTCGCCCAGATTTTGTGTATTTTCAACAAGAACTTCCGTAGTTTCATTGAATCCATGAGAACTAGCATCTTTACTTGGGTTACCACCTTGAATTTCCTCATCCGTTTGAATAAAACCATCGGTGCCATCATTATCAACACCACGTTTTTGTGTATTGTCATCATCTGCAGAATAATCTTCATCCATATTTTCTTCACGACCAGAATCTTCAGTGTCTGTATCATCGCTTATATCTGTATGCTCTCCATCTCCAGTATCATTTGCCTGTTAAAAAGAATCATACAACATATGGTCAAGGCCGTAAAGGTAAAGGTTAATGAGTTTTAAAAGTGTTTTAATAGTTGTCCTTTTACCTCTTCTCCTCTGCCATTCACATCTTTGTTTGCATCAATTTCCAGAACATGCTCTATGTTCTCCACTTTGCTTTTCAAGCTCTTAATCATCTCGATTATCATGTCAAGTTTCTGACTGTCAGTCATAGGAGGAGTCTTATGGTGTCCTCTATCCTCTGTCTCTCTTACATGCTGTGTCGCTATTTCTTCTGTCCTTCTTGCATATGTGTCCCTATTTCTTCAGATGCAATAACAACATCTACCATTTCATTTATCCAGTCGGTTCTGCTCAACCTATAGCCTTAATTCACTAGTTTCACAACCTCTTCAAAGTCTTTGTTGTTAGGATTTGTTTGCGGAACCAAGTGTTTGTAATCCTCTGGATTTCCAATAATAGTATGGACCAAAACCTGCAAAGGCAAATCAAATCCATTTAAAAAGCTTTATGAAACCGTAGAATACAAATACATTTAAAAGGGTTTATGAAACCGTAGCAAACAAATACATTTAAAAGGCTTTATGAAACCATAGCAAATAATACGAAATACACTCACATTCGATTGCTTATCCACATGCAAAACTTCTGAAATTTTTGGAGCCCGAGTTGTTTTCCAATGCAAACAGAAAGGTCCAGCAGATGAAGATGTTTCAAGTCGAGTCGCAAATGTAGTACCTAACAAAGGCACAGCCGACAAAGCCCACAGGGTGATTGCCCATACGAACCCTTTTACTTCATACTGACCCTTTGCCCATGTATCTGCAGTCATCCTGCGTATACTAGCTGACATGACCTCATATCCTATCTTCCCCCAAATATGCGATGAGTATGTATCAAAGTTCAGATATTTCTGCAACCTATCTCGCTCGACTTTGAGTGATGTATTATCAGCAATTATTATGCCCTCGGTCGAGATGGCAGCTCCAAGCGAAAGTCTTTCCTCAACTGCCATAGATTTTCTCTTTGTTTCCAACATCGTTATCAGTTCTTTCACAGTAAACATATCCTTTTTCCCAAACATCCAATTATAAGGCTTTTTCACCCGCTTGTGTGTTGCTTCTCTTTCGGTGTTGACTTCTTCTGGCTCACATCGCAACCCTGTGGTTAGAAAAAACTCCCGCAGAGAGAATCTCATTGGCTGTTCCGCAAACGCAAACCACAAATCTTCTAATTGTGTCAATATTCTTCTCTGCATCAGGAAATGGAACAGCTTTCCAGAAAATTGAATGTCCTCCCTCCTTGCGAGCTTGACTATCGGGCTGAGGTACGAGTTTTCGATCACGGCAAACTCTGATTTCCCTAATACCTTTGCCACTCTATCAAAATAGCTCAGGTTGGAATACTGCATGACATCATTTATCTTGTCTGGTTCTGTCCCGGACTGGTAGATCCTCGAAGGCAATTTCAGTGTTGTATCGATTTCATCTTGGTCCATCATCTGCAAAAAAATTTAGTAAGTATTTCAAAAAGTTACTTCACATGATCATATAATCGGATACTAGTATTCAACAACTACTCTATTAACAGAAACACACATTCGGATCAACAACACAATTTAGGAAGAAGAAGTCATACGAGGAATTTAGAACCCATAATAAATCCTTATAAAACTATATTCACAGAATCACACAATCAGATGAACAACACTAATTCACATGATCACACACATACAGTTATTGTTTTTTAGATGCACCAAAAGAATCAGGAAAGTCATTGCTAGCTCGGAACATCGATCAAATTTAATGACGAACATGGATCAAATTTATAACCCCTATTAAATCCTTATAAATCTCTATTCACAAAATCACACAATCGGATCAACAACACTAATTCACATGATCACACACAAACAGTTATTGTTCTTTAGATGCACCAAAAGAATCAGGAAAGCCATTGCTAGCTCTGAACATTGATCAAATTTAATGACGATTATGGATCAAATTTATAACCCCTATTAAATCCTCATAAAACTCTATTCACAAATCACACAATCGGTTCAACAACACTAATTCACATGATCACACACAAACAGTTATTGTTCTTTAGATGCACCAAAAGAATCAGGAAAGCCATTGCTAGCTCTGAACATCGATCAAATTTAATGACGAACATGGATCAAATTTATAACCCCTATTAAATCCTTATAAAACTCTATTCACAAAATCACACAATCGGATCAACAACACTAATTCACATGATCACACAAAACAGTTATTGTTCTTTAGATGCACCAAAAGAATCAGGAAAGCCATTGCTAGCTCTGAACATCGATCAAATTTAATGACAAACATGGATCAAATTTTAAGCAGATCTTGAAGTTTAAAGCATAGAAAATTAGAGTAAATCTTACAATTGATTTGAATTTAAAAGGCGGCGGCTAGAATTGACAAAGACAACAAGGCTCGATAAGGAAGAAGGTCGATGATGTTTGGCGAGGATCGTCACAGACAGCGACGAGATTCGCGAGAATCGTGAGAGACGGGGGCGAGAATCGTGAGAGACGCAGACGACGCCGAGAATCGCGAGAGACGGCGGCGAGAATCGTGAGAGACGACGGCGAGAATCGTGACAGAGGACGGCAGAAATGGTGACAGACGGCGGAGAAAATCTGATACGGCGATTTGATGATCTTCAGTTAGGTTTAGCCCTAGTGTCACTTATTTTGTTAACAAGGTCAATTTAGTCTTTTTACAATTCATTAAATTGTAAAAATGAAAATGGCCAGCGCTTTGTGGTAGTTGTGAAAAGTGGTATAACCAGAGTTGTATTATTGAAATTTCCCCTACTTCCAATGTGTATTAATCTACTTTTGTTTAAAATTTTGACAAACTAAAACTCCCGTTGTTTTGTGAGTACGAATGTTATACTTTGTTGTTACTGTTTCAAAATGTTAAACTTTAAAATAAAGTTTTATGTAGTCATTTGAGGTTATTCTTAAATTATAATATACTTACTGTTAAGAATTTATTTACTTGTTAGGCTGCACAATTTTGAACATCCATCTCTCTTTATAATAAATGTTTTAGATAATCATGTAATGTAAGAGGTTAGGAAATAAATTTTTGAAGTGTGATTATTATATTATTTTAATGTATAAATATTTTTTTTTTTAAATACAAAAATTTAGTATTTTCTATAATTTTTCAGGAATAATTTTTTTTTTGATCTTTTCAAAACTTAAGAAAAATACCTTCAATTATTATTTTTATTTTTTGTTTATGTTAACCGAACATTAAATGACATATATAAATAATTTTGTTAAAATGTTTGTTTTACTTGTTTGATATATTCAATGTATCATTAATCTAAAATAATCCGTATATAATGAATATGTGTGTTTTTGTTTTGAATAAAGTTTTGATAAATATATTTAATTTAATTAAAATTTACCCATTATATATTATTTTTAATAAAAATCATTTTTATGCTAAGTTAAGCAATGATATCTAATAATTTGGTTCAAAGTGTTGACACAAATTAAAATTTAAAAATATGTTTTTTAAAGTCTAATGATGATAGTGAAAATAATAATAATAGCATTCAACGTAATATTACATTTACGTTAAATTGCATTAGTGTTTGACGTTCACTTTAAAATACGTTTTGATAGATGTGCTTGGGGTTTGAGTCACTTATAAATATGTTACCTACTTTCATTTCTAAAATAACAAAATCAAAACATTCTTTATATACCATAAAAATAAGTCACAAATTTCTAAAACGTTGGCAGATATGACTAAAATTACCTCCCAAATGACTGCTCTATTCATTGTTGTAACTTTGGTGTGTCCGTTTGTTCCTGCTTTCTCTGTCGAATAAGCGGAAGCAAAACTATTATGGGATACTTGCCTCCTTAAAATCTCGTCTAAGTATGCGTTGGATATTATCGGTGTTGTCTTTGGTAATGGAACCATCGCTGATGCGTGTTGCCACGATCTTGTCGAAGAAGGAAAAGTGTGTCACGATACGCTTATCAAATACATTGCAGACAGACCTCTCTTAGTTGCCAACGAAACCCAATACTTGAAGAAGAGAGATGATTTGTGGACTCATTGTGTTTCAATCCCTAAACTTGCTTAAAATCTGAACTGGTTATATAAATTTTATTGAGTAAATTGATATTAAATTGTTAAAATATTTTTCTAACTATAAATTTCTTCTCTCGCCTATTATGACATATAAATAAACTATCAATAGAAATGTCTTTATAAAATATTTTGAAAAATTTACAATTCTCTACTCACTTTTAGAGTAAAAAAGTTATCCATTGAGTGTTATCGAAATAATCAAAAAAATAAATATTAAAAATTCCATGTAATATTTTGAAATGAGTTGACATTCAATTATCTTTTGAATTTTTAGGCATATATTTTGGCTAATTTTTCTATCAATTTTTCATATAAACACTAACAAAAAAGCTTTATATTGCCAATTTCAAGTACGAAAACTATCCAAACATAAAATATTAATCATTTAGTTTCAAAAATTTAACATTAATTAAATATTATACCACAGAAATTTACAATTCGTTTAAGTCAAAAATATCTTTTAAAAATCGTATGAGAAACAAAACTTGAAAGGTTTCGAAAAATACGGATATATTATAGATTGAATCCTTTATATTGTAAACTAGGTGATCGGCCCGCACCCTGTGCGGACTATAATACATTTTATATGTAATATATGAATCATATTGTCTATTAATTTATCAGTGTTTGCATACAATGAATTATGATCTAAGTAATGATGTTGTATGATTGATAGCTAAAAATAACTAATGATCAAGTGTAAATAGTAAAAGATTCCAATATAAGTTGATGTTAGAGAATGTAAAATAAAAAACATAAAGTTGATAACATTATAACCGAAAAGATAATAAACATATAATTAATTGTTATAATATATATATGAAAAGCATAGAAATTAAGCAAAATTTTGAAACACCTCCTTGTAGACGACGTTCATTGTTTTCTATTGCACATTCCCTTCTTTGTCTTTGATTAGAACTTTAAGTCCGGATCTAGACTTAACTCTTGATAATGCAACAGATAGCTGCTCATGTGAGAAAACTGGTCTAGTTAGAAACAAACCGACATTCTCAAGTGATTGTCATTGGTTTTTGTTGATGGTCATTGCGAAAGCTAAAGCTAAAGAGAATTGTCTACGACGCATTCAGAAAGGAAACCTTGTGTTTGGTGGTGTCACATACATCCTAGGGATTAAAACTATTTGACCTATCATTTTCTCATTTCCCATTATTATTCTACCTTCAACCACATGTCGAGCCATCTGAGTAATAATAATCCTAGTCCCATTACATATCCCACCCTTAGGATCAATGTTACGAAGACACATAACTGGAGCACCAACCTTTAATTTCAAGCAATGCTTTGGTAATCCAGAAACTTTGATGGTATTCAAAAAATCAGTTGGATATTCGACGGTTTTTAATGGGTCTTTATCTGAAAGAATAATACTGTCAGAGCTAAGGTATACTTTCTCCTCACCTGATATATTAAGATAATATGAATATTAGTAATAAAAATGTTAAGCAAATAAAAGAAAACAAAGCAATAAAGGATATATTTCTTTTTGGAATAGTATAATTTGTAATAAAATAAAATGTGAAAGCATATATATATTAATATTGTAATAAAAACTTTTGAAATAATCTCAGTTATTTTTTTAAAACATCATTAGTTAACCACAAAATAACATTTTTATGAAAGATTAATTCCAATAAACGGTTAAACCATTCAGTGCTTTCTATATGTGTAACTTATGTTTAGAATGAATTATAAAATATGTAAAGACAATATACTGATATGAAACCAAAAGAAACAAACATAAGATAAGCCATTGACTATTTACTCAAACACAATTATAATAAACTGATTTTTTTTCTCAACTTCCCTAATTATAATTGCAAATTTCATAAACAATCATGTGAATATAAATTATTAAAAAATTGAAGTAGGAAACACATTAATAATACTTAAAATAATATTACCTCGCAATTTTTAAAGGTTATCAATGTATATTATAAGATCAGTTAACAAAAAAATTTGTGTTTAGTACACTTACCACTATGTGTATTCATGTTGTAGGAACAACTTATGCTTACACATGTTGAGGAAAATTCAAAGGCTTCATCCTTAACACCTTTATCCAAAAGGAGCGGCTCAAACAATCAAGAAAATCAAATTGAAGATCAAAATTCTGTGACCAAGAAGATGAAAACAGAAAAACGATCTTTTTATTATTTTCTATTGGGGGTTTTATTTAATTTCGTATCTGCTTTTTTTATGAATTGTTTTGGTTTCCTAAAGATTATTTTCTTTAGATTTATGATAATCAATATTTCGTTAAGATGATTTATTCTTTCAATTACTATTAAGAATTTTGTGTCAATTCTTTATATACTTTACGGAACTTTCAAAAGTTACAAACACAATTGGATAGAAACTTATAAAATGTAGTGGAGCAAGTAGTCAGGATATTAAAAAATTATTACGATAACGAATCAAATATGTAGAGTGGAGCAAGTAGTCAAATATGTAGTGGATGTATCTTCTCTCTTTATTAAATTTGTAACATCAACATATAGTCAATTGTACAAAACCAAAGATATGAAAAAACCAATGGAACAGTATTGTGCTTATCTGTTTTGTAAGACTTTTTTTATTTCGTTTTTGTTTTTGTTGCATCCACCGCTAAAAAAATGTGAAGTCCTAAAATCGCTCTGTTTTGTCCCTTAAACTTTGGAACGTGTCTGTAAATTAAGAGAATAAAGAAATGAGGTGTTTTTAAAAACAGAGTTTCTCGAGAAAGAAAAAAAGCTTCCGTGGCTAAAAGTGAAATTATCAAGTTTGTCGACGCGTCCACTTTGCGTTTGATCTCAGCCACCTGTCACGGTCCGATCATTTTCGCATCACACGGGCCGAACCACGAGGGGTTCCGAGATGGATAATTAGTGCACACTCAGCACAATCCCCCGAAAACCGCCCACTCATTCACCCACTCCCCAAAATCCGGCCACCTTGTCTACCACTCCCTAAAACCATCCCACTTTGTCTTCCACTTAGCTTGTTTAATATTGTTTAAGGTGGCATCTTTAATTATAAGCCCTTAGATTGAATTCATTCCCACCATCCATTTTGTATGTGTTTTTGTATAAATAGAGGTAGGATGTCTCATTTGTAATCACTCACTCATTCCTTGAATAAGAGAAGCATTACAACACTTTCCCGTTTTTCTTTCTAGTTCTTCTCAAAGAGTTGGATTTTCAGAGAGAGAGAGAGGCTGCTTAGTCTATTTGCCGAGGCAAAGAGAGGCTAAGGCCGCACGGTTTTGATCCCAAATATCAATCCCGTGACACGTGGTATCAGAGCGAAGGTTCGTTCAGAGGCTGAACGATGTCCGATAACGAGAATGTTATCAAGGGTAACAATGGCGACTAGGTTCTCGACTCAGAGGCTTTTGATGCAAACGTTCCAAGGAAGCAGCGCGACAAAAGCAAGGCTCGAGACAGGAGCAGGGTCAGAGACGAAGTTGGGGCTTTAAGCGGAGCCATGACCGATATGAATGAACGACTCGAGCGAGTCGAACACTCGACATCCGAACTCGAGAACACACTGTTCAGCGAAGTTGCGGATGTCAAGAACGACTTTGGTGGAATCGAAGCACGATTCATCAAGTTGGAGGATACATTGATGGGAGCAGTCCAGTCGTTGAAGGTGAGCATCGAGGCGATGCAAGAAGATCTCATGTTGTGCAAAAAGGCAGTTGCCAACGGGGGTACCAACAACTCTGGCTCGGGAAAGGTGGATTTTCCGAGACCATCACGGTTTGATGGCTCAAGGGATGCCAAGGAAGTTGAGAACTTCTTGTGGCATATGGAGCAATACTTTGACAACCTTGGTCTTACCAATGAATTGGCAAAAATCAATGCAGCCACTTCTTATCTCACGGATACGGCCATGCTATGGTGGCGAAAGTGTCATGGTGACATTGAGCGGGGCACATGTCAGATGGCTACGTGGGATGAGTTCAAGATGGAACTCAAGCGGCAGTTCTATCCAGAGAACGTGGTCTATGAGGCACAGAGGAAGTTGAGAGAACTCCGGAAAAGGGGTAAGATCCGAGACTATGTCAAAGATTTCACCACACTCTCATTGCAGATTCCGAATCTGTCCGAGCAAGACCTGTTATTCCACTTTGTGGATGGGCTCCATGGAGGGTCAAAACAAGAGTTGAAGCGAAGAGGTGTAAACTCTGTGGACGAAGCCATTGCTGCGGCCGAATCTCTTTCCGACTTCCAGGTCCAAAACCAGACCGAGAATTTCAGGAGAAGAGAGAGGGTGGCTCCACGGCCTGAGGGGGAGAGACGAGACCAGGCAACACCGTCTTACACTCGAAACTATGTGAAGAGTTCGGGGCGTGACGAGTATGAGGCGAAGAAACGTACTTTTGTTCCGAGAAGCGGATGTTATGTGTGCAAGGGGCCGCATCCAGCAAGGGAGTGCCCAAAGCTGGGTTCCTTGTCGGCTCTCCTTGAGCAAAAAGATACTGAAGCTCAAGAGGATGAGAGCGGGATGATGGGATCTCTTCAACTGCTCAACGCCCTGAAGACTAATCCGGTGTCCAAGGTGATGAACAAGGGGTTGATGTATGTTGAAGTCATCATCAATGGACACACCACCCGGGCAATGGTAGACACAGGCGCAACCCACAACTTCATGTCCGATGACGAGGCAAGGAGACTCGGTCTCACATGGACCAAGGGCGAGGGTTGGCTCAAGTCAGTAAATGCCAAAGCCAAACCACTATGCGGAATCGCCAAGGATGTTGTACTCAGCTTGGGAGCATGGAAGGGTCCAGTAAACTTCTCGGTGGCACAAATGGATGACTTTAAGGTCGTGCTTGGGTTGGACTTTCAGAGGCAAGTCTCGGCTATCCCC
>JAHZTW010000084.1:68395-83670 GCA_020283515.1 Alliaria petiolata | reverse complement strand
TGCTTAATAATTCCTAACATTCGCCTAGACCTAGAATTTAGATCACCTGAGAATTTCCCTGAACCTAGCGTTTCGTCTCCTGAAGTTTACACTGTTTTAATTGCTTTCTGTCTTTAGTTTCGTATTCTCACTTAGCCTAATTCGAATTTAGATAACTGTTGTGTGACTATCCCTTCTCTGTGGATTCGATCCCTAAGTACTACAACTGATCTCTTAATTTGAGAGAGTTGCTTAGGGTAAATTTGACCCATATCACAGCAGCAGCCGAACCCACTCCTAGGCCAAATCTAGCCAACACACCTGATTGGCGGGTCGAGATTCGACACTTTCTCAAAACTGGTGAGCTCCCCCACGGAAAAGCGGTCGGCTAGACGACTACGCGCTCGCAGTGCGAAGTATACTATCGCCAACAACACCTTATGCCGCTGGACAGCCTCCAGAAAACTCCTCACTTGCATCCATGGAGACGACGCATATCGCGCTATTCAGAAAACCCACGACGGAGCCGGCGGAAACCATTCAGGCGGACGTGCACTCGCCCTCAAAATCAAGAGACACGGCCTTTTTTGGACGACCATGCAGGAGGACTGCGAAAAGTATGCACGCAAGTGCGAATACTGCCAACGCCATGCTCCAATGATACATCAACCGACCGAGCTGCTGACATCGGCCATTCCACCTTATCCATTCATGCGATGGGCGATGGACATCGTTGGTCCAATGCCATATCAAGAGACGACGCATATCGCGCTATTCAGGAAACCCACGACGGAGGCGGCGGAAACCATTCAGGCGGACGTGCACTCGCCCTCAAAATCAAGAGACACAGCCTTTTTTGGCCGACCATGCAGGAGGACTGCGAAAAGTATGCACGCAAGTGCGAATACTGCCAACGCCACGCTCCAATGATACATCAACCGACCGAGCTGCTGACATCGGCCATTCCACTTTATCCATTCATGCGATGGGCAATGGACATCGTTGGTCCAATGCCATCTTCCCGTCAACACAAGTACATGCTCATAATGACGGATTATTTCATCAAGTGGGTCGAAGCCAAGGCCTACGCCAGCATTAAAGACACGGAGGTCCAACTTTTCGTGTGGAAATACATCATATGCCGCCACGGCCTACCTTACGAGATCGTTACAGACAATAGTTCGCAGTTTATCTCCAACAAATTCGAAGGCTTCTGTGAACGCTGGAATATTCGCCTCAACAAATCCACTCTTCGCCATCCACAAGGCAACGGCCAGGCCGAAGCAACCAACAAAACAATCTTAGACGACATCAAGAAACGTCTTAATGCGAAGAAAGCTCTATTGGCCGACGAACTTGATGGAGTCCTTTGGTCGCACCGCACAACACCGAGAACTGCTACAAGAAAGACTCCTTTCTCTTTAGCTTACGGATGCGAAGGAATGGCGCCAGCTGAAGTCAATGTCGGCAGCTTACGCCGACCAATCCTTCCACAGAACCCCGACCTCAACGACACAATGCTGGTCGACAATCTTGACACATTCGAAGAGACAAGAGACCAAGCCCTTCTCTGAATGCAAAATTACCAAAATCAGGCAGCACACTACTACAACAAGAAGGTTCACAATCGCCACTTCGATCAGGGCGACCTAGTCCTTCGAAAGGTCTACGAAAATACCAAGGAGGAAAACGCTGGCAAGCTCGGCGCCAACTGGGAAGGTCCCTACATCATCACAAAGCTCGTGAAACCAGGGGTTTATTGGCTCCAAACCACCACCGGCCATGTAGTTCCTCGAGCCTGGAACTCACTAAGCCTCAAACGCTACTACCATTGAGGACGGCTTCCAAATAGCCTTGCGCAAAAAAAAAAAAGACATGCTCACATGAGCACTATGAACTACGGAGCGGTTTTATCCCCGAAAGGGGACGTAGGCAACCCGTCTTAGGACGGGTACAACTGCTCCCCCCAATCAAAAAAGGGGGGACTTATTTATTTTCATTATGCAAAGCCTTTTAGGCTATCTTTTTAAGAATAAAACCTCAGCATTTTATTCCAAACCTTTCTCATCTTTTTTATCGTCATCTTGGCCAGATGTCCGATTCGCCTAAAGCTGGGTCTGATCCACCCAGTTCGGCACTAAAAGCCAAGTCCGCTTGCATACGTACTGAACGCCGCGCATTGCCGCATAACAAGCCAACCTGCTTCACAATATCTAAGCCATGTAGTATATAAGCCGATCAGACTCGCAACTTACATTCGACTTAGATTTTTTCTAAGTGGTATCAATAAAGACGTCGACCTGCTTCGCAGTTGATATTCACACTTAGAAAAATAAGTGGTACAAAACAATTTAAGTCGATCTACTCGCGTGTTTTATATTCACACTTACTTTAAGCCGGATTCTGTTCCGCGATCTTAAGTCATGTGATATTATTTAGCCGACCAGATCGCATCTTATAGTCGACTTAAGAATATTTTCTAAGTGTTTTATATTCACTCTTACTTTAGTCGCATGATTATTAAAAGCCGATATCGTATCACATATCATGTTCGTACTCCAAAAACAACGACACGATCGATTAAAACCACAAAAATCCTTTCATTGATCACAATACTTCAAAGTCTTACATAAATCCAAGTCGGCAATGACAAACACTTGGATTAAACTATGAATAAAAAAAACACGATGATTTCACATCGGCTACAAAAACTACTTTGACAAAATACAACTTTGGGGATGATCAGTCCCCGGTTTCCTTGATCGTTTCCTCGGTCCCCGGACAGAGAGAAAGGGGGGGATAATCAGCATGAGGATGCATTCTGGTCGGCATCCTCATGCTGATTATCCCCCCCTTTCTCTCTGTCCATCTTCAAGAGAAGCAGACCTCTCAGCAGGAAGTGACGCAGAAGGCTCGTTCACGATCACAGGAGCCACAGGTTCTTTGGGAGCAGCCGGCCTTTGTTCCCCGAACCACTCGTCGAGAGTTAGAATCTTCAGCTCACCAGGCTCGAAACTAACCTCTTCAAAGGCATCTCGTTTGGCCTCCCAGTCCCGAAGTGTGTCGGTCACCGTATCCTTCACAGGAACTGGCAGCGTAAGACCTTCCTTTTCGAATAGCTGAACAGCCTGTTCGGCTCCTTTCCATTGAGCTGTGCTGGCAATAATCGTTTCGGCCTCATCTTTCTGGGCCAAACACTTGTTCATCTTTTGGATGAGACAGGCGTAATGATTATTTACCCGTCTCATCGCAGCCCTTGCGTCTTCACGCGTCCTTTCCTTGGCATTCTTCTCTTGCTGATACTTCTTAATAGCGCGACTCGCAGCCGCTTTCCATGTACCGACCTCAATCTGGGTCGCTTCCAAAGACGCTTCAGCCTCTTGAGCCCTCTGCCTCTCCACATCAGCCTCTTGTGCCGCAATTTCCAGCTCATCACTCTTCTTCCTCTCAGCCTCAAGAGCCTCCTTGAGAGATTCCAGCTCGGCCTGATTATTCGATTGGCTCTTGACGTCCTGGTCGTAGCCGCATACAGCATGGAGTTTGGTGCTAAGAGCCTGCAAAAACAACACCTTAGCTGTAAAAACATATTAACAAGATATACGAGGACCAAAGATCGACCAAAACTTACCCGGGCCTGGTCCATCGCAAAACGCGCAGCCTCCTCCCTTCGAATAAGGCTGGAAGCATCAGTAGATGAACCCGCTGGATGATCCTTAAGCTTAAGGAAGAAGTCCAGACACGCCATCGGGTCGGTAGTGATCGGACCGGACCCTCGGTAATCGTACGAGAACCCAAATGGATGGAGGACTCTCTCATGCCGAGACCTTTTTGTCGTAGACGGCCTCTCTTCTAGGCCAGAGGTCTCAATATTATCATTGGCCGACCCGCCAATGTTAGAGACAGTCGCTTCAACGTCTTCACCCATCTCTGGGGTTTTCTTGCGCTTTCTCTTTGAGACTTTCTTCTTCTTGGTCGGTTCCTCGGCAAGATTCTCATCCTATCGGGTCTTATCGTCCTCTTCTTGAACGATATCAGAAGGATGCTGATCAGCAGCCGGGATAGTTAGATCCTGGTCTACTGGCGGACGAGGATTTGGAGAGTTCAGAACATTTTCCAATCCATCCAAACCAGCTAACGGACGAGCCTTCATTCTTCTATGATCTCGGGCTAACACAACTACAAAAAACAACTTATTGTCAGATCGGCAATAAAATTCTAAACATTCAAGCACGGCTATGATAGTCACAAACCTTGAGTTCTTGCGAGTTTCTCTTCCGTAATACTTGGCCAAGTAAATGCTGAGAGCGCCGCGAAACATTTCTTGATCTCAAAGATGTTCTTCGGATCGTCGACAAAGGCGATAGAGTTATGTCCTGCGCACAAAAGAACTGTCAGAAATGATATCGGCTACTATAAATAAAACACGAGCAAAAACTTCTACCGATAATCTTTCCCCATTCCGTCCTGATCGTTATATATCGGTCGACGATGGTTGATTCGTTGATCAACGCAAAAAAATGGTGATCGCGCCAGTTCGACACCTTAGAGGAATGCCCACCGGTAACGATGTTGAACCGACTTTTCATGCTCGTATAATACGAGCCTCGATACTTCATATGTTTCTTGTTCCTCTACGCTAATGTCATCGTGTGAAACGCGTCATAACTCAGCCGGATTTTGTGCTTGACCTAGATATAAAGAAGACTGACGATCAAGCGGATGGTCGCATGAGTAAACTGCGAGATCGGCAGTCCCAGTTTGTCCGCATACTCCAGCAGCAATCGTGGGAGGGGAAACCACAAGTGGAACTTCCAGAAGAAACTCTCATACAGACAGATCCATCCTGGTGGGGCATCCCATGGACGTTCTGACGAATTGGGAACCATCAGGATCACCTTCGGATCGATACCACATTCCACCTTCAAAGATACTAGCGACTCCATAGTGGATTTCGTTGGAAAGACCCCATGAATGTTTTCGGCTATTGGCTTAACTTTCGGTTCCCCTCTCTTTGGTTGGACTTTCTTTACCTTCGGGTTTAGATCAATAACGCCGAACTCATTTGCATAATCTTCAACAAACATAAGATTCAGGTCGTCGCATAGAGCCATCTCGTTCGACCCTCCAAATCGATCGTTGTCTTCAAAGACCATCATAGCGCCTGATCCCTCTGATCGGATATCCTCGTCGCGCAGCTCGGGAACTAGAAAAGGGGTACGAGTCGATGCCTCACCATCTTTCCTCGGAACGGGCCCGACCTGGTCGTTGACAAAATGTTCCGATGCGGCTTGCCTAACCGCAAAATCGGTTTCGTCATCTTCATTCGACCTGGACTCAGAACGGGTTAGAGATGAGACGATCTTCTTTCCTTTAGATCGGCTTAACACAATAGTATCTTCCTCCGACATTTTGAGGAATTCGTCCAAACTAACGCCGATCGCGTCAGCTTTCTCTTGAGCCGACTTAGATCCCTTCGCCTCTGATCAGTTCGAACAGATCCTCAACATCACTGAAGAACACGGCTTCGAATCTTGTTGCAGATCGGAGAAATCAAAGGCGGAGAACCAGATCGAGACGGCGGAGGAAGATTACCGGCGAAAAATAAATAAAATAAAAGCAGAGGAAGTCGAGAGCTAACCTTGCAATCATTTCTCTCGCAAAACGCAGAAGTGTGAAAATGAGAGAGCTTCACTCTATTTATAGAGAGTTTCAGAGCGGTTCCCAAGAATCATCATTACATCGGCGACTGTTCGCATTTCCTCACATTATTTTTAATCGGCGGCTCGTCGCATGAGTGACACGTGTTAGATATATGCCTATATTTTCGGACCTACGATGTTAGACCTAAAAGTTTACGCGGCAAAAGTAGGGAGGCAAAAAGTAGGGCTTCCCTTCTGACAGGCCGACTAGACAAATCAAAGGTACGAAGTTTGTTTTATTTTCGTTAACTTTTTACGAGGCCGACCTCGATTTACATCGAACCGTTTCCTTCTAAATTCGGTAAACTCAATCCGTTACGTTTGCCGAAATGGGGGGGGGGACTAACTGTTAGAGTCGGGATTCGTTTAAACGCTTTAGCTTTCTTCTCTTTCAAGTTTAGGTCGGCGTTCTTATTCCGACGACCAAAACTCACCGTGTATCTTTCGAGCTCCGGCTATTTTCAATAAAAGACTCCTCTTTAAACCCATTAACTCTTATTTTCTTTGAGAAGCCGATCTGAGTTATTACAGGTTCTTGAAAGCGTCCAAGGAATTTAGGAACATCAACAGGGTGGAAGTTGAGTTTGGGTGGGACACTTCGTTTTCCTGCATAATATCAAAAGAAACACCAAGCCCTCTACGAGAATCTCGTGGCTTGCATAAGTGTGAAGCAGCTTTTGAACTTTTGGTATTCTTATTGATAAGATCAGGGGGTTTGGAATAGAATCCAGGGAATGCATACCTTTGCTTTCTTCGAGGTTTTTGGGCAGAAGGATGTGGAGGCATCTGTTTGACAACATGTGATGGAATTGCAGCATTGGAAACAGCTCCTGGTGTGATCCGCGAAGGGTGTCGATCGATACTAGGAGTGGTGTCGATCGACACCAACTCTGCAGCTCGAATCTCTGCACTCCTTCTGCAATTCTGCTCTGCAATCCTCGCCTCCATCACAAAAACATCTTCCTTCATCAACTTGGTATTGATTAGACCTTCATCTTCGCCCATAGTCCTGAAGATATGATTGTTTCCATTCCAGTCTTCAAGCTCCACAGCTTTCTCAGAATTCTCAGCCAATGCCTCTTGAACAACCACCTTGTTCACTTGCTCTTTAGAATCCAGCTCCTTGTCAAANCCTGCATAATATCAAAAGAAACACCAAGCCCTCTACGAGAATCTCGTGGCTTGCATAAGTGTGAAGCAGCTTTTGAACTTTTGGTATTCTTATTGATAAGATCAGGGGGTTTGGAATAGAATCCAGGGAATGCATACCTTTGCTTTCTTCGAGGTTTTTGGGCAGAAGGATGTGGAGGCATCTGTTTGACAACATGTGATGGAATTGCAGCATTGGAAACAGCTCCTGGTGTGATCCGCGAAGGGTGTCGATCGATACTAGGAGTGGTGTCGATCGACACCAACTCTGCAGCTCGAATCTCTGCACTCCTTCTGCAATTCTGCTCTGCAATCCTCGCCTCCATCACAAAAACATCTTCCTTCATCAACTTGGTATTGATTAGACCTTCATCTTCGCCCATAGTCCTGAAGATATGATTGTTTCCATTCCAGTCTTCAAGCTCCACAGCTTTCTCAGAATTCTCAGCCAATGCCTCTTGAACAACCACCTTGTTCACTTGCTCTTTAGAATCCAGCTCCTTGTCAAACTCAACAGTAATGACATCTGAATGTTCCATGATTGGATCTTGATCCATAGAAATCTTTACTGAAAAAGATTGACCATTTATGGTGGAGGGTCCCCTTAACTTGTCCATGTCAAAATTCATGACAACATCACCCAAGGCAAGCTCTATTTTCCCTTTCCTCACATCAATAATGACACCAACTGAAGCCAAGAATGATCTTCCCAAAATAAGAGGATCTGTAGGTTCTTCATCATATTTCAACACCAGTCTTTGGGAATCATGCAACCTTCAATCTTCAAGGGAACATCTTCTAGAACACCTTCTGGGATTCTCTTAGATCGATCAGCCATGACAAGGGAGATTCTGGTTGGCTTGAAATCAGTCATTCCAAGTCGAACAGCAACAGAATATGGTATCAAGTTGATACTTGAACCTAGATCACAGAGAGAACGAGGAAACCTTCTTGTTGAGATTGAGCAATCTAGCACAAAGTTCCCTGGATCGGGTAACTTCTCTGGAATCCTTCTCTGAATCACAACACTGACTTGTTCAGAAACCCACACCTTCTTCTTCTTCCTTGGAACTATGTTTCAGAGAATCGCATTCATGTCTTTGGTAAGCAATGCTCCTTCCTCAGGACTCACACCATTGACAACCATTCTCTTGACATATCTTCTTAATGCAGGTGAATGTTTCACTGCATCAACTAGGGGTAGCTCAACCATCAGCTTATCCATCATCTCCTTGCATCTGGCTTCTTCTCTCTCCTGTTTAGACTTTCTAGGAGGTATGGGATAGGGTATTTTATGTTTATACACCTATTCTTTTGCATCTTTTGAAGCTTCAACACGATCTGTCGAGGTCTGGGCATGGTGTCGATCGATGCCCTCCTGGTGTCGATCGACACTCGTATCTGATGTCGACTTACTTGTGTCGACCTTGGTCGATTTAGGTCCACCAAAACTCGAATAATCGTCACTTTCTAAGGGTATCGATCGATGCTTAGCATTGGTGTCGATCGACGCTAACTCTGCAACTGAAGCATCTTCGTCTTCAAGCTCCTCAAACTTCTCAACCTCCACAAAATTTTCAGCACTTCCTACCATGATAGCATTGACATGATGTCTGGGATTTGTATCAGACTTTACAGGAAGCTCTAGCAGTTTAAAGCCACTTGAACATTCAATTGCTTCATATGAGAATTCAAGCAATCGATCTTCCCATTCAAGTCTTGTATAGTGAATCAATCTTCCCATTAAAATCCACTGTCCTCTTCTGTTGGCCCTCCAAGATTTGCCCTAGCATAGACTCCGTCTTTTTGTCTTGTGAAGGAGGCTTTTGGTAAGAAGAAGAACCATAACGTCTGTGGAAGTTGTTGTTCTGAAAAGGCTTCTGAAAAGGAGAACTATAGCCTTGCTGATTGTTGAACCTCTGTCCTTGAAAACAAGCACTATTGATATAGTTAACCTCTTCTTCCCCAGGCTCGAATGTCTCCACCTCATTAGCAAAGTGAACTTGCTTCTTTCCCACCAAGAGATCCAGCTTCCTGTTAACCTCAGCTATTTGGCTTCCTCCATTTGCCCCAGCATGTTGTCTCCTCTTAAAGTCTGCGTTCTTGGTTCTGTTGCAAGAGGCCAAATTCTCTATAAGCACCATCGCGTCATCTGGATATCTGGTATTGAAGTTGCAATTGCTTGCAGCATCCAAAACCATCTAGTACCTCCAATCGATCCCTTGGTAGAAGATTGCGCGCTAGTGCGTCATCTGGATATCTGGTATTGAAGCATTCAAGGCTTTTAGAGCTTACAAAAGGATGGGTAAGAATCTCTTTATGAACCGAAGAATATAAGTCTTAGAATGAATAAGTGGATTGTATTGATCAAAACGAGTATTTGATTACAAGAGTATGAGAATACGAGAGCTTGCAGTAAATACAAGTTGAGAATTAGGTAAAAGTTAGGCTATCTATGACGACTCGTGCTCCTTATATAGCCTCTCTCGATCTCCAGCTTTTGCGCGAATATCGAGCTGCTGCGCGAATATCGGGGACTGTTGCACGTGCTCCGGATATCTCGGGGGTTACTGTTGCACCGAGCTCCGGATCTTGCGGGATACTCGCCTAACTGCTGACTTAGTATCGATCCTTATCCGTGTGCGGCAACTCGAGGGTCTGCTGAAGATGCAAAGATGGGCCATATTTCTGATGCATCGTCATAGATGGGCTTGAGGTGATTCCTTGATGGGCTTCACGGTGGGCCGGATTTAGGTGCTAAATCCAGCTCCAACAGTTGCCCCCCAGCCCGTTAAGTGAGGTGCGAGCTTAATGGGCGGAAGACAAAGTTTAAAAGATTGTGATTTCTAAAGCCAGCTCCAACAGTTGCCCCCCAGCCCGTTAAGTATGAGCGAGAGCTCGACTTGTATTGCACAAGTTTCACGTAGATGTGAACGAGAGTTCAATGAGTGACGTTTTGCTTAAGTGCGAGCGAGAATTCGTTTAGTTACGAGCAGGAGCTCGAACCAAGTTGTTTTGAATTCTCACGAGTACGAACAAGGGTTCGGTTTTTGTGATTGACGAGAATTTGTTTAGTTTTGAGCGAGAGCTCGAACTAAGTTCTTTAAATCTCGTGCAAGTACGAACAAGGGTTCGGTTTTGTTAACTTGCTTGCGAGCGAGAGCTCGACGTTTGCCTGACTCGAGTTTGTTTAGGCTGTTGTTGTTTTAAGAAATATTTGATTGATCGAGAGTTCGATCGTGACGCGAGTGGGTTGAGCTCCCAATGTGTTGTCTGGCCAGACGTTGTTTAGCAGATCAAATTTGTTTTTGATATCGTGTGCTCAATTGCGTCTAAGTGTGTCACAGATCATTTCAAGAGATCGTGTGTGTCACAAATCGTTTTAAGAGATCGTGAGTGAAACTCGAAAAGAGTTTGAGTCGTTGAGACTGTAAGAAGTTTATGAGTATGGTGGCTGGACTCGAGGGGTGAGCTGCCTACGTACCCCGCATGGGGGATCAAGGCTTAACGTAGTTCGATTGTATTACTATTTAGAAATAGTAGCGTTTGAGGTTCATGGGATTCCATGGACGCAATTCTTTTCGAATTAAGCTCGGGAGCTCGATTCGCGTGCTTGCGCATCTTTCAGGATGAGCATCACTGATGCGTACCTGAGTGACAAGGTTTCGATGTTTCGCGAGCTCTTGGTGTAATTTCTATGCAGAAGAGCTCGCAGCTTGTCTAAAGCAGGGAGTTTGATTCGCTTTGAAAGCTTCGTAGAGATCTACGAGCTCCCAGTGTCTGTGATTATCTTCGACAGCTCGAATTCGACTTCGTCGAGTCGTGATACGAGTGCGTTGTCGTGAAGTTTTTCTAGTTCCAGTGTTTCGTTTTCGAGAAATGTTATCTCGTGATCTGGACTTTCTAGAGGTGTTTGTGCTCTAGAGTCTTTTTCGAGCTTTTGTTGGAAAGCCTTCGTTGGGTTCTATGGAATTTCGATAAAACAATGAGCCTCCAGAGATGAAGTTTATTCATTTCGGGATGGAGGTCTCTACACCCCCCTCCCCTCCGACAAAGGCTAAGCTTTTGAAGGCGTTGGCACAATATCTTTCTAGGAGTGGGTGGGGGGGGACTAATGATTTCATCGAGCTCCCGCAATTTTCGAAGTTTTTGACAATTACGTCGATTCGATGTTTGTTTGCGGGAGGAGGAGAGTTTTACTCTTCCCAAGATCGCTCTCTTTTGAAACCTTTTGTTTGCGGGTTCGACGTCTGAGCTTGCAGTTCATGCTGCCTTTTTGCATAGGCTTTTTCTTCCTCGGATTGGGCGAACAGAAGAGCTTGGTGTAGCGCGTCGTTCAGCGTCGAGGTAGTGCGTCGCACTTTGAGTTCTTGTAAGAATTCAGATTCGAACCACAATCCTTGCCTTAGGGCTTCCATTGCGACCTCTTCGTTGAGGTTAGCGACTTTAGATTTGCATTCTTTGTACCGTGTTAGGTAGCTTCGCAATGGTTCGTGTTCTTGTTGTTTGATCTTCCATAGATCGGCTAACGTTACTCGGGTCTGGATGGAGACCGAGTATTGTTTTAGGAAGACGGTTACGAGTTGATCGAAATTATCGATCGAGGCGCTTTCTAGGCTTCCGAACCACTCTAGCGCTGGGCCTACAAGGTTTTCCGCGAAAAACCTGCAACAGCCCGCTTCGAGTTCATCTTCGTGGAGGTGAACTCGGGCTATCGTGGATCGGAATGTCCTGATGTGTGCCTATGAGTCTGTTGTTCCGGCGTATTCTGGAAATTTGATTTTCCCGGCGTCGCGGAGTTTAGCATTTGCTATTCGGTTGGTGAAGGGTGTTCGACGTGTTTCCTCGATCACGCGATCAATGTCGGGTGCTGAGCTCGTGGCAATATGCATGGCATGTTTTATTTGCCTGAGTTCAGCGTCAACGTATTGTTGGAAATTGGGATTTTCGGCGAACTGTTGTCGGGCTGTTCGAGTTGCGGGGGGTATCGTTTACTCGAGCATCAGCATGGGGCGTGAGTTCGGAGGGAGGTAGCCGGGCCGAGTAGCTTGCGGTTGCTGCTGGAGCATGCTCCTGGGCATGCGAGGTAAAAGCGAAAAAGGATGCACTGATCCCTCTTGGCGATCCGCGAGGCGGTGGAGGCGGTAGTTCGCTAGCATGAGCGTTTACCGTTCCTCGTGGGTTTGAATCGTTGAGATTCGCGGTGTGAGGTTGCGGTCCCCTAGAGCTCGAAGGAGCGTTTTGCTTCCTTGCGGGCTCTGGGGTTGCGAACGCTTAGAAAAGTCAAGGTGTGTTCTGGGTAACGGTCTTTGCTCGAGGCCGATCTGCTGCTCGCGTTGAGAACCGTGGGTGGTTTCTCGAGCAATAGATCGCGAAACTTCTACCCGATATTCATTCAGGGCGTTAGCCTGCTGATTCAATCGAGCTTCGAGCTGTCGTTGGCTTTGGACCATGTTTTGGGCCAACTGTCGCAGCATTATCATGACATCCGTGTCATTCGATTCGGTGCCGGGTGCGGGAGGTTGAGTCGGATCGATGAATCTAGGAGATTTCTCCTCGTTTCGGATCCATACGTAGGGATTTTCGCATCCGGAGAGATTTGAGTGTTGATTCGAGGGAAGTGTCCCTGAACGAGCTGCGGGTGCTTGGATAACCGGGCTTGGGGTTACCGTTTCGGTCCGAGATGCTGTAGCATTCGGGCTGCGAACTGCGGCATCCCGATTATTATCGGGAGTACGCAGAGGAGGAGGTCGGATTGGATCTGTAGCTCCGAGTATCCATCCCTCGTCCTCAACTGTTTCTCGCTGGTTTGTCCTTCCAGCCGCGGTGGTGTTTTGGTTCAAGAGATTTATCCCTGAACCGGCTGCGGCAGCTGGGCGAACGAGATCAACGATCACTGGTTCGGTTCGAGCTGTTGTGACGTTCGAGCCGAGAGTTACGTTTTGGCCTGAGGGATTAGCTCCCTCAGCGTTGACCATGACGTGCATGGTCGATCAGTTGGATTCAATGATTTTTGGATCCATTATCGTTCTAACGAGCCTTAGATCTGGCTAACTGTGTTAGAGATTGCTTTTATCTTTCCCCACTTCCAACTGCAAGCCTTGAATGCTTGAGTGGGTCCTTGAGAGAATGTAGTGAATTTTGTCCTCAGCTCTTCGAATCTTGCGTCATCAAAGAAGTTGCATAAGAATTCATTCTTAGTCTCTTTCCAAGTGGTCAAGGATCCTGGATCCAACTGCTTCAGCCAATATGATGCATCTCCAGCAAGCGAGTAAGGGAAAAGCTTGCAGAAGAAATAATCATGGGACACTCCATTAGCCTTGATGCTTGATGCGAGGTCCTCAAATCTCTCAATGTGGTCCATGGGGTGCTCTTGAGGAAGACCATGGAAAGGATGCTGAGCCACCAGTGTGTAGTATACATGCTTCAGCTCGAAATCATTCCTCTGGAATGAAGTAGGACGGATCGCAGCTCTATTAGCATAGAACTGGTCTGGTCTGTTGTAATCGCCAAGCGTTCTTCCACGTCCAACGTCTGCAGGTGCGACTTGTATTGCTTGCTCAATGATAACAGCTCCATTATCATCAAGTCTCTGGCCACGATTGTTTCTTTTATTCCCCTCTTCATCTACCAAGTGACCAGCTTCGTTTCGGACTAAAATCACAGGATCCATCGTGATCTGTGGCTGGTGTCGATCGATGCCAATGGTGGTGTCGATCGACACTCGTGCGATTTTTCTGTTAGTCTGTTCCAAACGTACTAGCTCCTAGTTATCAAGTCTGATTAGCTCATTTTCCTTATTGCTCCTGGTATTGCGATTAAGCATACACCTGAAAACAAGAATAAGAAACTAAAATTAGTAACAAAAAACAAAAATTAAAAACCTATACAAAATTCTAGTACTAGATGCCATAGGCAGCTATTACTTCCCCGGCAACGGCGCCAAAATTTGATATGCTCTCAAATTTACCCTAGAGCTACTCTCTCAAATTAAGAGATCAGTCGTAGTACTTAGGGATCAAATCCACAGGGAAATGATAGTCACACAACGGCAATCCAAGTTCGAATTAAGCTAAGTGAGAATATAAAACTAGAAGACAACAAGCAATTAAAAACGATGTAAATTCAGGAGACGAAAGGCTAGGTTCAGAAAAATTCTCCGGTGAATCCTAATTGTAGATCTAGACAGGATGTTAGGAATTATGAAGATCCGTTCTTGAACTTGAAACACTAATGTAAAATCAACCAACTCTCGCTGCGAAGATTATCTATGTCTAAACCCTAGAATTCCAAATCTCTTTGCAAATCCTATCGATTCAGACAAGCATTAATAACAGGTTCAATTGTTCACAAAATCCCTAAACCAAATCTCTTTGCGAATAGGTATTTTGCTCATCTAACATTAGTTTAGGCAATCAATAATACTCTCGCATCTATTAATTAACCTAAGATCAGATTATAGGTCGCGAAGCTAGAATAAGCATTAATCATATATCCATATGAAGAACTCTAATGATTTTATCCTAACAATTCAATTCGACCTAACAATTCGTCAATCACCTTTGAAAAACCCTAAACCTAACAGCAAACTACTCAGACATGATCAATGAAACAGAAATCATAATTTGAATAGAAAGCATAAAAGAAATCAATAGAAGAAATAAAAGGGTTCATAATCTCTCAAGAACAGAGTATATGACCTATCTCCCCAAAAGCTCTCTAAAATCTCTCTCTAAAATATTGTGTGTAGCCTAAACAATGGCTGAAAAACTATATTTATAGGCTAAAACACGAGCTGTGGCACTTTTGAAAATAAGAAAAACTTTTTGGGCAATTTCCTTTTCTTCAATCTCGTGAACGTCGCGACCGTCTTTGATTTTAGGGGGGTGCCGATCGACACCATGAACAGTGTCGATCGACACTGTTCA
The DNA here is from genome assembly GCA_020283515.1 of Alliaria petiolata. NCBI lineage: Eukaryota > Viridiplantae > Streptophyta > Magnoliopsida > Brassicales > Brassicaceae > Alliaria > Alliaria petiolata. The sequence continues at coordinate 68,915 of JAHZTW010000084.1, read as the reverse complement.
TCCAACTTCAATCCAATTTCATCTTTTCAGCAGCTTATTCCACAATGCTCCAAAATGCTTCAAAATCTCCAATTATGCTCAAAACGTAGCTGAACCTACAAAGACTCTAATAGGACTCTAAAAATACCAGAAGACTCTATAAAAAGACTTATACCATGGTCCAAAAACGGGTAAAAACCATGATATATCGTTGATGCGTGTTGCCACGATCTTGGTTAAGAAGAAAAAGTGTGTCACGATACACTTATCAAATGTTATAATCCATTGAGGTTGGATCTCCATAACCGGCCCAGTCCATTAGACCATAGGCGGCCAGGACTCCTAAGTCCAATAAGATTAGTAGATGTTTTCCTTTTCCTTGTAGAAGTAGTAAAAGGACTATTTCCTTTTCTATCCTTTTATGTAATCACTATATAAAAAGACCTTTGGTCCTCATAATAATACACAAAATTCATTCGATTCACAACACGTTATCAGCACGAGCTTGCTCTGATAAACCCTAGCAGCCGCCGAGCATAAA
>JAHZTW010000084.1:45592-61758 GCA_020283515.1 Alliaria petiolata | reverse complement strand
TATTTTTAAAGTCTTTCAGTACTTTATCAAGTCTTTTCAGGTTTTAGGTCGCTTTGGGTGAAAAGAAGTCATTTTGGGTGCAAACGAACATAAATGGATGCATAAATTTGATGTCTGAAGTTTAACATTAGTTGATGCACTTTCCACCGATGGATGAAGCTGAGATTTTGGCACAAACTAGGGTTTTTAGTTAGCTTGCAGTTGGAAGTGGTTGGAAGTCGTTCAAACGGTTCGATCAAAAGTTATGCCAGTTTTTGTGAAACCTGTCCAGCCTGGTGAGCAGAAGAAACATGTGCAGAAAAGTCCCGAAACATATCGGTTCGATCGATCAACTCATAGATCGTCTGATCCAACATCAACAAGCAATGCCGGACGATTTTGGATCGACCGTTCGATATTGGATCGACCATTCAAAAACCAGATCAATCGATACAATCCCTAGACGAAAAAAAGAAATCTAAAATTTCCTGTTTTACTCCGGAATCATCCTAAATCAATCTATCTCTCCCATAGACCTATTTATACATTATTTTAGTTACTTTTGGAGACTGCTTTCTTTTCTACTGCGATTTTTGGTTTTGGGACTTTGTAATCTTGGGTAGAGGAGTGTCTGCATCTCTGAAGAAGATTTCTAAACCCCTTTGGATTTTTTATCTATTGATTATGAATTTCTCTTCATCTCTTTGCTTGTTCTCTGCTTCCATGTCTGAGTAGTTCCATATTTAGGTTAAGTCTTTTAAATGAATATATAAATCATTGAATTAGACATAGATAGGGATTATTCATCGGTTGTCTTCCTCTATCGTTGTGTTCATTGCGTAGACTGAATTGATCACATACTCTCTGATTTTGGGTTTAAATTATTCATCAAAAGTGTTATAGGTATCTTGATAGAACATAGGCGAGCGGATTGTCCTTAGCCAATAAAAGCTGATGCTAAGGCGATACGTGAACAAATCGAACTTGCGCGCTAGTGCTTGTTTATAATTCTAAGTTCAAACGATAGTATAGAATCTTAGGTTGCTAGATAAAATTTTACAATTCTCTACTCAATTTTAGAGTAAAAAAATTATCCATTGAGTGTTGTCGAAATAAAAAAAAATATTAAAAATTCCATGTAATATTTTGAAATGAATTGACATTCAATTATTTTTTTGAATTTCTAGACAGATATTTTGGCTAATTTTTCGATCAATTTTTCTTATAAACACTAGCAAAAAAAGCTTTATCTTGCTAATTTCAAGTACGAAAACGATCAAAACATAAAATATTAATCATTTAGTTCCAAAACTTTAACATTAATTAAATATTATACCACAGAAATTTACAATTCGTTTAAGTCAAAAATAACTTTAAAACCTCGTATTAGAAACAAAAACGTGAAAGGTTTCGAAAATACTGATATATTATAGATTGAATCCTTTATATTGTAAATGAGCTTTGTAAATATGATTTTTTATCCACATATCAATAAGTTTGAATGTCCATAAGCGTTAGCATCTTATCTTAGATTAGTGATGATATACTTATATATGCAGTTGTTATGTAAATTTTAATTTTGAATTTTGTCTTTTTTAGTATTACTGATGTATTACGTTTTCGACGCGTTCGAACAAAGGTTTTCAATGGTTTTTCGAGTCAAACTGTATTTTTAAAGTCTTTCAGTACTTTATCAAGTCTTTTCAGGTTTTAGGTCGCTTTGGGTGAAAAGAAGTCATTTTGGGTGCAAACGAACATAAATGGATGCAGAAATTTGATGTCTGAAGTTTAACATTAGTTGATGCACTTTCCACCGATGGATGAAGCTGAGATTTTGGCACAGACTAGGGTCTTTAGTTAGCTTGCATTTGGAAGTGGTTGGAAGTCTTCCAACGGTTCGATCAAAAATTATGCCAGTTTTCATGAAACCTGTCCAGCCTAGTGTGCAGAAGAAACATGTGCAGAAAATTACCAAAACTTATCGGTTCGATCGATCCACTCATAGATCGATTGATCCAACATCAACAAGCAATGCCGGACGTTTTTGGATCGACCGTTCAAAAACCAGATCAATCGATCCAATCCCTAGACGAAAAAAAAAACCTAAAATTTCCTGTTTTACCTCGGAATCATCCTAAATCAATCTATCTCTACCATAGACCTATTTATACATTTATTAGCTGCTTTTGTAGAGTGCTTTCTTTTCTACTGAGATTTTTGCTTTTGTGACTTTGTAAGCTTGGGTAGAGGAGTGTCTGCATCTCTGAAGAAGATTTCTAAACCCCTTTGGATTTCTTATCTATTGATTATGAATTTCTCTTCATCTCTTTGCTTGTTCTCTGCTTCCATGTCTGAGTTGTTTCATATTTAGGTTAAGTCTTTTAAATGAATATATAAATTATTGAATTAGAAATAGATAGGGATTATTCATCGGTTGTCTTCGTATATCGTTGTGTTCATTGCGTAGACTGAATTGATCACATACTCTCTGATTTAGGGTTTAAATTATTCATAAAAAGTGTTATATGTATCTTGATAGAACATAGGCGAGCGGATTGTCCTTAGGCAACGAAAGCTGATGCTAAGGCGATACGTGAACAAATCAAACTTGCGCGCTAGTGCTTGTTTATAATTCTAAGTTCGAACGATAGTTTAGAATCTTAGGTTGCTAGATAAAGTGATAGATACAACGACAGTGGATTGGTTAAACATTCATGTTTGAGTTCAATACTTACGCGTATTTGTTTCTTAAATAAATGTCTCGTTCATGATCTCCAAATTCTGGTTAACTTGCCTTTGACCTAATGCTTATTTAATTGATATTTACATCGTTGTTTAGTTATTTTCATTTCATACTTGCGACCAAGAAACAATATTGCTGTTTTAGGTTAGTTTCATTCTAAATAATCATAGTTCGGTCCTTGTGGATTTGATCCTTACATTACTGCAATACTTGTTTTACACTTGCAAAAGTTTTTATAGGGTTAAAACTTGGTGTATCAATTACATGTTTATAAAATAATATATGGAACACATACTTCTAATGTGTATTAATCTGCTTTTGTTTAAAATTTTTACAAACTAAAACTTCCGTAGTATTGTGAATACGAATGTTATACTTTGTTGTTACTGTTTCAAAATGTCAAACTTTTGAATAAAGTTTTATGTAGTCATTTGAGGTTATTCTTAAATTATAATATACTTACTGTTAAGAATTTCTTTACTTGTTAGGCTGCACAATTTTGAACACCCATCTCTCTTTATAATAAATGTTTTAGATAATCATCGCATGTAAGAGATTAGGAAATAAATTTTTGAAGTGTGATTATTATATTATTTTACTGTATAAATATTTATTTTTTTTTAATACAAAAATTTAGTATTTTCTATATTTTTTCAGGAATAATTTTTTCGATCTTATCAAAACTTAAGAAAAATACCTTCAATTAATATTTTTATTTTTGGTTTATGTTATGATATATCATGGTTTTTACCCATTTTTGGACCATGATATAATTTTTTTATAGAGTCTTTTATTAGTTTTAGAGTCATATTAGAGTCTTTACAGGATGGAGAGCATTTGGAGCTAAATGGGATAATCTGGACCTTTTTGGAAGCATTTTGGAGAAGCAGCCGAAGTGATGAAGTCGGATTGGATTCACACGCAAGGTGTCGATCGACACCATTACTGTGTGTCGATCGACACCAATGGAGCCGACTCAAATTCACGGACTTTCACCGGAAAAAGGAAATTACCTAAGTTTTGAAGAATTACAAGATTAACCCTGGACAAAAATCTTCCTCTATAAATAGTTTTCAGGCATTGTTTAGCCATATACCTTATCATTATTTTCTGTTTTTGAGACTTAAAGAGAGATTGATCTTGAGCTTTTGGGGAGACAATTCTAACTCTTCCGAGCCAGATTTCGAACCCATGTATCATTCTCTATTCTTATTTTATGCAAGTTATTTCAGCCATGATTTGTGTTTTCATCTCTATGTCTGAGTATTTTGCTTGTTAGGTTAGGGTTATTTAGGATTAATGATGAGTTTGTAGAGTCATTAGACTTTTAGGGAAATCAATTGGATCTTCACCTTGATTTGTGCTTAACTTGATTTCTGAAATTGATCACTTAGAAATCAAACCCAAGGTTGTTTAATAGATGCGAGAGCATTATTAATAACTTGAACAATCATAGGTGAGCAAAATATAAATTCGCAAAGAGATTTGGTTTAGGCCCTGTTCAAAAACGCGGACTCGGCGGCCGCCTCGGCGGAGGAAAGGCGCTCGGCGGTCAGGAGCCGCACCGATTTCATCATAATCGGTGTAAAAATCGGAGATCTTGAAAAAACAACTTTTTTGTTCGTTGTTCTTTTAAAAATCGAGTACAACTTAATAGATCTGTCAATTGTTAGTACAAATATCAAGAAAAGAAAAAAAAAGATGAAAATTTGCATTAAAATCGAACGGCCGCCACTGTATTAGGGTAACAGATCGTGCATGAGGAAGAAGATGAATTGGAAATGTCTGTTTTGTACTTTCATTAAAGGTAAGTTAAAAAAACAACACTAATGGGGATCGAACTAGGGACACAAAGTTATAATAAAACGTCCTTAACCACTACACCACATCATCTCTTTATGTTTTTCCTAAAGATATATAATATATATACAAAAACTAGATAAAAACCTAAAACAAATCCCCGCTTAATCCCCGCTTAATCCCCGGTTATTTGATTAGGCACTAGGCCCGGACCGAGCGCCCGACTAACGCCTAGCGCCTTCTCGAACAAGGGGTTTAGGTATTTTGTGAACAAATCGAACATGTTTTAATGCTTGCCTTAGTTGTTTGAATTTGCAAAGAGATTTGAAATTCTGGAATTTAGGCATAGATAACTTATGCAACGAGAGTTGATTGGTTTTAACTTAGTGATTCGAGTTCTAGACGGTTCTTAATAAATCCCTAAAAAGAATAATATATGCATTCTCTGATTTAACTTGATAATTACCCTTGCCTAACGCCTTAGTCTGCTGAACTTAAATTCACATTAATCCGATTTACTTACTCGTTTAATTGCTTAGTTTTAATTTCATACAATTCGACCTAGCATAATCTGAATTTAGAAACCTTAGTGTCGCATCTACTTCCCTTGGGATTTCGATACCCCTTATACTACGATTGCATTTGGTGTGCACTTGCAGTAGTTTTATTTGGGTAAAACCTGAGCCCTATCAAGTTTTTGGCGCCGTTGCCGGGGAAGTAATAGCTGCCTACGGAATCTAGTACTAGTTTGACTAGGTTTTGTTTTTATTTTGGTTACTAATTTAGTTTCTTATCTTTGGTTTCGGGTGCATGCCCAGTACCAGAAGCAACAAGGACAAGGAACTAATCGCATTAAACCAAGAGCTTGGTCGTCTCGAACGTACGAACCGCAAGACTGCACGAGTGTCGATCGACACCACTGATAGCATCGATCGACACCCTGCGCAGGAAACTATGGCCGATCTTATGGTTCTAATCCGAGACGCTGAAGGCAACTTGGTTGATGCAGAAGGGCACCGAAGGAACAACCAAGGCCAGAGACTTGATGATAATGGAGATGTTTTCATCGAGCAACCAGTACGAGCTGCACATGCAGAAGGTGGACGTGGAAGAATATTTGGCGAGTACAACCGCCCAGACCAGTTCTATGCCAATAGAGCTGCGATCCGTCCCCCTGTATTTCAGAGGAACGACTTCGAGCTGAAACCTGCCTGCTTCACGCTGGTGGCTAAACATCCTTTCCATGGTCTTCCTAATGAGCATCCGATGGACCACATTGAGAGATTTGAGGACCTCGCATGAAGCATCAAGGCTAATGGAGTGACCTATGATTATCTCTTGCTGGAGATGCATCATACTGGCTGAAGCAGTTGGATCCAAGATCCTTGACCACTTGGGAAGAAACAAAGAATGCATTCTTATGCAATTTCTTTGATGATGCGAGATCCGAAGAGCTGAGGACAAAGATCACCACATTCATCGAAGGTCCCACGGAAGCATTCAAGGCTTCTTGGGTGTGATTCAAGGCTTACCAAAGAGATTGCCCACACCACGGTTTCAGCGAGCCGCAGCTTATCGGTATCTTTTACCGAGGGATCGATTGGAGATACCAAATGGCTTTAGACGCTGCAAGCAATGGCAACTTCAACACCAGATACCCAGCTGACGCGGTGGTGCTTATAGAGAATTTGGCCTCTTGTAACAGCACCAAAAACGCAGACTTTGAAAGGAGACAACAAGCTGGTGCAAATGGAGGAAGCCAAATTGCTGAGGTCAATAGGAAGCTGGACAACGTACACAATCTTTTGGTGGGGAAGAAGCAAGTCCAGTTTTCTAATGAAGTGGAGACATTCGAGCCGAGTGAAGCTTGTGAAGAAAAGGATGTCAACTACATCAATAGAGGTGGTTTTCAAGGCCAAAGGTTTGGGAACCAGCAAGGGAACAGAAGTTTCAATGGGAATTATCAGAAGAGTTCCTTCACAGGAAATCATAACTCTTCTGGTTATACTCAAAAGCTCCCATTCCAGAACAACAACAGCGGTTACACAAGGAGCTATTGAAATTTATCTTACCAGAAACCTCCTGCTCAAGACAACAAAATGGAGTCTATGCTAGAGCAGATCTTGGTAAGAGAGCAGAAAATGACAGTGGATTTCAATGGGAAGATTGATTCACTGTACCAGGACCTGAATGGAAAGATTGAGAGCTTGAACTCTCTCATGAAGAAGCTGGATGTTCAAGTTGCTCATACTGTAGAAGCTGTTAACATGCAAGAAGGATTCCTTTCAGGGAAGACTGATACCAATCCCAAACACCATGTGAACGCCGTCACATTGAGGAATGGGAAGAAACTTCAGCCTGTGCAGAAGAGAGGACTTAGTGTTGAAGAATTCGAGGAGCTTGAAGATGTTGAAGATGCTGCGGAGCCAGTGTCCATCGACACTACTGTGTGTCGATCGACACCCATGGAGATGCACGACAAGTTAGAAGAACGAGACGCGAAGGCTTCAGCTTCACAACCAAGTGTCGATCGACACCAGGAGTGTGCCGATCGACGCTCTTCGCAGGCAACACCGGATCAGGCCAAGACAACAAAAGTTGCTGAAGAAAGGGTCTACAAACCGAAGATTCCTTTCCCCTTGATACCAAAGAAGTCTAAGAAGGAGCTACTTGATGCCAGATGCAAGGCTATCATGGATAGACTAGTGGTTGAAATCCCTTTGATGGATGCCATTAGAACTACTCCAGTGATAAAGAGATACTTAAAATGGATGATGACAAAGAACATGGATATGGAGGAAGGAGTGATGATGATATCAGAGCAAATTAGTGCTGTCATTCAGAACATGCATCCAGAGAAACTCCCATATCCTGGAAGCTTTGTTCTTGATTGCTCCATCTTTTAAGACAAGTTTGTGAGATCTCTGTGCGACGTAGGCTCAATTGTCAACTTGATGCCTCTTTCAGTTGCTCTTGGGATGGATATGAAAGACTTCAAACCCACCATAATCTCTTTAGTTCTTGCTGATCGTTCTGTCAGAATCCTTGAAGGTGTCTTGGAAGATGTTCCTATCAGAGTGGGAGATTGTTTAATTCCCACAGACTTTGTGGTGTTAGCTTATTATGAGGAACCCAAAGACCCTCTCATACTTGGTAGACCATTCCTGGCTACAGATGGAGCCATCATTGATGTGAGAAAGGGGAGAATCGCGCTGAATATTGGTGATTTGGTGATGAATTTCGACATGGAGAAACTGATGAAGAGGCCAACAATTGATGGACAGACCTTCTATGTCGATTCACTCACCAACCTTGCTGATGAGATTTTCAAAGAAGACCATCCTACAGACCCTTTGGAGCGAGCATTGATGACTTCAACCAAGGACGCTGAGTACTTAGACGATGCTGCTGCTGGTTACACAAAGATGTTGGATGCTAGTGAGCAAGTGCTGCAGCTGATCGCACAAGAGGAGCTTGATACGCCCTTGTGTTGATCGACACCATCTAGTGTCGATCGACACACTGTGAGGACCGCGACATTGAGCGATTGGAGCGAGGTTAAAGCTCCTAAAGTTGAGCTTAAACAGCTCCCTGCCGGGCTAAGGTACACATTTCTTGATCCTAATTCAACTTATCCTGTAATTGTGAATGCTTCCTTAAATAATGCAGAGCTTACTTTATTGCTAAGCCAGCTGCGCAAATATCGCAAATCTCTTGGCTATTCTCTTGATGACATTTCAGGTATCTCACCGGACTTGTGCATGCATCAGTTTCACCTTGAGGATGAGACGAAGTCATCGATTGAACATCAAAGGAGGCTGAATCCGAACCTGAAGGAAGTAGTCAAGAAGGAGATCATGAAGCTCTTGGAAGCTGGGATCATCTATCCCATTTCAGATAGTGCTTGGGTCAGTCCAGTTCATGTGGTTCCTAAGAAAGGAGGAGTCACAGTGGTGAAGATTGAGAAGAACGAGCTGATTCCTACAATGACTGTGACTGGACACATGATGTACATAGACTACAAGAAGCTGAATGCCGCGACCAGAAAGGATCACTTTCCTTTGCCTTTCATCGTTCAAATGCTGGAAACATTGGCGAATCATCCCTACTACTGCTTCCTTGATGGCTATTCGGGATTATTCCAGATTCCAATCCATCCAAATGATCAGGAGAAGACCACGTTTACATGTCCTTATGGTACATTTGCATATCGCAGAATGCCATTTGGACTTTGTAATGCGCCTGCGACCTTCCAGCGATGCATGATGTCCATTTTCACTAACATGATTGAGAAGTTTATGGATGACTTCTCTATTTATGGGTCATCTTTCAAGGACTGCCTGGACAACTTGTGTGCGGTATTGCAATGTTGTGAAGAGAAGCACTTAGTCCTGAACTGGAAAAAGTGTCATTTTATGGTCAGAGATGGGATCGTACTTGGACACGGGGTTTCAGCAGAAGGAATTGCAGTGGATCGCGCCAAGATAGAAGTGATGACAACTTTGCAAGCACCTGATTCTGTGAAATCAGTGAGGAGTTTTCTGGGTCATGCTGGGTTCTATAGAAGATTCATCAAGGATTTCAGCAAGATTGCAAGGCCACTCACTGCTCTTCTCTGCAAAAACGTGAAATTCGAATTCACTGCAGAATGTCTTTCAGCCTTTGAACAGATCAAGCAATCCTTAGTGAGTGCCCCGATTGTTCAACCTCCGGATTAGGATTTGCCTTTCGAGGTGATGTGTGATGCCAGTGGCTTTGCAGTAGGAGCGGTTTTGGGACAGATTAAAGACAAGAAGCTTCATGCCATCTACTATGCAAGCAGAACATTGGATGATGCTCAGAAGAATTATGCAACAACGGAGAAGGAATTGCTAGATGTGGTCTTTGCTTTTGAGAAATTTTGCCAGTATCTTGTTGGCTCAAAGGTGATTGTTCACACTGATCATTCTGCGTTAAAGTAGTTGATGCAGAAGAAGGATGCCAAGCCAAGGTTGTTGAGATGGATTCTACTTCTTCAAGAGTTTTACATAGAAGTCAAAGACAAGAAAGGAGTTGAAAATGGAGTTGCTGACCATCTCTCAAGGATTAGGATTGAAGATGACGTGTCAATTGATGATTTTCTGCCTGAAGAGAATGTCTACTTTTTTTAGAGTCGTTTCCAAGCTGTGTTTGGAGCTGATACGCCCAGTGTCGATCGAGACTAGGGTAGGGTCGATCGACACCCCGTTAGATGCTTTGACCAAATATCGCGATTCAACACTTCGTAGTCTACCAACTTCACAAGTGTCGATCGACACCGTCTGTAGTGTCGATCGACACCGTCTGTAGTGTCGATCGACACCGTCTGTAGTGTCGATCGACACCAAAGACCATCATCAATTCGCAGGATCTTGGACGAAGTGTTTCGACAGCCAATCTTTGCCATTAACGATGTGAATCGACCATGGTATGCTGACATTGTGAACTTCCTTGCTGCTGACATTGAGCCTAAACATCTTAAGGATTATGAGAAGAAGAAGTTCATGAGGGAACATAGGAGATATTATTGGGATGAAACTCACTTGTACAAGCATTGTTCAGACAATGTTTACAGAAGATGCATTGCAGAGAGTGAAGTTCGAGATGTGTTGTTCCATTGTCATGGTTTTGAGTATGCTGGACACTTTGCTACTTTCAAGACAGTGTCCAAGGTTCTTCAAGCAGGCTTTTGGTGGCCTACTATGTTCAAGGATGCTCAGCTGTTCATCACTCAATGCGATGTTTGTCAAAGGAGAGGAAAGATCAGCAAGAGACACGAAATGCCACAAAACTTCATCCTTGAAGTGGAGATTTTTGATTGCTGGGGCGTCGATTTCATGGGTCCTTTTCCCTCATCTTATGGGAACAAATACATCTTGGTTGCTGTGGACTAAGTGTCCAAGTGGGTGGAAGCAATTGCTAGTCCTACCAACGATTCTGGAGTGGTTCTTAAGCTGTTTTGAACTATCATTTTCCCTAGATTTGGAGTGCCTCGAATTATTTTAAGTGATGGTGGTTCTCGCTTCACTAACAAGGTCTTCAACAAGCTGCTGAAGAAGCATGGTGTTCAGCATCGTGTGGCTACTCCTTATCATCCCCAAATGAGTGGTCATGTCGAAGTCTCCAACAGACAGATCAAGCAAATTCTGGAGAAGACAGTAGGCAAGACAAGGAAGGATTGGGCTGCGAAGTTAGACGATGCACTTTGGGCTTACTGGACTGCCTATAAAATGCCACTCGGGACTACACCATTCCAGCTACTCTATGGCAAAGCTTGCCATCTTCCAGTAGAGTTGGAACACAAGGCACATTGGGCTATCAAGAAGATATTTTTCGACTTGAATCCAGCTGCAGAAAGGCGCTTACTACAGCTCCATGAGCTAGACGAACTTCGTTATCATGCTTATGAGAACTCAAAGCTCTACAAAGAGAGGACTAAAGCATATCATGATAAGAAGATCATCTCCAGACAATAAGAGCCAAATGACCAGGTACTTCTGTATAACTCTCGTTTGCAATTGTTTCCTGGTAAATTGAATTCACGTTGGTCAGGTCCTTTCAGCATCAAAGAGGTCAGACCATATGGAGTAATTGTCTTGACCAACTCCAAATGAGAGGAGTTAACTGTGAATGGACAGAGGGTGAAACACTATTGAGCTCAAGCCGAGATTCCAGAAGGACACATTGTGTCTCTTGATAATGCACCATCTGCCTAAACGCATGAACAGTCAAGCTATTGACGTTAAACGAGCGCTTAGTGGGAGGCAACCCACTGGTAAGTATTTATTTTATTTTGCTTTTGGTTTTACTTAGATTAACTTGGTTTTTAGAAAAAAAAAAAAAAAAGAGGAAACACGATCACAGGCAGTGTCGATCGACACACCTTGTGTCGATCGACACCACGCGGGGACACATGTAAGTCGTTAAAACCCTACACTTTGTCTTTCTTCTCCAAAATTTCAAAACCCGAGCTTTTACAAATTTTTCCCCCAAATCACAACTTCTTCGTTTTTCAACGGATTTTGGTGATTCTAAAGCCTAATCCGTACGAATTTTCATCCTCTTTCATAATCCATTAGTCATTCATTTGATCTGGCAAGGTATGTTCTTCAAATCTCCCAATTTCATTTTCGACCCTAAGGTGAAAAATCTTGAATTCGACATATCTAGCTTGATTTCTTGTTTGAATGATGCTCATCTAGGTTGTATATCATGAATTAGATCATTACCCAACCGATTTTCATCCCTTAATTTGAAAAAATTGAAATTTTCAAAATTTTGGAAGTTAATGATGCATGTTGTGAATTTGGGATTTTTCTTTGGTTTTATGGCTTAGACTTGGTCGGTTCACTGAATTGGGATTGTTAGGATTGCAAATTGATGTAGAATTGGCTCTACTATCATGATCTTGGCTCGATTTCAGATTTCACGCTTAGTGTCGATCGACACCATGTAGCGTCAATCGACACCAAGGCAGTATTAATCTCGAGCACAACTTTGCCAACTTTGGTTTTGATTTTTGTTTTCATTTTGCTTGCAGATGCCTCCAGTGAGTAAGAGACCACGCCGCACTGAAGCATCCGCCTCTGGGACTGCTAATGATGAGGCGATTCCGTATCTTGCTCCTTGGCCTAAGCGTGAAAACGCAAGGATTCGGATGGAAAGAAATTGGGAAGACTATCCTGCTAAGGAAGTCGCAAAGGATGAGTGTCTGTACCGAGGTGTCAATGAGACTTGGGATGACTATGACACCTTGTTCTACAATGCATGGCTGCGAGTGGAGATCGCACCAACTCGGTTTGCGGATGAGAAGACGATGTTAGAGTTGGGTATCAAGGAGGACGTTCTGCAGTTGCTGAACAAGATTGGGTTGGGTACTATTGCGACGAGGCACTACGATCTTTACCCCGATCTAGTTCGTCAGTTCATCTCCACAGCCTGAGTGTACTATAGGAACGAGATAGTCCGCAATGCCTTGGAAGGCACATCGACATTTCGGATTCGCGGAATTTGCTACCGCATCACACTTCCAGAGCTCTGTGGCATCTATGGGTTCGAGAACGAGCATGCCACCGGTGTCTCTCTTCCTACAATGCTTCCAGACAGTCAGGACTTCTGGTCACATTTCGGGAATGGGAGGTATGACTCTAAGACCTCCTCACAGACGGATATTCGCCATCCTATCATGCCATATCTGGTTCGATTGTTTTCTACTACACTCTTGTGTAAGCATGAGCCAGGGAAGATGCATGTTTATGAGTTGGTGCTACTGTATCATGCGCTGGGATCTATCATTTACGAGGAGTCTGAGATCGAGCAAGTCAGCTTCGGTGCTGTTTTTACTCATCACTTGGTCTCGCTGAAGACTAAGCCTTTCATTGGTACGAAGGCTAAGCCCAAGACTGTAGGAAGTCTCCTCACTCCTATCTTCCAGCATTGCGGGATAGACACTTCCACCTGCACTATTGTGACTGCGAGAGCTTCAGTTGACATGGAGTACTTGAAGAGAGCTACTTGGGTGAAGCCCGAGAAGCAATGGGTTTTCACGAGCATGTAGGGTGAGCAGCTTCTGGTCTAGTTACCGAACAAGGACCTTACTCACATCACCAGCGATCTAGATCGCCTCGCCTTTCAGCCCAGTCTGAACCTAGTTCGAGCTGCCCCTGTTGCGAGACGCAGAGGTGCCTATTCCCGAGCTGCAGCTTCACACGCAGAGGATGCACCAGCAGCTTCATCTTCTAGGCGCAGGGCACCTGCCACATTGGAGCCTATTGGACCTCATCACCTTCCAGTTGCTCCTGAGATTCCCATGGAGCCAGATGTCTTCCAGAGATACATGGTTCAGAGCTTCCAGGTCATTTGGAACGCCATCACAATTGTGTCTAACTGTGGCTGCGTCCGTCCTTCCACACCACCACGTTCTGATGACGATGAGTGATTGCTCCATTCCTTTTAGTACTTTGAGTCAGTTTTTCTTTTTCTCCTTAGTCTGCATTTTGCTTAATTTGCTTCAGTACTTTGTTTCAAAATTGTTGCACTCATTGAGTTCATTGGATTATCTTGTGCTTTTAACCGTGTGTTTGAGTTTTCTAACAGCTAGGATGACTTTAACAACAATCTGACTTAACAACATTCATGTTCGAGTTGTGGAACTCTGTTTACGCGCAGAGTGTCGATCGACACCACTTCGTGTCGATCGACACGATCACCTTACACAGCAACGATCGACACCATCTGTGTCGATCAAAGCTGCACGCAGAGTCAGGTAATCCGATTTTTTCTCTTTGTGTTGTAACAGTTTTACTATCATTTTTCTCTCCAAACTCATTCTTAATAACACTGGGGACAATGTTGTTCAAGTCAGGGTGAGGTGGTTGCTAACATTGTGTTTTGTTTTGAGAGCCAGTTAAGTCTGTCTTGAGTCAAAAAATTTGAAAATTTTTGTTTATTGAGTCAAAACCAGTTGGAACTTTCCGTTTTTCTAGGAACTAACCACAGAAAGTTGACACTTGAAAGAACCATTGCTATAGTAGTCGACTGCAGGTCTTACTAAGAAGAAAGCTGCAAGTGGAATCAGTCTAACAGGGCGAGTTCAGATCTCCTTATAAGAACTAGGTATACGCAGAACTTGATTTCTCTTTTAGTCTGAACAAATAAACCATTGCAGTCTCTCCTTGATCTTCCCATGAGAAAAGAAAGAAAAAGAGTCTAAGTCTGGGAATAGTGCAAAGAACCTCATGAGCCTGTCTCCTCACAAGGAACAATATTAGTGAGTGCTCTTGAACCTGTCTCCTCACAAGGAACACAAGTAGAGAGTAGCACTATTTCCCAAGATTTCAAAAGAAAAGAAGAGTCAATGAAAAGATCTTAGAACACCTTAAAAATGGGCAGCAGTTGACTAAGGGAAGAGAAAATAGGAGAGCTGTATGAAGAATGTCTTGTTTAGGCACTAAGGAAGGGAAAAGAATCTGTAAAGTTCTGTGGCAATACCACTGTTAGAGTTCGAAATTTTACCAAGGAAAGGATCTGGATTCAAACTGGGAGATTGCTAAGCTTGTGGTAAGTACACTGAAACATTACCTAAGGTTGGCTCTATAGCATGTGGATTCAAGAGTGTTAACCAATGTGACGTTCTGAAGAGGTACTCGAAAGTTTCTGTTTTCAAACTTCTACTTCATTCTAAGTTTCTGTTTTGCTTGAGGGCATCTGTTTTGCTTGAGGGAAGCAAAAGCTAAGTCTGGGGGAGTTGATATATCATGGTTTTTACCCGTTTTTGGACCATGATATAAATTTTTTTATAGAGTCTTTTGTTAGTTTTAGAGTCCTATTAGAGTCTTTACAGGAAGGAAAGCATTTGGAGTTAAATGGTAGAATTTGTACCTTTTTTGAAGCAATTTGGAGAAGCAGCCGAAGTGATGAAGTCAGATTGGATTTACACGCAAGGTGTTGATCGACACCATCACTGTGTGTCGATCGACACCAATGGAGCCGACTCAAATTCACGGACTTTCACCGGAAAAAGGAAATTACCCAAGTTTTGAAGAATTACAAGATTAACCCTGGACGAAAATCTTCCTATATAAATAGTTTTCAGGCATTGTTTAGCCATATAACTTCTCATTATTTTCTGTTTTTGAGACTTAGAGAGAGATTGATCTTGAGATTTTGGGGAGACAATTCTAACTCTTCCGAGCCAGATTTCGAACCCCTGTATCATTCTCTATTCTTATTTTATGCAATTTATTTTAGCCATGATTTGTGTTTTCATCTCTATGTCTGAGTAGTTTGCTTGTTAGGTTAGGGTGATTTAGGGTTAATGATGAGTTTGTAGAATCATTAGACTTTTAGGGAAATCAATTGGATCTTCACCTTGATTTGTGCTTAACTTGATTTCTGAAATTGATCACTTAGAAATTAGACCCTAGGTTGTTTAATAGATGCGAGAGCATTTTTAATAACTTGAACTAATCATAGGTGAGCAAAATATCAATTCGCAAAGAGATTTGGATTAGGTATTTTGTGAACAAATCGAACCTGTTTTTAATGCTTGCCTTAGTTGTTTGAATTTGTAAAGAGATTTGGAATTCTGGAATTTAGGCATAGATAACTTCTTCAATGAGAGTTGATTGGTTTTAACTTAGTGATTCGAGTTCTAGACGGTTCTTAATAAATCTCTAAAAAGAATAATTTCTGCATTCTCTGATTTAACCTGATAATTATCCTTGCCTAGCGCCTTAGTCTCCTGAACTTAAATCCACATTAATCCGATTTACTTACTCGTTTAATTGCTTAGTTTTAATTTCATACAATTCGACCTAGCATAATATGAATTTAGAAACCTTAGTGTAGCATCTACTCCCCTTGGGATTTCGATACCCCTTATACTACGATTGCATTTGTTGTGCACTTGCAGTAGTTTTATTTGGGTAAAATCTGAGCCCTGTCATGTTAACCGAACATTAAATGATATATATAAATTATTTTGTTAAAATATTTGTTTTGCTTGTTTGATATATTCAATGTATCATTAATCTAAAATAATCCGTATATAACGAATATGTGTGTTTTTGTTTTGAATAAAGTTTTGATAAGTATATTTAATTTAATTAAAATTTACCCATTATAT
>JAHZTW010000084.1:24167-44834 GCA_020283515.1 Alliaria petiolata | reverse complement strand
GTAGTCATTTGAGGTTATTCTTAAATTATAATATACTTACTGTTAAGAATTTCTTTACTTGTTAGGCTGCACAATTTTGAACACCCATCTCTCTTTATAATAAATGTATTAGATAATCATGGCATGTAAGAGATTAGGAAATAAATTTTTGAAGTGTGATTATTATATTATTTTAATGTATAAATATTTTATTTTATTTTCAATACAAAAATTTAGTATTTTCTATAATTTTTCAGGAATAATTTTTTCGATCTTATCAAAACTTAATAAAAATACCTTCAATTAATATTTTTATTTTTGGTTTATGTTAACCGAACATTAAATGATATATATAAATTATTTTGTTAAAATGTTTGTTTTACTTGTTTGATATATTCAATGTATCACTAATCTAAAATAATCCGTATATAACGAATATGTGTGTTTTTGTTTTGAATAAAGTTTTGATAAGTATATTTAATTTAATTAAAATTTACCCATTATATATTATTTTTAATAAAAATCCTGTTTATACAAAGTCTAGCAATGATATCTAATAATTTGGTTCAAAGTGTTGACACAAATTTAACTTTAAAAATATGTTTCTTAAAGTCGAATGATGATAGTGAAAATAATAATAATAGCATTCATGATATTATTACATTTACGTTAAATTGCATTAATGTTTGACGTTTACTTTAAAATACGTTTTGATAGATGTGCTTGGAGTTTGAGTCACTTATAAATATGTTACCTACTTTCATTTCTAAAATAATAAAAACAAAACATTCTTTATATACCATAAAAATAAGTCACAAATTTCTAAAACGTTGGCAGACATGACAAAAATTACCTCACAAATGACTGCTCTATTAATTGTTGTAACTTTGGTGTGTGCGTTTGTTCCTGCTTTCTCTGTCGAAGAAGCTGAAGCAAAAATATTATGGGATACTTGCCTTCTTAAAATCTCGCCTAAGTGTGCGTTGGATATTATCGGTGTTGTCTTTGGTAATAAAACCATCGCTGATACGTGTTGCCACGATCTTGTCGAAGAAGGAAAAGTGTGTCACGATACGCTTATCAAATACATTGCAGACAGACCTCACATAGTTGTCAACGAAGCCCAATACTTGAAGAAGAGAGATGATTTGTGGACTCATTGTGTTTCAATCCCTAAACTTGATTAAAATCTGAACTGGTTATATAAATTTTATTGAGTAAATTGATATTTACTTGTTAAAATATTTTTCTAACTATAAATTTCTTCTCCCGGCTATTATGACATATAAATAAACTATCAATCGACTTTATAAAAAAATTTCAAAAATTTACAATTCTCCACTCAATTTTAGTGTAAAAAAGTTATCCATTGAGTGTTGTCGAAAAAAAAATATATTAAAAATTCCATGTAATATTTTGAAATGAGTTGACATTCAATTATTTTTTTAATTTTTAGGCAGATATTTTGGCTAATATTTCTATCAATTTTTCTTATAAACACTAGCAAAAAGCTTTATATTGCCAATTTCAAGTACGAAAACAATCCAAACATAAAATATTAATCATTTAGTTACAAAACTTTAACATTAATTAAATATTATACCACAGAAATTTACAATTCGTTTAATTCAAAAATATCTTTTAAAACTCGTATTGGAAACAAAAACTTGAAAGGTTTCGAAAAATACGGATATATTATAGATTGAATCCTTTATATTGTAAATGAGCTTTGTAAATATGATTTTTTTATCCACATATCAATAAGTTTGAATGTCCATAAGCGTTAGCATCTTATCTTATGATTAGTGGTAAATAATTTGATTGTTATTACTTTTTTATTTACTGATATACTTATATATGCAGTTGTTATGTAAATTTTAATTTTGAATTTTGTCTTTTTTAGTATTATTGATGTATTACGTTTTTGACACGTTCTAACAAAGGTTTTCAATGGTTTTTCGAGTCAAACTGTATTTTTAAAGTCTTTCAGTACTTTATCAAGTCTTTTCAGGTTTTAGGTCTCTTTGGGTGAAAAGAAGTCATTTTGGGTGCAAACGAACATAAATGGATGCAGAAATTTGATGTCTGAAGTTTAACATTAGTTGATGCACTTTCCACCGATGGATGAAGCTGAGATTTTGGCACAAACTAGGGTTTTTAGTTAGCTTGCATTTGGAAGTGGTTGGAAGTCGTTCCAACGGTTCGATCAAAAGTTATGCCAGTTTTCAAGAAACCAGTCCAGCCTGGTGAGCAGAAGAAACATGTGCAGAAATGTCCAAAAACTTATCAGTTCGATCGATCCACTCATAGATCGATTGATCCAACATCAACAAGCAATGCCAGAAGATTTTGGATCAACCGTTCGATATTGGTTAACTTGCCCTTGACCTAATGATTATTTCATTGATCTTTACATCGTTGTTTAGTTATTTTCATTTCATACTTGCGACCAAGAAACAATATTGCTGTTTTAGATTAGTTTCATTCTAAATAATCATAGTATGACACTTGGTCCTTGTGGATTCGATCCTTACATTACTGCAATACTTGTTGTGCACTTGCAATAGTTTTTATAGGGTTAAAACTTGGTGTATCAATTACATATTTATAAAATAATATATGGAACAGATACTTCCAATGTGTATTAATCTGCTTTTGTTTAAAATTTCTACAAACAAAAACTCTCGTAGTTTTGTGAATACGAATGTTTTACTTTGTTGTTACTGTTTCAAAAAGTCAAACTTTTGAATAAAGTTTTATGTAGTCATTTGAGGTTATTCTTAAATTATAATATACTTACTGTTAAGAATTTCTTTACTTGTTAGGCTGCACAATTTTGAACACCCATCTCTCTTTATAATAAAGGTTTTAGATAATCATGGAATGTAAGAGATTAGGAAATAGATTTTTGAAGTGTGATTATTATATTATTTTAATGTATAAATATTTTATTTTTTTTTAGTACAAAATTTAGTATTTTCTATAATTTTTCAGGAATAATTTTTTCGATCTTATCAAAACTTAAGAAAAATACCTTCAATTAATATTTTTATTTTTTGTTTATGTTAACCGAACATTAAATGATATATATAAATAATTTTGGTTAAACTGTTTGTTTTACTTGTTTGATATATTCAATGTATCATTAATCTAAAATAATCCGTATATAACGAATATGTGTGTTTTTGTTTTGAATAAAGTTTTGATAAGTATATTTAATTTAATTAAAATTTACCCACTATATTTTATTTTTAATAAAAATTATTTTTATACTATGTCTAGAAATGATATCTAATAATTTGGTTCAAAGTGTTGACACAAGTTAAAGTTTAAAAATATGTTTTTTATAGTCTAATGATGATAGTGAAAATAATAATAATTATAACATTCATGGTATTATTACATTTACGTTAAATTGCATTAGTGTTTGACGTTTACTTTACGTTTCGATAGATGTGATTGGGGTTTGAGTCACTTATAAATATGTTACCTACTTTTATTTCTAAAATAACAAAAACAAAACATTCTTTATATACCATAAAAATAAGTCACAAATTTTTAAAACGTTGGCAGACATGACTAAAATTACCTCCCAAATGACTGCTCTATTCATTGTTGTAACTTTGGTGTGTGTGTTTGTTCCTGCTTTCTCTGTCGAAGAAGCGGAAGCAAAACTATTATGGGATACTTGCCTTCTTAAAATCTCGCCTAAGTGTGCGTTGGATATTATCGGTGTTGTCTTTGGTAATGGAACCATCGCTGATGCGTGTTGCCACGATCTTGTCGAAGAAGGAAAAGTGTGTCACGATACGCTTATCAAATACATTGCAGACATACCTCACTTAGTTGTCAACGAAACCCAATACTTGAAGAAGAGAGATGATTTGTGGACGCATTGTGTTTCAATCCCTAAACTTGCTTAAAATCTGAAATGGTTATATAAATTTTATTGAGTAAATTGATATTTAATTGTTAAACTATTTTTCTAACTATAAATTTATTCTCTCGGCTATTATGACATATAAATAAACTATCAATTGAAATGTCTTTATAAAAAAATTTCAAAAATTTACAATTCTCCACTCAATTTTAGTGTGAAAAAGTTATCCATTGAGTGTTGTCGAAATAAAAAAAAAAAATATTAAAAATTCCATGTAATATTTTGAAATGAGTTGACATTCAATTATTTTTTTTAATTTTTAGGCAGATATTTTGGCTAAATTTTCTATCAAATTTTCTTATAAACACTAGCAAAAAAGCTTTATCTTACCAATTTCAAGTACGAAAACAATCCAAACATTAAATATTAATCATTTAGTTCCAAAACTTTAACATTAATTAAATATTATACCACAGAAATTTACAATTCGTTTAAGTCAAAAATATCTTTTAAAACTCGTATTGGAAATAAAAACTTGAAAGGTTTCGAAAAATACGGATATATTATAGATTGAATCCATTATATTGTAAATGAGCTTTGTAAATATGATTTTTTATCCACATATCAATAAGTTTGAATGTCCATAAGCGTTAGCATCTTATCTTATGATTAGTGGTAAATACTTTGATTGTTATTACTTTTTTATTTACTGATATATTTATGCAGTTGTTATGTAAATTTTAATTTTGAATTTTGTCTTTTTTAGTATTACTGATGTATTACGTTTTTGACGCGTTCTAACAAAGGTTTTCAATGGTTTTTCGAGTCAAACTGTATTTTTAAAGTTTTTCAGTACTTTATCAAGTCTTTTCAGATGTTAGGTCTCTTTGGGTGAAAAGAAGTCATTTTGGGTGCAAACGAACATAAATGGATGCAGAAATTTGATGTCTGAAATTTAACATTAGTTGATGCATTTTCCACCGATGGATGAAGATGAGATTTTGGCACAAACTAGGGTTTTTAGTTAGCTTGCATTTGGAAGTGGTTGGAAGTCTTCCAAAGGTTCGATCAAAAATTATGCCAGTTTTCATGAAACCTGTCCAGCCTAGTGTGCAGAAGAAACATGTGCAGAAAAGTACCAAAACTTATCGGTTCGATCGATCCACTCATAGATCGATTGATCCAACATCAACAAGCAATGCCGGACGATTTTGGATCGACCGTTCAAAAACAAGATCAATCGAGCCAATCCCTAGACGAAAAAAAGAAATCTAAAATTTCTTGTTTTACCCCGGAATCATCCTAAATCAATCTATCTCTACCATAGACCAATTTATACATTATTTTAGCTGCTTTTGGAGAGTGCTTTCTTTTCTACTGAGATTTTTGGTTTTGAGACTTTGTAAGCTTGGGTAAAGGAGTGTGCATCTCTGAAGAAGATTTCTAAACCCCTTTGAATTTCTTATCTATTGAGTATGAATTTCTCTTCATCTCTTTGCTTGTTCTCTGCTTCCATGTCTGAGTAGTTCCATATCTAGGTTAAGTCTTTTAAATGAAAATATAAATCATTGAATTAGACATAGATAGGGATTATTCATCGGTTGTCTTCGTCTATCGTTGTGTTCATTGCGTAGACTGAATTGATCACATACTCTCTGATTTAGGGTTTAAATTATTCATCAAAAGTGTTATAGGTATCTTGATAGAACATAGGCGAACGGATTATCCTTAGCCAACGAAAGCTGATGCTAAGGCGATGCGTGAACAAATCGAACTTGTTTGCTAGTGCTTGTTTATAATTCTAAGTTCAAACGATAGTTTAGAATCTTAGGTTGGTAGATAAAGTGATAGATACAACGACAGTGGATTGGTTAAACATTCATGTTTGAGTTCAATACTTACGCGTATTTTTTTCCTAAATAAATGTCTCGTTCATGATCTCCAAATTCTGGTTAACTTGCCTTTGACCTAATGCTTATTTAATTGATATTTACATCGTTGTTTAGTTATTTTCATTTCATACTTGCGACCAAGAAACAATATTGCTGTTTTAGGTTAGTTTCATTCTAAATAATCATAGTTTGACACTTGGTCCTTGTGGATTCGATCCTTACATTACTGCAATACTTGTTGTGCACTTGCAATAGTTTTTATAGGGTTAAAACTTGGTGTATCAATTACATATTTATAAAATAATATATGGAACAGATACTTCCAATGTGTATTAATCTGCTTTTGTTTAAAATTTCTACAAACAAAAACTCTCGTAGTTTTGTGAATACGAATGTTTTACTTTGTTGTTACTGTTTCAAAAAGTCAAACTTTTGAATAAAGTTTTATGTAGTCATTTGAGGTTATTCTTAAATTATAATATACTTACTGTTAAGAATTTCTTTACTTGTTAGGCTGCACAATTTTGAACACCCATCTCTCTTTATAATAAAGGTTTTAGATAATCATGGAATGTAAGAGATTAGGAAATAGATTTTTGAAGTGTGATTATTATATTATTTTAATGTATAAATATTTTATTTTTTTTTAGTACAAAATTTAGTATTTTCTATAATTTTTCAGGAATAATTTTTTCGATCTTATCAAAACTTAAGAAAAATACCTTCAATTAATATTTTTATTTTTTGTTTATGTTAACCGAACATTAAATGATATATATAAATAATTTTGGTTAAACTGTTTGTTTTACTTGTTTGATATATTCAATGTATCATTAATCTAAAATAATCCGTATATAACGAATATGTGTGTTTTTGTTTTGAATAAAGTTTTGATAAGTATATTTAATTTAATTAAAATTTACCCACTATATTTTATTTTTAATAAAAATTATTTTTATACTATGTCTAGAAATGATATCTAATAATTTGGTTCAAAGTGTTGACACAAGTTAAAGTTTAAAAATATGTTTTTTATAGTCTAATGATGATAGTGAAAATAATAATAATTATAACATTCATGGTATTATTACATTTACGTTAAATTGCATTAGTGTTTGACGTTTACTTTACGTTTCGATAGATGTGATTGGGGTTTGAGTCACTTATAAATATGTTACCTACTTTTATTTCTAAAATAACAAAAACAAAACATTCTTTATATACCATAAAAATAAGTCACAAATTTTTAAAACGTTGGCAGACATGACTAAAATTACCTCCCAAATGACTGCTCTATTCATTGTTGTAACTTTGGTGTGTGCGTTTGTTCCGGCTTTCTCTGTCGAAGAAGCTGAAGCAAAACTATTATGGGATACTTGCCTTCTTAAAATCTCGCCTAAGTGTGCGTTGGATATTATCGGTGTTGTCTTTGGTAATGGAACCATCGCTGATGCGTGTTGCCACGATCTTGTCGAAGAAGGAAAAGTGTGTCACGATACGCTTATCAAATACATTGCAGACAGACCTCACTTAGTTGCCAACGAAACCAAATACTTGAAGAAGAGAGATGATTTGTTGACTCATTGTGTTTCAATCCCTTAACTTGCTTAAAATGTGAACTGATTATATAAATTTTATTGAGTAAATTGATATTTAATTGTTAAAATATTTTTTTAACTATAAATTTCTTCTCTCGGCTATTATGACATATAAATAAACTATCAATCGAAATGTCTTTATAAAATATTTTCAAAACATTACAATTCTCTACTCAATTTTAGAGTAAAAAAGTTATCCATTGAGTGTTGTCGAAATAATCAAAAAAACAAATACTAAAAATTCCATGTAATAGTTTGAAATGAGTTGACATTCAATTGTTTTTGAATTTTTAGGCAGATATTTTGGCTAATTTTTCTATCAATTTTTCTTATAAACACTAGCAAAAAAGCTTTATCTTGCCAATTTCAAGTACGAAAACGATCCAAACATAAAATATTCATCATTTAGTTCCAAAACTTTAACTTTAATTAAATATTATACCACAGAAATTTACATTTCGTTTAAGTCAAAAATATCTTTTAAAACTCGTATTGGAAACAAAAACTTGAATGGTTTCGAAAAATACGGATATATTATAGATTGAATCCTTTATATTGTAAATGAGCTTTGTAAATATGATTTTTTATCCACATATCAATAAGTTTGAATGTTCATAATCCTTAGCATCTTATCTTATGATTAGTGGAAAATACTTTGATTGTTATTACCTTTTTATTTACTGATATACTTATATATGCAGTTGTTATGTAAATTTTAATTTTGAATTTTGTCTTTTTTAGTATTACTTATGTATTACTTTTTGACGCGTTCTAACAAAGGTTTTCAATGGTTTTTCGAGTCAAATTGTATTTTTAAATTCTTTCAGTACTTTATTGTCTTTTTTTGTTAACACTCAGTATATTAAACCTTTCAAAGGCAAACCGAAATAGAGTTGATGCCAATAGGTACCGTAACAAAGCAAACCCTCAAAACTCAGAGAGAGTAGAGGTGTTGCAGAGGAACAGAGCATACAAAACAAAACATAAAGTTGATGTATACGAGATGTGTTCGAGTCTCTCACTTAGGGATGACTCGGCGCTGCTTCGGAGATGATTAAGTCGTGAAGCCAGAAGGGTTCTTGAGCAGCAATGTACGATTGGTAGCGGTGGTCACGTGTGACACTTAGTGCAATTTTCCCTGCATCTTGGTTGCAATCCGGCGAGCAGTAATCCAGACTCCAAAATTCCATAGTTGCAAGTAAGCCAAAGATCTTGTCCAGTAACGCCTGATGATTGGGAAATCGTTGAGGGTGCATCAAGGCTTCTCTGGCTAGCTGGAGTTGAGTTTCAAAGATGACTTTTTTTTGGTGACTCCTTACCAAGGACTAACCGCCCACAGCACACTCATAAGTTCAGCTTCCAGAGGGGTTTGTATAGACGAGTATGCTCTCCTACTATGATAGAGGACCTCACCTTTTTGGTTTCTTAATACTCAAGATGCTCCACAGCTTCTATTCGGCTGGATCCTCCACAAGCAGGGGTGCTCTTGATTAGGTGATACATTATTCACTTATATTTCTCCTTTTATGTTTGCTCTTATCCATGAGTCAGCGTCGTCTAAAGCAGTTGAGACTACCTCAGCCGTATTGACTCTCTTCCTTTCAAAGATTAGCCCATTCCTTGCCTTCCATATATGCCATAGGATCCATGGGAATGCCATTCTCAGGTCTGAAGGCAGATCTCGGTTTTTGCTGCAGGTGAGCAAATAATGCAGGTTCAGTAGCACTGAATTTTGCGAGAAACCCGCAATCGGAGTGGGATATCCAGATGCCTCCCAAATGGATTTTGTTGTCCTACAGTTAAACAGAACATGATATATTATCTCTGTAAAGGAACCGCAGGATTTACATGTTGTATCCACCTGGAAACATCGTGATTGCAACCTTTCCATAACTGCTAGAGCTCCTCATAGCACCTTCCAAAGGAAATGTTTGAGCTTTGGGGGTGCTGTAATTTTCCACAGATCCTGCTATAGTTTCTTCTCCAGTGGTGGAAGAACTCTCTGTTGAGGAGCCTGCTGTTCCCGTTGAGAATCTATAAACCGATAACCCGATTGTGAAGTATATTGTCCATCCTTTGAGAAGCCCCATTGAAGTTTGTCACATTGAGTTGGGCGAAACATTAGACATAGGATACGTTCTGCATCAGCCGCTTCAAAGGTTCGCGTGATTAAGTTTTCATTCCAACTCCATGGTTGTTCAGTCATCAAATCCGAAACTTTAAGTGCAAGATCAACAGGGTAATCTTGTCTGTACATTGGCGCCCTCGGTGTGCCATCGATGATCCAGTTTTCACCCCACACACTTGTCTCTTTCCCATCTCCAATTGTCTTAACAAGGACCTGTTTCATATGGTCTCGGCCATGTATGATGCTTCTCCATGCGTACGAGGGCCTGGATCCTATACCACATTCCAGGAAGCAAGAGCTTCTGAAATACCGGTGCTTCAAAATACGTGCGAGAAGTGAGTCCGGATTTGACCATAGACGCCAAGCTTGTTACCCGAGTAATGCTTGGTTAAAGTTACTAATGTCGTGAAACCCAAGACCTCCATTTTCCTTTGTCACAATTTTGTCCAAGCAACCCATGAGATTTTCTTGCGTTTTTCCCCACTACTCCACCAGAATTCTGTCATAATGCTTGTGAGTTTTTTACAGATCCATTTTGGGAGCTTGAAACAGGACATGGCAAAACCAACCGCTTTAAGGAGAATTTCTTTGCCACCTTGTGAGAGAGATTTTGCATACCATACATTCATCCTTTTCTGGAGCTTTTCATGTATGAAGTTAAGCAATTTCTTCTTGGAACCACTGAAACATTCTGGTAATTCCAAGTATGTACCTTCGCCACCTTCAGTATGTATCCCCAAGGCATTTTTGATCTCCGTTTTGAGGTGGTCGGTGACTTTGGATCCAAAAATGATTGAGGATTTCAGTGTATTGATCTCTTGTCCAGAGGCATCACCATACACTTTGAGGCATTTTGTGATTTCGGTTGCTTCCATCGCAGTAGCTCTACACATGAGTAGGCTATCATAAGCAAACATCAAATGATGGACTGCAGGTCCATTTCTTGTGAGGCTAATACCATGGAGATTGCCTGTCATTTCTGACTGGTTTAGACAATTTACCAAAGCCTCAGCGCACATGATGAAAAGGAATGGGGACAAAGGGTCGCCTTGGCGAATTTCACGCTCTGGTCTGATGAATCCATGAGATCTTCCGTTGAGTAGCACTGAGTAGGTGACGGTACTAACGCATGCCATGATCCATCGTACCCACACTCTGTCAAAACCCATTTTTCCATTAGTGTTTCTAGGAAACACCATTCTGCCCGATCATAAGCCTTAGACATATCTGTTTTAATCGCCATGAACTCTTCATTAACCACAGGATTTGTCCTTAGACCATGGACCATCTCATGGTCAATGATGATGTTATCAGATATTAGTCTTCCTGAGACAAACGCTCCTTGGGTGTCCGAGATAATCTCAGGCAAAATCAGCTTTAGCCTTTCACATAGAATATTTGAAAGGATTTTGTAATGGACTGAGCATAAGCTAATGGGTCTCATATCTTTCATCTTAGTAGGGTTCGTGGTCTTCGGGATCAGACATAATTGTGTGTGATTCCATCCTGCCGTCAAAACATAGGAGTCAAAGAAACTCTGTACCTCCTCAATGATGCTTGGGCCAACAATATGGCAAAATTTCTGATAAAAAAAATCCCAGTCAGGCCATCTTTCACTGGTGCGCTACTTCCTTTGATGCTGAAAGCTGCCCTCTTTATTTCCCCAGGTGTAATTGGTGAAGTCAGCGTCGCACTCATACTCTCTGTGACCCTTCCGTTGAGATCAAGGAACACGGATTCTAGGTCAAAAGAATTTGTGCTCAAGAACAGATCCGTGAAGTAATCCACCGCAATAGAGCCCTTGCAACCTTCCTAAAATTGTTCCCTTCCCAGCGCGTCAATGAGCATTAATATACGGTTTTGGATCTTCCTTCCTTTCACTGGGTTATGAAAGTATTGGGTGTTTTTATCTCCCAGCTTTAACCATTGTTCTATGCATTTTTTTTCCAGAAGAATTCCTCTTCCCTATATGCCTCGGCTAATGCTCTTCTGGTTCTTTGTATTAAACGGCCGTTAGAAAAGGTTTTCCGGATCTCGTTTTCCAAGACAGCCTTCAGTCTCTTAATTTGATCTTTTGAGTTCATGTCAGACGATTTTTTCCAAGTGGCCAAAGCTCTTAGACACCGAGCAATTCGATCCATTAAAGGAAGGGTAGGGTCGTCATCTTCCCCACACCAACCGCGTTTGACCACTTCCTCAATCCCTGCCTTTGATATCATTCGTTTATCAAAGTAGAATCTCCCTTTGTTCGGATCGATTCCTTCCAGAGAAAAGCAGACTCTAATTGGACGATGATCTGAGGCTAGTAAGTCTAAATACTCTGTTTGCGATCTTGGAAATAATCTATACCACTCATAATTCCCGAAGCTTCTATCCAGGGGACACTGGATCCACACATTGTTTCGCCAACCTGCCCAAGAGAAGGCATGTCCTGAGAATCGTAGTTCACGAACTTTGCAATTTTCTACCAAGTTGCGGAAATCCCAGAAGGTCGAGTCTTCTCTTAAAGGACCTCCCAACTTCTCTTCGTGAGTTAATAACTCATTGAAGTCTCCCACCAGTATCCAAGCCTCATCTCTTTGAATCCCAATACTTGTTAATCGATTCCAAACTTCTCTTCGTCTTGCACGTACAGGGTCTCCATATACACAAGTAAGAAAGAAGCATGTTGATCCTATTCCAACTTTCAAGTCAATGATTCTTTTATCCATTGACAACACCTATACTTTGTAACTCTCCTTCCACATTACCGCTAAGCCACCACTCAAACCAATAGGCTCCACGGTAATCAGTTTATCATAACCCAAACCATGCTGTAAACTCGTAACAAACTCTTTTTCTGCTTAGTCTCCATTAAAAACAAGAAATCCGGAAAATACACACGGCGTATTTCCCGAAGTCTTTTAACTGTCTCGGTGCTTCCTACTCCTTGACAGTTCCAACTCAATATGCTCATTGGGATGGCAGCGGCTTCAAATCGGATTCCACCGTAGGTTTTTAAGTTTTTGGAGATTTGTTTGCAGGTAAAACGTTAGTTGCCTCAGATTTTCTCTTTGGCGTTCCTTCGCTAGGCATGGCTGAGGGGGCCGAAATAGATGGAAGGGGTTGTTTGTTTGAAGACCGTAATCTTCTCTTCCAAGCTGGTGGACGATGACGCTCCTTTTTCCCATCCTTCAAGTTTCCGGACGACGGGGAATTCATAGCGGGTCCCATCATGAAAGCCGTCGAAACCTTGTCAAGGATGGGAAGGGGAAGGCTGTCACGTGAAGAGGTCACCTCTGTACTCTCGTTTATTGCAGGTAATTCAGGTTCTGACGCATAACCCGCACCTCCTCCTATCATGTTTCTGCGTTTAATTCTGGAGCAGTCATCTTCATAGCCAAACACATGACCTTTGTCTTTGTTGAAGTTATGAGTGATTTTTGTGAGATGAATCGAAGACTCAGCAGCTTCTTCTTGTATTGATTGCTGTACTATGCATATTCTGGCCCTTCGTTCTATTTCATCCGCATGGGAGATGTATTGCAACGCCATCTGTTGGTCCTGTTTGGATAGTTCAGGGAACATGGGTGGGAATCCTGGAGGAGCATCAAGATGCTTGGCAGGTGTGATTCTGAGGTCTTGGTTACTGATCGGCTGTTTATCCTCAGTATCGATTTCTGTTTGTTTTTGCCCTCCTGTCGAGGCTTGCACAACAAGGGACAAGCAGATCTTTCATGAGTTAAGCGAAGGCAGTTAAAGCACTTTTTATGAATTGTCTCATACTCATACTCAATTGGAACTAATTCACCATAAGGGAGGTTTAACGTTTTCTGATATCTCTGTAAATTGCATGTTTTTAACACATATTTCATGCTAGTTAGGACTTCATTCTTGCACTTTCATCTTAGCTTTCATCACATTTTCACCCATGTTAGGATTAGATGCATTAGGTTAGGTTTCTGCATAGTCTTGCATGTTTGGAGTGTGTTCTCAGGTGCTTAAGACGGTCCGAAGAAGAAACCAAGGAGGGAGATCACAAATGGAGGACAAGCCGGTAATGTCGAGCATGGATCACGACCCCGAGGCCGATATAGACAAGCGCACGACGAACCTCCACGAGTAGCAGCGAGTTAGTCCCGAAAGGAACACCTCGGAGCGAAGATCCAGCAAGAAGATTCCATGAAGACGGATATCGGAGCAAGGCAACAGGAAGTACCCGATTCGAGTAACAAGGAAGGCGAGCCTTCACGACATGATCCCGAAATCCTTACCCGATATGGAGACTGCCGGAAGAATCAGAAGAGATAGCATATCGGCTTGCTCACAACGACTTGAGCCCGAAACGCTAAAAACCAAAATAGTACCATTTCGGGAAAGTGGTCCCAACGTTTTATGTTTTTCCACTTTTGTGTATAAATACCTCTCCCCCACTCTTATCCTAACTTTCTACTTTATTTTTTGTCTTCTCTTTCAAAACCGAGAACCACTTTTGTATTTCCACCACTGAAGCTTGTTCAAAGCTTTGATTTTTATGCAATCTTGAAGTTTTAAGTATTATTGCTTGATATATTTCTTAAAAGTTTCTTCCTTTTCTTGTTTTGCCAGTCTTGCAACCGATGAGTTGTCCTCTCATCCTTATGGATCTTGAGGTTTCTTAAATGGCTTGTGAGTAGTCTATATCGGTTTTGGGGCAAGGGTAGGGAAAATGAGTTAAAGTCCCAATCTTTGATGCAGATCTATGCTTAATCCATCTTAATCCTTTCTTATTTGATATTATTAATGCATAGTAATTTTCGCTATTTGAACTTTGCCATCGAGCTTCTTCAAACAAACGCCATGTTTGAATGTTTGCAAGGACCAATCTCATAAGAGCTTCGCTCATCCTAGCCTAAGGGATTAGATGCCTAGGGAGCGTTTTGGCATTAGTAGAGTTGTCTAATCAAGCTTGCTGCTTTCATGGATCAATACGTGATAGCGAGGTTAGGTCGTGAGACAGCAAAGAGACTTATACCACGACAGTGGATTCGTCCAGATCCTGAACTCTACGCTAAAGGATTAGCCTTATAGGAAGTAAATCTAACGTCATAGGAAAGATCTTTAACGTATTAGACTCGAAGAACCCCTTGTTCCTTGAACCGATTCTTAATTTCTTTTGCAAGTTCGTCCTTTTAGCTATCTTATCTTCAGTTCTTTAGCAATACTTAGTTTCAATAGCTGCTTTCCTGTTCTTTTATAATTTAAGCGATAGATTCTCATCATTTCACCCCTTTTAATCTCTCTTAGCTTGTAAAAGAATTCCATAAATGCAATACCTTGAAATCTCCCATCGGATTGATAAGAATCATAACCTATACTACATTCGGTTATAAGTAGTGGGTCATTGAATGAGTAGAACCCATAGAAATACCTACTTATCAATTGGCGCCGTTGCCGATTTGGGAGAAATTTGAGTATTGAATTTCCAATTCTTAGCAAGACTAAGACTTTACTTTCTTTTTCGACTCTATCATCGTTCCTTTAGACTTTTTCGCAGGTACCTATAACAACATGTTAAATGGATGACATGCACCATCCCCAAGAAGGACTGAATGACGCACAACGGGAACAAGCCGATATACCGCGACACCACCGTTTCATCGGCGAATGTGATTCCCCCACCAACTACAGACCATGAATCGGTATTACCCCACCCTCAAGTGATGCTGGATACGAGATAAAGAGTAGAATGCTCGCTATGGTCCGGAACAACAAATATCAGGGTGAAGCCGTGGAAGACCCCCTTGATCACCTAGATGATTTTGAGAAGATCTGTTCTCTGACAAAACAAGAAGGAATCTCGGACGACGGATTCAAGCTACGTCTTTTTCCATTTTCCCTGGGAGGCTGATAGTAGGATTTTTCCTCTTTCAATTAATCTCTACTACACATGTCATTGTAGTATTTGAGATGTCAATCCAAATGGCGTTAAGATTAACAACACTAGGAATACATGAAACTATTTAATCTAAGCCAAACTCAATATTGAAGGAGACAAGGGACTAATAAAAGCAAACTACAAGCTAAAAGGGATACTACAAGACTAATTATATGAGCTAAGGCCTTAATTTTAACTAATTAAGCACTAATCAAGAGATTAACTACTAATCAAGATTATCAAATTAACTAAAACGAACCCTAGGGATGGAATCATTGATTTGGTAAACTAAATGGACAACCTTGCAATCATTTAAGCAACTAATGATGGACAACTCTATGCCTAGAACACTTAAACAAGATTAAACCATGATGTGTGGCACTAATCCCTTTCTTAATCACCCTAATGAACTAATGATGTTTTAGTTTTAGGATAATCAACAAGCATTAAATTCAAGTCTAAATGGCATGATAAACACTCTAGACAACTAATGTCTTAGGCTAGAAATGTAAATCTCTTATTAAGTTGGTTCAAGCATTTCATCAAACACTTGGTGGGTGTATGAAATGCTTATGATCCAAAATAGCAAAGATTAGCTATTTGGCATTAGGAATCACTTAATAAGAAGAGGGAATGAAAGAATCCATCCTAGATTGCAAGATTAATCCATTAGAAATCCCTAAATCTAACACATCCCCAAGTTTCTAAGGAATTACTCACTAACCATACTTAAACCCATCAAATCAAAGATTAAGGATGAGCAAAACATGATTAGAGAAAGGATAATAAGAAAATCAAGAGAGATATTGCATTAAACTTAAAAGAAATCTCAAAATCTCCTCCAAACCACAAAGGGGCGTTTTTCTGTTCAAAAACAAGAGAAGATCCATAAAAATTAGGTTTTTAAGTATTTATAGGGAAGGAGGTCAAACCGGGTCAACCCGGAACAAACCGGGTTTTGACCCGGGATAGCAGTCTTGCGGAAATCGCCATATCTCCCTAACCACAGCTCATAATGACATGAAACCACTTCCAGATGAAAGATGATTCAATTACCTACAACTTTGGTGAAGAGCTCGAAGGCTGAATCGGAACGTAAAGTCTTCGTTTGATCCGATTTGTACCCGGAAATAAATCTGGGTTCAGTTCGACGAGTTCGTCGAACCAAGTCGTCGAGCTGAACTCCTGGTGCTGTGGTTCGATGACTTAGTCGAACAAAGTGGTCGAACCGAACCCCTGGTCCTGTGGTTCGATGACTTCGTCGAACAAAGTGGTCGAACCCAACCCCTGGTCCTTTGGTTCGTCGTCTTCATCGATCCATCTCGTCGAACCGTTTTAAAATGGATGTAACTTTCTAACCATTTGTCCGAATGACTTTATTCCAATTGCACTAGAAAGCTCATTGGATCCTCTACAACTCTTAAGAAGGCTTTGTAGTCTGATTCTAAGTTTTAGGCCTTCTTCCGGTCATATACATTTTGCGCCTCCAAATTCTTGATATGCTTCTAAAAGACTTTTGCTTCTCTTTTAGCTGCTTCTCTTCCTCCTCTTGATGATTTATTGCCCTTCCTTTGCTATTCCATCCTTCTCCAACTCCACTCATGCCTCCATAGCATCCAAATCACCTGATCAAGACTCCAAATGCACCAAAATATGTAAAGACTATGTAAATACACCCTAGAACTCTAAATGATCAAAATGCAACACAATGATGCTTAATTGGACTCCTAAATGATGAGAAACTTACACTAAATGGATGCTAAAATGATGCAAAATATAGACATATCAACTCCCCCAAACTTGCCTTTTACTTGTCCCCAAGCAAATGAAACACAAGCTAAAGAGAGAGGTTTGAAGGCGGGGACTCAAATCCAAAGGTGTCAAGCAAATAAATTAATTCAATGGTCCTTTTTCTTAATCCTAGGATGCAGTACACAAATTTTACTCCAAAGAACTTAGCCATACTCATCACACATTGAATCTCAAATCAAGACTTGTCTATTCCAAACAATTCAAGAATCCTAACATTTAACATTCATTAAAGCAAAAACCGTGAATCACACTTATGCATTTAAAACCGAATACATTTGGCTAAGGACAAGGTTATGAGATAAAAATGATCTCATTCATGTGGGTACTCCAAGCTATGGTTTATCTTAAAAATGATTGAACTTATGCGTAATGCTAAAGGTAAAAGGCAATGTATGCATACATGACTAGACTCTCATCTACCCATATAAACTAACAATGAACCTAATTCCCTTCTCATTCATTTTTTTAGCTCACTTAACCTCTAGAGATACCCATAGTCAAGCAAATAAAACTCCAAGTACAAACCCATAAGAACTTTATCAATCACATTTGCTTTAGGGATACTTCTTCAATCTTTCTTATAGCTAGTGGTATGACCATACAAAAATTAGCTCTTCTCTTTTCAATGGATAGCTCTCTTCTCATATATATATTTTTTTCTTTTTGCATTTGGCCTTTTGGCTCTTTTCTTTTTATTTTGCAAGAGAGCTATCATTTTTTTTTTAACTTGAGCTTTACATAAAACAATTCAAGGTCGACCACTTAAAACTATGTACCCCTTTCATTCACTTCTTATACCAACTTCTTCTCAAAGCCTAATCAAAATTCCGATTCTTAGTTACAACACCCATGAACCAAACCCCAAATCCAGCCTAAAACTAGCTTCAATATGAGAGCCTAGACATGTCGACCTAAACCTAACACTTTATGCCAAGTTCAATCAAAAATAAGGCCTCACAAATTGCAATCACACAAGAATTTTGGCTTGAAAGGAGGGTAAGGGTTAAGGTGTGGTGTTCTATTTAGGCTTACAAGAGAGTGGTGAAGGGAATAAGAAAGCCTAAATATTTTTTTTTTGTAATCCATGTATCCTTTTCCAAATGCACAAGTATGATAATTCAAAATCCATATTAAGGTTTCACTTGATAGGAAAGGATTCAATTCATGCTCTTTTCAACTTTAAGCCAAGAAAATTAAAACAAATGATCCAAGTATGGTTAGAACTTACTTTCAAAGTTTGCACAAAGCATCAAAGGACTACTAACTAGGGCCTTGAACCAATTCATGAGCTTAAAACACTTTACAAGGAAAATTGCCCCCTATGCACGTGATTGATGCAACATACATGATACAAAATCTAGACTCAATCCTAAAAAATTTACAAATGCAAATGCAAGCTACATGAATTTTTTTTTCGAAATTTTTGAAAATTTTCTGATTTTTATATGCAAATGTATATGTATGAAAACTCAAATATGCTTAAATAGAAAATAAGAACACAAAACACAATATTAAATCTCTTAACCTCTCCCCCAAACTTAAATTACACAGTCCCTTGTGTAATAGAAGTTCAAGAGAGACCAAAGCAACAAAAACAAAATGGTATATACAATGAAATAGAAAGAGGACCATACGTTGGCCCTAGCCTTTGTCCTTAGGGAGTTGGAGAGGAGGAGTAATGTAATTCCTTGTTGAGGTGGTGATGGTGAGATGAGGTGCAAGAGATGGATCCAACCTTGTGCCATGTGTGAGATTAAGCTTTAGAACCTTGGAGAGTAGCTCTTCAACCCTTTCCTTGTCATTCTCCATCATTGTGGAATGACAAATGGCTTTGACACTTGCAAAGGGTTTAGGAATACCCTTGCACTTCACATTGTACTCAATGGCTCCATCTATGAGTCTAAAAGGGTGTAGACTCATAGTGTGAGAGGATGGAGCAAGAGTGGGATGGTTGTATTGGTTTGCCTTCTTCTTGGCCTTATTTGCTTTACCTATCTTTTGCCCCTTGCTATTCTTATTCTCTTCTTTCAATGTGGTAGAGAAAAGAGTTTCCAAGCAAGCTCCATCCAATGCTAAAGCTTCTTCAACATTACCATAACCCAAAGCATTCTCTTCATGAGATTCTTTCTCCTTCTTACATGCTTTTGGGGGTGAAGCTAAATCCTTTGTCTCACAATTACTCACATCCTCCGTAGTCTCCAGTGAGGGAAAGAAGAAAGAGCTTAGGCATTTTTCATTGAGAGCATATGCATCCCCTTTATTCTTCTCAAAAGTACTATTTTCTTCATAAACCCATTTGATGGAAGGTAAACTATAGCTTAGAGCTTTACCCACGTCTCTAACCTCCTCTACTTGCTTTGGGTCTCCAATTCGTCCATTAAAACCATTGGGTGTCCTTTCCTCATCAACCTCCACATCAACAATTGGTGAAATGACATGGCTTGAGTCTTTTAGGTTCTTGGACGGCAAAGAGAGTTGAACCAATTTGGACTCTATGATTTTCAAATGTGAGTTTGATTGTTCTAGCTTAAAGGTTAACTCATGTTGCAAACCCTCAATCTTGTCATCCATTGCTCTCATCATCTTGTCAAACCTAATATCATTCATTTGTTGGCCTTCTATGATTTGATGGATAACCTTTCTTTGTTCCTCATCTTGGTTAGAGATTTGAGAAATCTCATGGTTCTCTTGGTAGCCTTGGTGATTTCCTTGGACTTCATGGTTAGACCCTTGATTGAGAAGCTTACTCCCTTGGTTGAAGTTCCCATTGTTGACCACGAAATTTGCTTCCTCTTGGTGCTTCTCATGAACCAAACTAACTCCTCTTTGTTGCACACTTAAGAGCTTTTCCATTCTATCCACTTTATCTTGCAAGTCCTTCTATGTGGAGTCTTCACATGATCTTTTTAGAGTTATTGTATCATGCCCTTCACAGTAGCTTTCACTAGACTTGGTGATATATCATGGTTTTTACCCGTTTTTAAGCCATGATATAAGTGTTTTTATAGAGTCTTTTGCTAGTTTTGGAGTCTTTTTAGAGTCTTTACAGGATGGAGAGCATTTGGAGTTAAATGGGAGAATCTGGAGCATTTTGGAGCTCTTTGGAGAAGCAGCCGAAGTGATGAAGTCAAGAGGCTGGAATTCACGAGCTGAGTGTCGATCGACACCAGCAGTGTCGATCGACACCAAGGATAGACGGCCAAAAGTGACGGTTTCCAATCAGGAAAAGGAAAGAAGAGCAAGTTCTGAATAATTACAAATCTACCCCTGGACGAAAAATTCCCTTTTATAAATAGTTTTCAGGCATTGTTTAGCCAGACAAATTATCATTATTTTATGTTTTTGAGACTTAGAGAGAGATTGATCCTGAGCTTTTGGGGAGACAATTCTAACTCATCTGAGCCAGATTTCGAACCCCTGTATCATTCTCTATTCTTTTATGCAATATTATTCAGCCATGTTTTGTGTTTGCATTATTATGT
>JAHZTW010000084.1:0-23303 GCA_020283515.1 Alliaria petiolata | reverse complement strand
AGAGATGGCTGAACCTGTAATCATGATACGCAACGAGGATGGCGACTTTATTGACCTGCAGGGCAACAGAAGGAACGCCCAAGGACAGAGACTTGATGAGGCTGGCGCCATCATCGTCGAAGCTGCAGAAGCTGGACGTGGAAGAACACTAGGCGAGTACAACCGCCCAGACCAGTTCTATGCCAATAGAGCTGCGATCCGTCCTCCTGCATTCCAGAGGAATGACTTTGAGCTGAAGCCCGCTTATTACACTTTAGTGGCTCAGCATCTCTTTCATGGTCTTCCCACTGAGCACCCTATGGACCATATTGAAAGATTCGAGGACCTCGCATCAAGCATCAAGGCCAATGGAGTGACCTACGACTACATTTTCTGCAAGCTCTTTCCTTACTCACTTGCAGGCGATGCGTCCTACTGGCTGAAGCAGCTTGATCCAGGATCTTTAAACACTTGGGAAGAAATAAAGAATGCATTCTTATGAAATTTCTTTGATGATGCAAGATCCGAGGAGCTGCGGATGAAGATCACTACATTCTCCCAAGGACCTGTTGAAGCATTCAAGGCTTCATGGGTGCGATTCAAGGCCTACCAGAGGGACTGTCCACATCACGGTTTTAGCAAACCACAACTTATCGGTATCTTTTACCGAGGGATTGATTGGAGGTACCAGATGGCTTTGGACGCTGCAAGCAATGGCAACTTCAACACAAGGATTGCGGAAGCTGCGATAGAGCTTATTGAAAATTTGGCTTCTAGTAACAGCACCAAAAATGCCGACTTCGAGAGAAGACAAAGCGCAGGACAAGCTGGAGGAAACCAAATCGCTGAAGTCAATAGGAAGCTGGACAACGTACACAATCTCTTGGTGGGGAAGAAGCAAGTCCATTTTGCCAATGAGGTGGAGTCATTCGAACCAGAGCCAGACTGTGAAGAAGAAGACGTGAATTACATCAACGGAGGAGGATTTCAGGGCCAGCGCTATGGGAACCAGCAGGGAAACAGGAACTTCACTGGGAAATATCAGAAGAGTTCCTTCACAGGAAATCAAAACTCTTCTGGTTACACGCCGAAACCTCAATTTCAGAGCAGCAACTACACTAGGAGCTATGGAAATTCTTCATACCAGAAGCCACCTCCGCAAGACAACAAAATGGAGGCCATGCTTGAGCAGATATTGGAAGGACAGCAGAAGATGACAGTGAGCTTCAATGGCAAGATTGATGCACTGTATGAGGACCTGAATGGGAAGATTACCAACATATATTTTCACATGAAGAAACTGGATATTCAGGTTGCTCAAACTGCAGAAACTCTTAACAGGCAAGAGGGATTCCTTCCAGGGAAGACGGATACCAATTCCAAACGCCACGTGAATGCCATTGAGCTGAGGAGTGGCAAGACCCTTCAAACCGTGCAGAAAAGGGGGCTCAGCACTGCAGAATTCGAGGAGCTTGAAGACACAGAAGATGCTGCGGAGCAGAGTGTCGATCGACACCACCTGTGTCGATCGACACCCGAGGAGATGAACGACAAATCAGAGAAATGCGACGCGAAGGATTCAACTCCTCCAAAGACCAGTGTCGATCGACACCAGGAGGGTATCGATCGACACCCACCACGGACTGAAGCAGATCGAGCTAAAACCAAGACTGTTGCTGAAGAAAAAGTTTACAAGCCAAGGATCCCTTTCCCTCTGATCACAAAGAAGAGCAAGAAGGAGCTGCTGGAAGCCAGATGCAAGGCTATCATGGATAGACTAGTGGTTGAAATTCCTTTGATGGATGCCATTAGAACTACTCCCATGATAAAGAGATACTTGAAGTGGATGATGACCAACAACGACAGACATGGAAGAAGGCGTGATGATGATATCAGAGCAAGTCAGTGCGGTCATTCAGAACAGACTACCAGAAAAGATCTCCGATCCAAGGAGCTTTGTTCTAGATTGCTCCATTTTCTCAGACAGATTTGGAAGGTCTCTATGCGATTTAGGTTCTAGTGTCAACTTGATGCCTCTTTCGGTTGCTCTCAGGATGGATATGACGGATTTCAAGGCCACCAGAATCTCTGTAGTCCTTGCAAATCGATCTATCAGGATCCCTGAAGGTGTTTTGGAGGATGTTCCTATCAGAGTTGGAAATTGTCTAATACCCACAGACTTTGTGGTATTAGCCTATGATGAGGAACCCAAGGACCCTCTGATACTTGGTAGACCATTCCTAGCTACAGCCGGAGCCATCATTGACGTAAGGAAGGGAAGGATCGCACTAAACATTGGTGATTTGGTGATGAACTTCGACATGGAGAAGCTGATGAAGAGACCCACAATTGATGGACAGACCTTCTACGTCGATACACTCACCAACCTTGCTGAAGAGATCTTCAAGGAAGACCATCNGTAGAAATTTTAAACAAAAGCAGATTAATACACATTGGAAGTATCTGTTCCATATATTATTTTATAAACATGTAATTGATACACCAAGTTTTAACCCTATAAAAACTATTGCAAGGGCACAACAAGTATTGCAGTAATGTAAGGATCAAATCCACAAGGACCAAGTGTCATACTATGATTATTTAGAATGAAACTAACCTAAAACAACAATATTCTTTCTTGGTCGCAAGTATGAAATGAAAATAACTAAACAACGATTTAAAGATCAATTAAATAAGCATTATGTCAAGGGCAAGTTAACCAGAATTTGGAGATCATGAACCAGACATTTATTTAGGAAACAAATACGCGCAAGTATTGAACTCAAACATGAATGTTTAACCAATCCACTGTCGTTGTATCAATCACTTTATCTAGCAACCTAAGATTCTAAACTATCGTTTGATCTTAGAATTATAAACAAGCACTAGCGCGCAAGTTCGATTTGTTCACGTATCGCCTTAGCATCAGCTTTCGTTGGCTAAGGACAATCCGCTCGCCTATGTTTTATCAAGATACCTCTAACACTTTTGATGAATAATTTAAACCCTAAATCAAAGAGTATGTGATCAGTTCAGTCTACGCAATGAACACAACGATAGACGAAGACAACCGAANCTATGTTTTATCAAGATACCTCTAACACTTTTGATGAATAATTTAAACCCTAAATCAAAGAGTATGTGATCAGTTCAGTCTACGCAATGAACACAACGATAGACGAAGACAACCGAAGAATAATCCCTAACTATGTATAATTCAATGATTTATATATTCATTTAAAAGACTTAACCTAAATATGGAACTACTCAGACATGTAAGAAGAGAACAAGCAAAAAGATGAAGAGAAATTCATAATCAATAGATAAGAAATCCAAAGGGGTTTAGAAATCTTCTTCAGAGATGCATACACTCCTCTCCCCAAGCTTACAAAGTCCCAAAATCAAAAATCTCAGTAGAAAAGAAAGCACTCTCCAAAAGCAGCTAAAATAATGTGTAAATAGGTCTATGGTAGAGATAGATTGATTTAGGATGATTCCGGGGTAAAACAAGAAAGTTTAGATTCCTTTTTTTCGTCTGGGGATTGGATCGATTGATCTGGTTTTTGAATGGTCGATCCAATATTGAATGGTCGATCAAAAATCGTCCGGCATTGCTTGTTGATGTTGGATCAACCGATCTATGAGTGGATCGATCAAACCGATAAGTTTCTGGACTTTTCTGCACATGTTTCTTCTGCTCACCAGGCTGGACAGGTTTCACGAAAACTGGCATAACTTTTGATCGAAACATTGGAACGACTTCCAACCACTTCCAAATGCAATCTAACTAAAAACTCTAGTTTATGCCAAAATCTCAGCTTCATCCATCTGTGGAAAGTGCATCAACTAATGTTAAACTTCAAACATCAAATTTCTGCATCCATTTATGTTCCTTTGCACCCAAAATGACTTCTTTTCACCCAAATCGACCTAAAACCTGAAAAGGCTTGATAAAGTACTGAAAGACATTAAAAATACAGTTTGACTCGAAAAAACATTGAAAACCTTTGTTAGGACGCGTCAAAAACGTAAAACGTCAGTAATACTAATAAACACAAAATTCAAAATTAAAATTTTCATAACAACTGCATATATAAGTATATCAGTAAATAAAAATATAATAACAATCAAAGTATTTACCACTAATCGTAAGATAAGATTCTAAAGCTTATGGACTTTCAAACTTATTGATATGTGAATAAAAAATCATATTTACAAAGCTCATTTACAATATAAAGGATTCAATCTATAATATATCCGTATTTTTTGAAACCTTTCAAGTTTTTGTTTCCAATACGAGTTTTAAAAGATATTTTGACTTAACCGAATTGTAAATTTCTGTGGTATAATATTTAATTAATGTTAAAGTTTTGGAACTAAATGATTAATATTTTAAGTTTGGATCGTTTTCGTACTTGAAATTGGCAAGATAAAGCTTTTTTGATAGTGTTTATACGAAATATTGATAGAAAAATTAGTCGAAATATCTGCCTAAAAATTCAAAAAATAATTGAATGTCAACTCATTTCAAAATATTACATGGAATTTTTAATATTTATTTTTTTGATTATTTTGACAACACTCAATGGATAACTTTTTTACCCTAAAATTGAGTAGAGAATTGTAAATTTTTGAAAATATTTTATAAAGACATTTTGATTGATAGTTTATTTATATGTCATAATAGCCGAGAGAAGAAATTTATAGTTAGAAAAATATTTTAACAATTAATTATCAATTTACTCAATAAAATTTATATAACCAGTTCAGATTTTAAGCAAGTTTAGGGATTGAAACACAATGAGTCCACAAATCATCTCTCTTCTTCAAGTATTGGGTTTCGTTGGCAACTAAGTGAGGTCTGTCTGCAATGTATTTGATAAGCGTATCGTGACACACTTTTCTTTCTTCGACTAGATCGTGGCAACACACATCAGCGATGGTTCCATTACCAAAGACAACACCGATAATATCCAACGCACACGTAGGCGAGATTTTAAGAAGGCAAGTATCCCATAATAGTTTTGCTTCAGCTTCTTCGACAGAAAAAGCAGGAACAAACGCACACACCAAAGTTACAACAATGAATAGAGCAGTCATTTGGGAGGTAATTTTAGTCATGTCTGCCAACATTTTAGAAATTTGTGACTTATTTTTATGGTATATAAAGAATGTTTTGTTTTTTTTTTTATTCTAAAAATGAAAGTAGGTAACATATTTATAAGTGACTCAAACCCCAAGCACATCTATCAAAACGTATTTTAAAGTAAACGTCAAACACTAATGCAATTTAACGTAAATGTAATAATACCATGAATTCTATTATTATTATTTTCACTATCATCATTAGACTTTAAAAAACATATTGTTAAAGTTTAATTTGTGTAAACACTTTGAACCAAATTATTAGATATCATTGCAGATTTAGTGTAAAAATGATTTTTATTAAAAATAATATATAATGGGTAAATTTTAATTAAATTAAATATACTTATCAAAACTTTATTCAAAATAAAAACACACATATTCGTTATATATGTATTATTTTTAGATTAATGATACATTGAATTTATCAAACAAGTAAAACAAACATTTTAACAAAATTATTTATATATATATCATTTAATGTTCGGTTAACATAAACCAAAAATAAAAATAGTAATTAAAGGTATTTTTCTTAAGTTTTGGTAAGATCGAAAACATTATTCCTGAAAAATTATAGAAAATACTAAATTTTTGTATTTAAAAAAAAATATTTATACACTAAAATAATATAATAATCACACTTCAAAAAATTATTTCCTAATCTCTTACATTCCATGATTATCTAAAACATTTATTATAAAGAGAGATGAGTGTTCAAAATTGTGCAGCCTAACAAGTAAAGAAATTGTTAACAGTAAGTATATTATAATTTAAAAATAACCTCAAATGACTACATAAACCTTTATTCAAAAGTTTGACATTTTGAAACAGTAACAACAAAGTATAACATTCGTATTCACAAAACTCCGGAAGTTTTAGTTTGTAGAAATTTTAAACAAAAGCAGATTAATACACATTGGAAGTATATGTTCCATATATTATTTTATAAACATGTAATTGATACACCAAGTTTTAACCCTATAAAAACTATTTCAAGTGCACAACAAGTGTTGCAGTAATGTAAGGATCGAATCCACAAGAAACAAGTGTCATACTATGATTATTTAGAATGAAACTAACCTAAAACAGCAATATTGTTTCTTGGTCGCAAGTATGAAATGAAAATAACTAAACAACGATGTAAAG
Source organism: Alliaria petiolata (assembly GCA_020283515.1). Lineage (NCBI taxonomy): Eukaryota > Viridiplantae > Streptophyta > Magnoliopsida > Brassicales > Brassicaceae > Alliaria > Alliaria petiolata. The sequence continues at coordinate 17,033 of JAHZTW010000084.1, read as the reverse complement.
ATCAATTAAATAAGCATTAGGTCAAGGGCAAGTTAACAAGAATTTAAAGATCATGAACTAGACATTTAGTTAGGAAACAAATACGCGCAAGTATTAAACTCAAACATGAATGTTTAACCAATCCACTGTCGTTGTATCAATCACTTTATCTTGCAACCTAAGATTCTAAACAAGCAATAGTGCGCAAGTTCGATTTGTTCACATATCGCCTTAGCATCAGCTTTCGTTGGATAAGGACAATCCGCTCGCCTATGTTTTATCAAGATACATCTAACACTTTTGATGAATAATTTAAACCCTAAATCAAAGAGTATGTGATCAGTTCAGTCTACGCAATGAACACAACGATAGACGAAGACAACCGATGAATAATCCCTAACTATGTATAATTCAATGATTTATATATTCATTTAAAAGACTTAACCTAAATATGGAACTACTCAGACATGTAAGCAGAGAACAAGCAAAGAGATGAAGAGAAATTCATAATCAATAGATAAGAAATCCAAAGGGGTTTAGAAATCTTCTTCAGAGATGCAGACACTCCTCTCCCCAAGCTTACAAAGTCCCAAAATCAAAAATCTCAGTAGAAAAGAATGCACTCTCCAAAAGCAGCTAAAATAATGTGTAAATAGGTCTAGGGTAGAGATAGATTGATTTAGGATGATTCCGGGGTAAAACAAGAAAGTTTACATTTCTTTTTTTCGTCTAGGGATTAGATCGATTGATCTGGTTTTTGAACGGTCGATCCAATATGGAACGGTCGATCCAAAATCGTTCGGCATTGCTTGTTGATGTTGGATCAACCGATATATGAGTGGATCGATCGAACTGATAAGTTTTTGGACATTTCTGCACATGTTTCTTCTGTTCACCAGGCTGGACAGGTTTCACGAAAACTGGCATAACTTTTGATCGAACCGTTGGAACGACTTCCAACTACTTCCAAATGCAAGCAAACTAAAAACATTAGTTTGTGCCAAAATTTCAGCTTCATCCATCGGTGGAAAGTGCATCAACTAATTTTAAACTTCAGACATCAAATTTCTGCATCCATTTATGTTCGTTTGCACCAAAAATGACTTCTTTTCACACAAAGCGACCTAAAACCTGAAAAGACTTGATAAAGTATATTTTATTCTCAAAGATTCTTTGAGATATTCTCAAAGAAAAAGGAATATTTTGCTTAGGCCTCTCTACTCGGTCCAGAGGGGTTGGTCTTTCCCTTTTCAAATCTCCCTACTCTTGGTATAGAGTTGGAAATCTTTGCCGGCTTAAGTGCAACAGTATTATTAGAAAGTCAATATCCCCCCATCTTTCTCCTTAATAGCTTCTTTCCTTTCTTCTCTATAAAGCTTTCCTTTTTCCTCTTTTACTTGCCTTTCAATACCTCCGATCAATAATGATCTCAATCAAAATCGTCTCAGAATATTGTCATAATAAAAGCAAATTTACTCATATCTCGGTAGACCTTCTCCCCAAGGTTCACCCTAGCCACCATAGACACACGTACAGAATCTCATCTGTAGCTGTACTCATGGCGGAATCCCTACATACAGCAATTTGAACGATGTCTTTGGATGACGACGAACCAATAACCATACCTGACAATGGTTGAAAGATGGACACCAACACCTCCACCAGACTTCATCTCATCCTTTGAGGTTTGGATCCGGATCAAACGAATCCCGTTCAACTACTATACCGTTGACACGATGTACTCCCTAGCAAAAGCCATAGGAAAGTTGGAAGAGATTGCGTATGATCCAACGGTGTCCCAAGTCATGGATTACATAAGGGCTCGTATAACGTTCAACGTCAACAATCCAGCTCGAGAAGTGAAAAGGATAAGTAGATATTTCTATGGGTTCTACTCATTCAATGACCCACTACTTATAACCGAATGTAGTATAGGTTATGGGTCTTATCAATCAGATGGGAGATTTCAAGGTATTGCATTTATGGAATTCTTTTACAAGCTAAGAGAGATTAAAAGGGCTGAAATGATGAGAATCGATCGCTTAAATTATAAAAGAACAGGAAAGCAGGTATTGAAACTAAGTATTTCTAAAGAACTGAAGATAAGATAGCTAAAAGGACGAACTTGCAAAAGAAATTAAGAATCGGTTCAAGGAACAAGGGGTTCTTCGGGTCTAATACGTTAAAGATCTTTCCTTTGACGTTAGGTTTACTTCCTATAAGGCTAATCCTTTAGCGTAGAGTTCAGGATCTGGACGAATCCACTGTCGTTGTATAAGTCTCTTTGATGTCTCACGACCTAACCTCGCTATCACATAGTGATCCATGAAAGCAGCAAGCTTGATTAGACAACTCTACTAATGCCAAAACGCTCCCTAGGCATCTAATCCCTTAGGCTAGGATGAGCGAATCTCTTATGAGATTGGTCCTTGCAAACATTAAAACATGATGTTTGTTTGAAGAAGCTCGATGGCAAAGTTCAAATTGCGAAGATGACAAAGCATTAATAATATCAAATAAGAAAGGATTAAGATGGATTAAGCATAGATCTGCATCAAAGATTGGGACTTTAACTCATTTTCCCTACCCTTGCCCCAAAACCGATATAGACTACTCACAAGCCATTTGAGAAACCTCAAGATCCATAAGGATGAGAGGACAACTCATAGGTTGCAAGACTGTCAAAACAAGAAAAGGAAGAAACTTTCAAGAAATATACTAAGCAATAATACTTAAAACTTCAAGATTGCATAAAAATCAAAGCTTTGAACAAGCTTCAATGGTGGAAATACAAAAGTGGTTCTCGGTTTTGAAAGAGAAGACATAAAATAAAGTATAAAGACATCACACTAGGATAAGAGTGGGGGAGAGGTATTTATACACAAAAGTGGAAAAACATAAAACGTTGGGACCACTTTCCCGAAATGGTACTATTTTGGATTTTAGCGTTTCGGGCTCCAGTCGTTGTGAGTAAGCCGATATGCTATCTCTTCTGATTCTTCGGGTAGTCTCCATATCGGGCAAGGATTTCGAGATAATGTCGTGAAGGCTCGCCTTCCTTGTTACTCGAATCGGGTACTTCCCGTTGCCTTGCTCCGATATCCGTCTTCATGGAATCTTCTTGCTGGATCTTCGCTCCGAGGTGTTCCTTTCGGGACTAAGTCGCTGCTACTCGTGGAGGTTCGTCGTGCGCTTTTCCATATCGGCCCCGGGTTCCTGATCCATGCTCGACATTACCGGCTTGTCCTCCATTTGTGATTTCCCTCATTGGTTTCTTCTTCGGACCGTCTTAAGCACCTGAGAACACACTTCAAACATGCAAGACTATGCAGAAACCTAACCTAATGCATCTAATCCTAACATGGGTGAAAATGTGATGAAAGCTAAGGTGAAAGTGCAAGAATGAAGTCCTAACTAGCATGAAATATGTGTTAAAACATGCAATTTACAGAGATATCAACACCCCCAAACTTGCCTTTTTGCTTGTCCTCAAGCAAAAGCCAACTGGAGGGGTGAGGTTTTTAAAAGAAAAGGTGTAAGTTTGAATCCAAAACGCCATTTAAAAGAAATCAACTCAATGTCTAAGTTCAGGTTTCTAGGATGCAAGTCGAATTCTACCTATCCAAAAATCCTTAGCCACATTCATCGCAAAATCGAGCAAAATCAATCCTAACTTAGATGCAAATTCAAATTCCCAATTCCCTTTCACATTCATTAAGAAATTTAAAGCGTGGATCTCATTCATACCTGTCAATCAACTCACTTGGTTCATGGTAAGGTAACGAGCTAAATATGAACTCGTAGTGCGATCGGGTTAAGTATTTAAGCGGTATCACTCATGAAAGGAACCTTCTTAATGCAAAATGCTAAGGGTAAAAACCAATGGATGCATACAAGGCTAGACTTCCATCTACCCAGAACATCTATTTCGCTTCCTACCCTAATCTAAACTGCACCCTCCTAAGCTACCCTTTGTCTTGGCATTTCGCCTTATACCCGATATCACTCCTCAATATTACCTTTCCTGGTCATCTTCGGGGGACTTCTTCTTTGTTGGAGATCGGTTTCGGCTTTCTGGCTCCTTTGTTGCGTTCCTTGCGTTTCACCTTTGGTGTTGTTGGCCGTATTTAGACTTTGTTGGTTGGCCTTCTTTTGCTTTCTCTTGGAATCGCCTTTTTCTTCTTTTGATTTCGAGCCTCATTTGTTGCCGCCATCTCTTTATTCGTATCCCCGTCTGACTCAGTGGTTTTCTTCTTTCCCTTTTGTTAATGCATGATCAAGCGGAATACACCCCCCCTTTTTCCTAGTCTACCAAATAATATCGGCCTCAAATATCGATATCAAGCCGCTTTAACATCTATACCACTTAACCTAGTGTTGTCTCGAGATGTGAGCCAACGTATACATGGAAATCTAACCTTGTCGATCTAAACCCAACACTTTTTGCCTAAGAAGATTCGAGAATGGTGCAAAGGCCTCACATGCTCTCACAAAAGTGTTTATGGCTTAAAACAAAGGTTTAGGTTTAGGGTGTGGTTTGGTACTTGGACTAGCAGAAGAGTGGTAAAAAGGAAAGAGAGTCCAAGTTAAATCTATGAGTTGAACGACAAATTTGAACAAGATAATTAAATATTCATTTTAACGGTTCAAGTTTATTAGGGAAATGGTTCAAATCGCAATGCATCAAGCTAAAACCGAATTTCACAAGACAAATTCCAAATGTGGTGCTGCCTTAAGCTCAGTCTAATTCCAAATGCATCAAACAAACAAGAACTAAGGCATTGAATTCATGACTTAAAAATGGCTATTTACAAGGATTCATCATACTTAACACCCTATGATAATGCTTATGAATCCTAAAAGAATGCATCTAGACTCAATCCTAATATGAAAATGCAACTATATGAATCTTTTTGTTGGATCAATTTTCAAAAATTTTTAATTTGTTTGTGTTTTTCTATGCAGATTTGATGAATGCATGATGTCTAATCTACATGAGTGCAGTACTACATACTCCCCCAAACTTAAATCACACAGTCCCTGTGTGATAAAAGAGAGGAAGAATATTGTCCTAGGAAAATGCAAAATTTCGAACCGAGAGCTAGAATGAAGAAAAATGGTTATGTACAATGGTTTGAAAGTGTTACCCGTGGTTATGTCGGGCTGTGACCGTTGGAGGAGTCCGGTATCGTGTGGTTCAGTAATTTGCAAACGGGCGCGACTGTATCCGGGTGATCATTACGGGGTGAACCCGTTTGTCCCAGCCAGGTTATATTTCTATAACGGCTTTAGACCGTAATCCCGACCCGATATCTGAGGGTGTGTCTTTCACACTGGCTGGTACATGGGTTTCATGCCCGTAACGAACAATTCTTCCAGTTTTCTTCCCGTTACGGCTCCCTGATATCCCACGTCCCGTTATCTAAATCATCGATCCACTCATAATTATTCTTGAGAATGTAAAGTAAGAGAGAAATAACAAAATAAGGTAAAAGGATAAGCTTGGGGTGCCTCCCAAGAGCGCTTGTTTAGAGTCTCATAGCTTGACTTTTCCAGGTCGTTCAAGCTTTGCTGGTGTCTTGGAGACGGACCACGGTCTTTTTCAAAACTTGGTATTTCTCATTTCCCAAATACGGCTTCAGTCTGTGTCCGTTCACTGTGTAATCTGCTCCTTCCTTTCCAACCAGTATCAGAGCTCCATATGGCAATACTTCCTTGATGGTGTATGGTCCTGACCATCACAATTTCAACTTCCCGGGGAACAGTCTTAGTCTCGAGTTGTATAACAGCACTTGATCCCCTGGTGCGAACTCTTTTGGTTTGATTTTCTTGTCGTGGAGAACTTTTGTTTTCTCCTTGTAGATCCGCGAGCTCTCGAATGCTTCCAAACTGATTTCTTCCAGCTCGTGTAGGTTTATCAGCCTCTTCTCTTGAGCTGTCTTAATGTCAAAATTCAAGAGCTTGATTGCCCATAGAGCTTTGTACTCGAGTTCCACGGGTAAGTGACATGCCTTGCCATATAGGAGGGCGTAATGAGACCTTCCAATGGGTGTTTTGAAAGCAGTCTTGTATGCCCATAGAGCGTCGTCTAACATTGCTGACTAGTCCTTTCTTGTAGCTCTGACCGTATTTTCCAATATCGCCTTGATCTCGCGATTGGATATCTCGACTTGCCTGTTTGTCTGTGGATGGTACGGTGTAGCTACCTTATGCTTGACCATATGTTTCTTCAGGAGGTTTTCGAACAGCTTTTTGATAAAATGACTACCACCGTCACTTATCACCACTTTTGGGATCCCATACCTTGGAAAGATAGTTGACTTGATTAGCTTTAGTACTACCTTTGCATCGCTGGTGGGGCTAGCTACGGCTTCGACCCATTTCGAGACATAATCAACAACAACTAGTATGTACTTATTGTCATAAGAGGAGGGAAATGGTCCCATGAAGTCAATTCCCCAAACGTCAAAGATATCAACTTCCAATATCGGGTTCTGTGGCATCTCGTCCCGCTTGCTACTGTTCCCCTTTCTTTGGCACGCTTCGCAAGATGAGACATACTCGTAAGTGTCTTTGAATAAACTTGGCCACCAGAATCCTGCGTGTAAGATTTTTGTTGCGGTCTTGAACGTGGAAAAGTGGCCACCGTAGGCTGAACCGTGGCAATGGAATAGGATCCCTTTCGCTTCTCCTTTTGACACACATCTTCTGTAGATCCAATCTAACCCTCTCTTGAAGAGATACGGCTCGTCGTAGAAGAAATAGTTAATGTCCTTGAAGAATTTCTTCCTCCGGTAAGCATCAATGTCATTTGGGATGTCCCCACTCACCAAGTAGTTGATGTAGTCTGCATACCAAGGAATGTCGTTTTCTTCCAAGCTGGCTACAGTTTCCAAACTCTTATTCACTCGGTACATTCCTCCCAGGACATCTGCCATCATGAGATGTTCTTCTGGTAGAGCATCATTGATGGGAATCAAATCTTCTATCCTCATCCGGGATAAGTGATCAGCTACACCGTTCTCTATTCCCTTTTTGTCCAGGATCTCCATGTCAAAATCTTGTAGTAAGAGAATCCACCTTAGCAGTCTCGGCTTGGTGTCTTTTTCGCATAGATATACCTTAGTGCAGCATGGTCCGTGTAAACGATCACTTTTGATCCCACTAAGTAGCTTCTGAACTTCTCAAAGGCAAACACGACTGCCAATAGCTCTTTCTCTGTCGTGGCGTACTTCACTTGGGTATCGTCTAGCGTCCGGCTTGCATAGTATATCACGTGTAACTTCTTATCCTTTCTTTGGCCGAGAACAGCCCCCACGGCATAATCGCTTGCATCACACATAATCTCGAATGGTAGATCCCAAGCAGGGGCTTGGACTATGGGAGCACTCACAAGAGCGTCCTTGATCGTCGTGAACGCTTTGAAGGCTATCCTCGTCGAATATAAACTCGGTTTCCTTGCATAAGAGCCTGAGTGGTCTACCTATCTTGGAGAAATCACGGATGAACCTCCTGTAGAAGCCTGCATGCCCAAGGAAGCTAAGAATTTCTTTCTCTGTGGTAGGTGGCTTCAAATGCAACATGACCTCTATCTTGGCTTTATCGACCTCGATACCCCTCTCCGATATCTTGTGACCAAGCACTATTCCTTCTCTGACCATGAAATGGCACTTCTCCCAATTCAGTACTAAGTTTGTCTCTTCACAACGCATGAGAACCCTGCACAAATTCGACAAAAAAACACCAAAAGAGCGACCATACACAGAAAAATCGTTCATAAACACTTCTACCATTTCCTCTATTAGGTCAGAGAAAATTGACATCATACATCTTTGGAAGGTCGCTGGTGCATTACATAACCCAAATGACATCCTTCGATATGCAAAGGTACCATACGGGCATGTGAATGTGGTTTTCTCTTGGTCGTTCGGGTGTATCGATATCTGGAAGAAGCCGCTATAGCCATCCAGAAAACAGTAGTATGGATGGTTAGCTAGCCTTTCCAGCATTTGGTCTATGAAAGGGATGGGGAAGTGATCTTTTCTTGTGGCCAAATTCAACTTTCTATAATCAATACACATTCTATGGCATGTTATGCTCTTGTGGGTATTAACTCGTCTTTCTCATTCTTAACTACGGTGATCCCTCCCTTTTTGGGCACACAATGGACATGTGAAACCCAAGTGCTATCCGAAATTGGATAGATAACACCTGCATCTAGAAGTTTAAGAATCTCTTTCTTTACAACTTCTTTAAAGTTAGGGTTTAGCCTCCTTTGATGTTCTACAGAAGTCATAGATTCATCTTCTAGATGTATCCTATGTGTGCAGAGAGAAGGGGATATGCCCTTGATGTCATCCAAGGAATAACCAATTGATCTCCAAAACTTTCTAAAATCACATAAAAGGGAAGAAAATTCTATTTCATATAAGTTTTCATTGACGATGACCGGGTAAGATGAGTTAGGACCTAGGAAAGCGTACCTTAGCCCTTCTGGAAGAGGTTTGAGCTCGAGTTTCGGGGCATCAAGTTCGTTCCAATCCCCGCGTGTGCACTGCCCAACCGAGCTCGGTGCNGATCGAAGCAACTCTAATAAAAGACCATCTTTGGACCTCTGTTTCGGTTTCTTACTTAGAATCTTTGCGTCCTCTTTAATTTTCTTAACAGATAAAACGTTGTGTGAAATCCAGCATGCACAATTTGGCGCTAGAAGGAGGGGGCTTGAAGAATTCACACACCGAAAACCGACGCGAACCAGATCCGAGAAGATGACCACCAGAGTTACCAACACAGACGACACTACCGCAGCAGGGAATGTCACCGGCGGCACCGGTGTGAACCCTCCCGCAGGAGACAGAGCGCTCAATACTACTCAGCAATCGCCGGAGCAACCCAAGTCGATCTCCGCGTCCTTAGCCGAGATGAAAGCCATGATGACGGCGCTGGCCAGTAAGACAGCGGAGCAGGACAAAACTCTCGAGAACCTCACGATGGAGAGTCGAGCCCAAAGCCGGCGAATCGGTAGTCTCACCCCCATGATGAATCCATCTGCTAGGATCAGGAGGCTCGGACTCAACCCGACAGCGCTCAACTTCGCAACCCCAAGAGTGAACAACAACCGAGCAGGAGGCTCGGAAACTTTCCAATCACTGCACCTCTCCGGAGAAATAACTCCCGTAGCCACGAGGCCCAACACCACCGAGCCACCACGTCTGATAAGGAGTCGCTGAGCGAGATCAACAGCTCGGCGGAGCCCTAAGCGAACCCACCAACGGCTCGGCGGCGACAATATGAACTGGGGAGGAGCGAGCCGATGCGACGGCGTCACAACCAGACGAGGTGACCATCACCACGGCGCAACGAGATGGACCTTCGGGACTCAGCCTCGACTCGGAGCAAGATCAAGACTTAGCCGAGGCAGAGGAAAACCTCATGTGGGTCGAGCAGGCACACTATAAGGACGAGCCCCGCAGGACAAACCGAGGCGAATTTACTGAACCCAACTCGGCAAGCCGAGGCAACGCCCTTGACGAAATCCGAGCTGATTTGGCTCGGGCAAACGCGGAGGTGAAAGCTATGCGATCGCAGGTGCACAAGGCAACGAGCGCATCACCCGAGATTGACTTAATGCTGGAGGAAGCCCAGATGACGCCATTCACAGCGAGGATTATGGAGGCGAGAGTGTCCGACCCCGGGAAAGTCCGCCTCCCGACTTTCGAGGGAACAGCGGATCCGAAAGAACATATCATGGCGTTCCGTACGGCGATGGCCCGATCCAATCTCAGAGAAAGAGAGCTAGACGCGGGATACTGCCTACTGTTTGTCGAGAATCTCCGAGGACCGGCCCTCGAATGGTTCTCCAGACTCGAGCGCAATTCTATCAGCAGTTTCAAAGACCTCTGCACAGAGTTCATGAAGCAATACTCCATGTTCATGAACGGAGGCGTGTCAGACGCCGACCTCTGGACGATATCTCAAGGACCGACCAAACCATTAAGGACTTTCATGGGGCGCTTCAAAGCGATGATGTCAAAAGTAGGCGACGTGAGCGACAAAGGAGCGCTCCAAGCATTAATGAAGTCCCTGTGGTATAAATCGGAGTTCCGAAAAGAGATTTGGCGCAACAAACCCCAATCCATCCAAGACGACATGCATCGGGCGTCGGATTTCATACTCGAGGAGGAGGAATTCCGAATCCTCGACCAACGCTTCGGGCCAACAAAATCGGCAAATAGGAATCAAGTGATGCCGAGCCAGCCGAGCCATTCGAAGAATCGCCTGAACAGCACCTACGTCCACCACGAGGGACCAAACTTCAGCGGAGCGCACAACTATCCAATCAACGCCGAACAAGGAGCTGGGCGAGGCCAAGGAAGAACGAACGGAAACACATGGACTAGGAACTCAAGCTCGTACGACGAAAAGGCCTACTGCAAGATCCATAAAACATACGGGCACCTCACCGCCAACTGTCGAATCTTAGGAGACAAGCTCAGGGCGAAATTCTTGGCTGGAGAGCTCGGCAATTCAATCAGCTTGAAGGACCTCGAGCAGAAGAAGCCGGCCGAAGGCGAGAAGGAAGAACAACCAGACCCGGAAAACCGACCGGGCGGTCCGCAGAAGCGAGGGAGAAGAAACAATAACGCCTCAGACTCCGGTGGGCCGCGCCAGAGGATAAACATGATCATGGGAGGATCGGAGTACTGCAGAGATACGGTGTCCGCGATAAAGGCCTTTCAATGAAAGGCCGAAGCCAAGATAAACTGGTCCGCACCGAGCAGAAATCTCAATGATGTCCGTTTGAAGAAAGGGAAACAACAGGCATAGACAGACCGCATAACGATCCCCTGGTGATCGAACTCATAGTGAAAGATCACGAAGTAGCCCGAATCCTGATTGATACCGGAAGTTCGGTAGACGTCATTTTCCGCGAAACTTTGGTAAAAATGGGAATCGACATGTCCGAGATAACACCGATTCCGAGCCCGTTGACCGGTTTCTCGGGAGAAACGACTATGACGATCGGAACGATCAGACTACCAGTCCTGGCGGAAGATGTGACTAAGATCGTCAACTTCTCAGTAGCCGAAGGTCCCCCGGTGTATAACATTATCATGGGAACGCCATGGATTAATTCGATGAGAGCCGTGGTCTCAACTTATCACCTCTGTTTGAAATTCCCCGGAGCCAACAAGATCCGAACGATTTGGGGGAGTCAGAAGGAGTCGCGAATATGCTTCATGACCGAGCACAAGCTGAGGAACCCCAAAACCGAGGCGAAAGGGGAGACCGCTCATAAAAAATAAAAACCAATAGAGAAGCGAAGATCGGCACCAAAAAACTCTTGTAGCAATTACAGAAAGCCGAGCTGGCCGGCGACAATCAGCCGCGGTGCGCCCGAGCTGGCAAGAACACGGAGAGATGCGTAGAAGTGGGAGCTGAGCTAGACGACGCGATCAAAACCGAGCTGATTGACTTTTTGAAAAAGAATATCAACTCTTTTGCTTGGGCCGCGGAGGATATGCCCGGGATCGACATCAACGTTACATGCCACGAGCTCAATGTGGACCCAACTTTCAAACCAGTAAAGCAGAAGAGAAGAAAACTCGGACACGAGCGAGCTAAAGCCGAGAATGACGAAGTGGATAGATTGCTTAAAGTCGGATCCATCACCGAGGAAAAATATCCAGACTGGCTTGCAAACCCGGTAGTCGTAAAAAAGAAAAACGGAAAATGGCGCATATGCGTCGACTTTACCGACCTGAACAAAGCGTGTCCAAAAGATAGTTTCCCTCTCCCCCCACATTGATCGTCTCGTCGAGGCAACCGCAGGAAACAAACTCCTTTCGTTTATGGATGCTTTTTCTGGGTACAATCAGATCTTGATGAACCACGACGACCAAGAAAAAACAGCATTCATAACCGACCGAAGCATCTACTGTTACAAAGTGATGCCGTTCGGATTGAAGAACGTCGGAGCTACGTATCAGCGATTGGTCAATAAAATGTTCGCCGAACAGTTGGGGAAAACAATGGAAATATACATCGACGATATGCTGGTAAAATCACTGGAAGTAAACGACCACATCGCCCATCTATCGGAATGCTTCGAACGGCTAAATCACAACAATATGAAGCTCAATCCGGCAAAATGCAGATTCGCAGTAACATCAGGGGAATTCCTCGGATATCTGGTTATGAGTCGAGGTATCGAGGCAAACCCAAAGCAGATCGATGCGTTAATCCAGATGGCCTCGCCCAGAAACAAACGAGAAGTACAACGACTAACAGGACGCGTCGCTGCTTTGAATCGCTTTGTCTCAAGATCAACCGACAAATGTCTAGCTTTCTACGACAAACTCCGAGCCAACAAAAAGTTTGAATGGACAGAAAGGTGCGAAACAGCTTTCCAGGAGCTAAAGCAATACCTCGTAACTCCACCCATGCTCGCAAAATCAGTGGAAGGAGAACCCCTCTACTTATACATCGCCGTTTCAACTACCGCGGTCAGCGGAGTACTGGTCCGAGAAGAACGAGGGGAGCAGAGCCCGATCTTCTACGTAAGCCTAACACTGGCAGATGCAGAAACAAGATACCCGCAGATGGAAAAGCTGGCACTCGCTGTGGTGATGGCAGCGCGGAAACTCAGACCGTATTTCCAGTCGCATTCCATCGTAGTCCTGACATCTTTCCCACTGCGGGCTATACTACACAGCCCGAGCCAATCTGGAAGGTTAGAAAAATGGGCGATCGAGCTTAGCGAATTCGACATCGAGTATCGAAGCAAGACATGCGCCAAGTCTCAAGTCCTCGCTGACTTCCTGATAGAACTTCCAACTGACGGGACCGACGAACCGAATCAGGATTCCACTTGGATACTTCACGTTGACGGCTTGTCATCAAGGCAGGGCTCGGGAATCGGAATTCACCTGACATCTCCAACCGGCGAGGTTTTGGAGCAATCTTTTAGACTAGCCTTTCACGTTTCGAACAACGAGGCCGAATACGAAGCTCTGATCGCGGGACTCAGACTAGCACAGGGAATCAAAGTTCAAAAGATTCGGACTTTCTGCGATTCTCAGCTCGTCGCTAACCAATTCAATGGGGAATACACTGCAAGGGACGACAGGATGGAAGCATACTTAGGCATTAGCGGCCCTCGCCTCGTTGTCCAATCCCGGGCTTAAGCGAGTAATCCCAGTAGAGTTCATCGAACGACCCAGCATTGAAAGCTCCGAAACTATTAACCTTATCGAGCCAGCTGAAATTCTTACGGAGCCAAGCGACGAGCAAGAAACAGCCGCGACGACACAAGACCATCAGAACGAATACGGATGCGACCAAGAGTGGATGGGAGCAATTCGAACATACATAATGGACGGAGAGGTCCCCACAGATAAGTGGACGGCACGAAAACTTAAGGCTCATGCTGCTCGTTATATCCTACTCGACGGGGAGGTCTTCAAATGGAGGTTCTCGGGACCGTTAATGACTTGCGTCGAAGGGAAAGAAGCTCGCAGGGTAATGGAAGAAGTTCACGGAGGATCTTGCGGCAATCACAGCGGCAGAAAGTCCTTGGCAATATAAATAAAACGCCACAGATACTATTGGCCGACCATGGTAAAAGACTGCGAAATTGTTTCTCGGAAATGTGAGAAATGTCAACACCACGCCCCGACAATCCACCAACCTACGGAATTGCTCTCCTCAATCTCGTCCCCTTACCCTTTCATGCAATGGTCGATGGACATCGTCGGTCCACTGCATCGCTCCAAGCAGAAGAGATTCCTGCTAGTTTTGACGGATTACTTCTCAAAGTGGGTCGAAGTAGACTCTTTCGCCAGTATCAAAGACGTCCAGGTCGAGAACTTCGTCTGGAAGAACATCATCTGCCGGCATGGTGTCCAATACGAAATAGTAACCGATAACGGCTCGCAATTCATCTCAACACATTTCGAGTCTTTTTGCGAAAAGTGGAAAATCAGACTGAGTTAGTCGACGCCTCGATACCCACAAGGCAACAGACAAGCAGAAGCAGCAAACAAGACGATACTCGACGGGCTAAAAAAACGTCTCGATGCCAAGAAGGGAAGATGGGCTGACGAATTGGAAGGAGTCCTATGGTCGCATCAGACAACCCCGAGACGAAACATCGTTTGCACTTGTCTACGGAACGGAGTGCGTTATCCCCCCTGAGGTGGAATTTCCGGGAGTACGACGAAGACTCCTCCCGGGACAAGAAGGTCTTAACCACCTTATGCTCTTAGACGAAGCAGACCTAATCAACGAAAGGCGTGATCAAGCACTCATCCGCATTCAGAATTATCAGCAAGCAACCGCAAAGTACTACAACTCCAACGTCAAAAGTCGGAGATTTCACAAAGGAGAGCTGGTCCTCCGCAAAGTCTTTCAGAATACGGCAGAACGAAATGCGGGAAAACTGAGGGCTAACTGGGAAGGACCGTATCGCATAACCAAAGTGGTCCGTCCAGGGGTATACGAACTCGCCAATCATTCGACAGATGCTTCGGTTCCACGATCATGGAATGCGATGCATCTAAAGAAGTACTAATTCTAAGAAACTTGTCACAAAAACACGAACTACGGGGCGGTTTGATCCTCGAAAGAGGTACGTAGGCAGCTCGTCTCATGTCGAGTTCAACTGCCCCCCCCCCCCTAAAGGGGGGGGGGGAGTGGGGTACATATATTCATATATTCCCACGCTATGTAAACTAAAAATATTCTTGAATGAAAGTTTACTTAGCTCGTTCCACCAACTCTTCTCACTTCGGTTGCTGTTGGCCACAGTACACGAACATCTACATCCCAAACGGGATCTCAACCTTCACGATTCCTTGCGAAACATAAGGTTCTTTACATCCTCCACGGATTTGAGCGCGCTATATAAATTCAAACCGAGTATACCTCGGTTTAATATCTCTCGGGTATACCCCGAAAGGTATTCTAACGGCTGTTCTCTAGGCAGGCTCACAAGTCGGCTAGCACCCTCGAGTACTAAGCTAGAAAAACACTAAAATCCCAACTCTCACTTAACGTTGGTCACTGACACCTCGCGAACATCATACTGCTCAAGCATTTATCGTCTAAGTACGAGATAACTAAATATGTTCGGCTAAAACCCGATAAACCGTTCGCTCCCAAGCAACATCGGTCTAACATCCAGAGGAATTCCCGAACCCAAATCATTAAACGGCTTGTCTAAAGCTAAAGCTAACTCGGGGTTTCAAAACGAAATCATAAAGTAAGAAAGATATTTAGCGGGATAACGCGAACACATCGTACAGTCAGAATCGCATAAATATCATAGTTCGGATAAAGCCATCCAGGCATCTTTGTTCAAACCAAAAAAACAAATAACTAACCAAAAAGAAGAACACGTTACAACTTAAAAGAAAAAAAAAAAGAGAAAGGAATTAATAGCCCACAACGCCGGGCTCGACGCTATCGACTTTGCCGTCCCTTACATCATCCTTGACGACACCCTTCGAAGGAGACTCGGTGGATTTCCTCTCAGACAGCATCTCTTCTACCCGTGGAGTATTGACGTTTGTCACAGACGGATGCGCAACTCCTACTATCGACGTCGAAACCTCAAGCGTTTGTCCACCCGGAAGGTTCGGCAACAGGACGGATGGCACGGATGAAAGCTTCAGATCATCACAAAGATCCGAGGCGAGCTGCTCAAACTCTTCGTAAGCATTCTCCAAGCCGGACTTGCATCCGTTTAGCCTTGTCCTCTCTTCTTCCAGAGTAGGCGGCTCGGGACCTTTCAAAAGCATCGATGAATTGACGATTTCCATCAATCTCGGCCAAATCAGCAACCTTGTCCCGAGCTTCTCCTTTGAGCAGAATAACCTTGGCCTCGGCACGCGAGACCCTTTCCTGGTATTTACCAGCAAGCTCGCGCCTCGTCTCTTCGCGCGCTATCTCAAGGTTTGCGTCGCGCATCTCTCTCTCGGGCAGAACTTGCCGGCTAAGGCGAGCCAGCTCGGCCTCCAATTGAGCATTTTGATCCAGGAGACAGGACATCTTTTTCTCCGCCTCGTCGCGCTGACGCTTGAAAATATCTCTTTCGGCTTGAAGGACTGTGTAGCGTTTCGCGGACTCCTCCTCTTTGAGAGCATGATTTGCTTCGGCTTCCTCAAGTTTCTTCTTCAGAATAGCGGCGGCACCGCAGGCATTGTCAACTCGTCTCTGATCGTCCCGAGCGTCTTTCTCGCACTCAAGTTTGAGCTCGTTGGCTGCGGCGATAAACTACACAGGAAATTGAGAAGCATAAGTGTATAACGGAATGCTAAGGGGGAACGGACGACTATCTAGGTTAACAACGAATCTTACCTTGGTCCCTTTTAGAGCCATGTTCGCATACTTCTTTCGCTTCGCGAGAGTGTCCGGGGGAGGGAAAAAGCTGCCCGGGGCAAGGATCCTAGAGAAAAGAGCAACCGCGGCCTCGAGATCATTATATGTCGCCTCAGTGACCTTGATATCGGCCTCGGGAACATCCACATGATCCCGCGTCGCCGGAACCTGCTTGGATGTTTTCAATTTCTTGGCCTCGGGTGCAACGGCAGCCTCGGCGGCAGATCTCTTCCCAGTGTTGCATTATAGTGTTGCATTTGATCATTTAGAGTCCTAGAGTGTTCTTGCATGGCACTTGCATGTTTTGCATTGTTCTTTGCATGTTTTGGTACCTTATTAGGTGAAAAGGACGCTTGGGAGTTGAGGATGCACTTGGAGAATGATGCATGACACATAGAAGGGACAAGAGGCAACAAAAGGATGAAGAAGAAGGTTTCTGGCAACAGATCGACGAAGCAGATCGATGAAGCTCATCGATCCACTTTTCCAGGGAGCCAGATCGACGAAGCAGATCGATGAAGCTCATCGATCCACTTTTCCAGGGAGCCAGATCGACGAAGAAGATCGATGAAGCTTCGTCGATCCACATTTCCAGGGAGCCAGATCGACGAAGAAGATCGATGAAGGTTCGTCGATCCACATTTCCAGGGAGCCAGATCGACGAAGAAGATCGA
>JAHZTW010000083.1:191500-233441 GCA_020283515.1 Alliaria petiolata | reverse complement strand
TTTTTTGTTAGTTTTTTTATTAACATAAATTATTTTTGTAGGAATCAATGACTACGATGATGGTACAAAATCACGAGATGAGATTCTCAGGGATACATTTAGGATATGCTACCTTAAGGACCATCTTCAACAACTCCATAAAGCTATAATGTAAACTCCGGTCCACAGGTTATATATATTTATATATATTAAAAATCTGATTGTATTAAACGCAAATAGTTATTTTGCGTTTACTAGCTAGTTAATATATTTGTGTTTGAAAAAAAAGGCGGTCAAAAATCATTTGTGAAACTGTAAACGCAAACACAATTTTCTGATTTGTTTACGTTTTGCAAGTTTCAAATGATATTTGATTAAAAATACTAAAATGTTGTGTTCTCTTTTGAAAATCAAGAGTAAACACAATAATTCAAGGCATACACACTAAAAACCGCTATGTTCTTCTTTTTTTGTTTTGAAATAAACAATTTGTTATAAATTACTATGCATAACTAAGTGGCAGTATGGTAGTGAGATACTGGTTTCTAGTTGAGGAGATGTTGCACGGTAAGTTTAGGATAGAAAGTTTCCATTTGAAAAGAGTTGTCATGTAAATGTAGGGTAGATATCAGGTCTCCTCAAACGTGTTATTATCTAGCCATTTTTTTGTCAATCGAAATAATGTCACGTCTTAGATTAATTAAAAAATTCGGTAAATGATATTCTCGACAGCTATACTCATTCTAAAATATTAGTCATTATCATTATCAGAAACAAAAAAAAAAAATCTCCAGTCATCATTAAATCTATCGATCAAACATTGTTCCTAATGATTTAAATATTTAATTGTTATAACAGAGACGATGGATGTGACGTCAGAGGATATTACACGTGGTCTTTACTAGACAACTTCGAGTGGGAGCATGGATACTCTACTAGATTCGGTCTGTACTATGTTGACCACGAAAACGATCTCGAGCGGTATCCCAAAGATTCCGTTAACTGGCTCAAAGAGTTTCTCAGTAGACCGGTCGTAAAAAGCGAAGAAACAGAGAATGAAGAAGGTTGGAATGTGTCACGTGAGGAAGAAGATTATAGTAAGACTTTGGATGATTCAGAAGGTTTCAAGACATCGATTGATTCTCTTGTCAATCTCATGACAAACGGATCGAGATTAGAAGAAGAGGAGAGAGATCTCTGCGCTTTTGAGAATCATCTTCAGTTTGGTTTCCTGTTGGGGACACAAACTTCCTTGGGATTCTAGAGGATCTTTTGTTGAAGGTACTCTTTTAGATTTTCAAAGTTGTGGACCGTGTGGTCTTTTAGTACTCTATGTATACTACCAATAAGGGGAAAATCCAGTCGACATGTATTCGTGATTATGGATTGTAATCACGTGAAACTCGTAAACTGTATGTGTTCTTTCGTTTTTTGGTACTTTGAAAGTGAATCCTATGAGATTTTGATGACCAAACAAAAACAGAGACTAGCTAGTATTACAGTCATCTGATCTCTTCATATTGTCTTTCTTTTTTAGAACCGGGATTGATTTTTTATAACCGGGTTAGATTTGGTTCAAAATCTATACCCGCCTTTCTATAAAATTATCCAATAACGAAAAGAACCCATGAACCAAGAGATGACTAAGACCATTCGCAGATGAACCAGTGAACCAAAAGAAACGTAAACTTCTTGAGTTTTTTTAATATTAACCTAAATTCTTAGCCAATATATATATACCTACGTAGAAGTATTATCTTCCGTTGTACATATTTTATTTCTGAATTTTAATATTAACCTCAAATTAAATGAATAATTCTTAACATTCATACCCCAAAAAAATAAAATTAAAGATACGTAATTTAGCAGTGTTTCTAAGGCCTGGGACACGTACACTGTTTAGATAAATCTGCATTTATGTTTTTGAGCGAAAATTCATCAAAACCTATGGGACCGTGGTTTTAAGCTAACCGGTTTAAATATTTGGACGACCCGAAGAAGAATTTACTTGAGTCACCCACTTCTGTGTACCAATGAAAAATATCAGCCATCAAAACATATCATGAAATTGATCACGTCACACAATTATTGCATGCACCAACCTATTATTAATATATATATATAATTGTTAATAATGCTTATTGTCGCTAAAAAAGAAAAGGTTACTACTACTGAACGCTTTTTTAAAAAACGTCTACTGAACGCTTTTTTATATTTTGTTTTTATCTATACATAAAATTATCATTTTGTATTTTAATTAAATAATGAATTTTTTTTTACGTTATATGTTTTAGCCAAAAAAAAATCAAAACGATATGACATTTTGTTAGAGATATACGTTCGTATATTATAAAATAAGCAGTCGCTGACACTAAATAACAGAAATAAGCAATAACTCTTAAAGACGAAATAATTCCCGGTTACAAAATAGTCACTTAATCAGTGACTAAAGTATTAAGAGGGTGTTATTTGTTCTTGTATTTTAATAGATTTGGAAATCCAAACCAAATCCAGTGTTATTGGTTCTATGATTTTAAAATTCATATTAAAATCCAGTGTTATTGGTTATATGATTTTAAAATATATAGTGAAATCTAGTGTTATTGGTTCTATGATTTTAAAATCTAAGTATTATAAAGATTTGAGTTTTTATTGGATTTGAATGGATTTAAAAGTATTTTCATGAATAAAATACAAATACCCAAATCCAAGATTTAACTTTGTTATTTGGTTAGATTTGAGTATTTTGTAAATTCAAAAAGGATTTCAAAATCCATTAAAATATAAGAACCAATAACCCCACGTTAATGTTACTAGATATATACAAGTATTGAATGTCCTTTGTAACCAATCCGAAGTTAAAGCTGTTCTGTGATTTTGTCTTTTAAAATATCGCCGGCAAATTTGACGCCACGTCACCATCAAGACTGCTTCTAATTTGTCAAGTAGGTCCCGCTCACACAGTCCACGACGAAGTCAAACAACATACACCGTTCACGCATTTCCTGATGAAATTACGAACATACCCTCTTTCTCTCCCAGTCTCTCGTCAACGATTCAAAGTCAACGCCGACGATCCTACATGCTTCGGTCCCAACAACATTTGGATCAATCTCTCGTATTTTTTTTTTTTTATATATAAAAACCTGAATGGACGATAAACAATAATAACATTATTATAATATAATCAAAAACGATAGACGTATAGAACGAGGACTCGACGATATCATCTCATAACAATTGAAATATTTTGTTTCATAAGAACATGAACATCAGAAGGTGCAAAAAAAAAATTAAAAAGTAACTAACAAAAGAAGCAAAAAAAGAGGAAAAAACTAACAAAAGAAAATTTAATAATTATGCATGCATGTTAATATTCGGATTTAAAGCATTCTATCATGGATTAGGTGTAGTAGGGTAGGTCCCATGGAACTTATCTACCATCTGTTAGGTGTAGTTGGGGTACTCAAATATATTATGGTATGAATACGATTTTGATCCCTTTTTTTCACCGATCTATTATATTATATATGCAGTAAAATTTGTTGTGGTCGAAAGAAAGCTGAAAGTGGCCAAAATAATTGAATCAAAAGTAAAACTGAAGAAAAATACATTTCGGTTTAGTTTTGGCTTGGATTACTTGGTTTTTTGGTTTTCAAAAATTGTTACTAAACAAAAACCGATATTGTATGGGTTGGAACTTGGGTTGATGCAGATCCTGTTCCGTATCAAATTAATTTTTTATAGAAATAAAAATTTCGATTTGTTTTCCTTCTATTGGTTCGGTTTCAGTTTTCTCGGATTAATTTGATTTTCGGATAATAATTTTTTTTCGATCCTGTTCAGTTCATACATATCAAATTAGTTTGGTTTATTTGGATTCAACACCCTTAACCTAAACATTATCAAAACCTAAACTGAAAACTTGTGGGTTTCATGATAATAACATTGGGGAACTGCATTTTTCAACTGAAAATAGATTATTGATGATTTATACAATTGAGACAGGCAATGTTTACTCGCAATTAAGAATAAGAATTATATATACGGTCCTTAATCAAGTAGACGAGAAAGGACAAATTTATCAGATTAAAAAGAGAAATACAGATCTTTTTTAAAATAAATTTATTATAAATTCATATATTACTGAGAAAATTGAAGTTGACCGACCTTATTGATATATTTTTAATAAGCAAACAAGGAACGGTCTGCAATAGGATTCAATCTACTCGATCTAAATGATAATAATGCTGCATAAAAAATAATTTATAACCCCACTTTGACTTCTCAATTCTCTCTATCTCTCTATCACGCATTTATATATCATCTAAGGCTTTATCTCAAGATCTATAACCAGAGAAAATTATTTCAAGATCTACTTTTTATCATCATTTTATCTTTTCTTCTCCAAGATCTTCCGAATCAAAATTCTTCAGCAGAAATCAAGAAAAGCGTTAGTTTCAGACAAGACAAAACCCACCAAAGATGACACAGTGAGTGCTCTGTTTTTTTTTTTTTTTTTTCCTTTCTATGATCTCAACCATTCCAAGACAAGATTCATTCCGTAAGTAAACTTCAACATTTTCTAATTGATTTTTGAGACAATCTTTAATGTTTGAAATTGATCTGCAGTCTTCAAAGAACATATCCTACATCGATGTCAAAAGGTAGAGCTAGCTTTCCAAAAGGCTTTCTCTTTGGAACTGCCTCTTCTTCTTACCAGGTAAATAAAACAAAACAAATCAAGTACTGAGAACAAACAAACAAAATCATAACAAGATCATGATATTTACTTCATTTTGTGTTTTTTTTTCCGTATAGTATGAAGGAGCAGTCACTGAAGGTGAGAGAGGTCAAAGCATGTGGGATCATTTCTCAAACAGATTTCCTCACAGAATCAGTGATTCTAGCGACGGAAACGTCGCTGTCGATTTCTTCCATCGTTACAAGGTACTGTCTATCTTCTTGTTCCCTTTTTCGATTTCTTGTTTCTTAAGGTAATTAGTTTCAATACTGAAGATCTGTGATGAATTTCTTGTACAGGAAGATATCAAGAGAATGAAAGATATAAACATGGATTCTTTTAGGCTCTCCATTGCTTGGCCACGAGTTATACCTTGTAAGTATATTACCGTTTCTGTAACCTTATTTTAGACACTCATCGCGGTTTCATATCGATAATATATAATCTCTGGCTGATTTTGTGAAAAAAACAAAAACAGATGGCAAAAGGGAGAGAGGAGTCAGTGAAGAAGGAATTAAGTTTTACAATGATGTTATAGATGAACTCTTAGCCAATGAAATCACTCCTCTTGTTACTATCTTTCATTGGGACACTCCTCAGGATCTTGAAGATGAATATGGCGGTTTTCTAAGCGAACAGATTATGTAAGCAAATTCACTTTACTTGAAATCTCGAAATAATGTGGTGGATGTATCCGTTCGAGAGATTCATCTTGGGTGATGTGTATATACAGAGATGACTTTAGAGACTACGCGAGTCTCTGCTTCGAGAGATTTGGGGATAGAGTGAACCTGTGGTGTACATTGAATGAGCCATGGGTCTACAGTGTTGCGGGTTATGACACAGGGAGAAAAGCGCCAGGACGGTGCTCCAAGTATGTAAACGGGGCTAGTATTGCTGGAATGTCCGGATACGATGCCTATATCGTGAGCCATAACTTGCTTCTAGCGCACGCGGAAGCAGTGGAAGTGTTTAGGAAATGTGACAATGTAAGTATAATAGAGTTAAACTTTTCTATAAATAAATAGATCACAATTCACTCTCCAATAGTTTTTGTTATTGTTGTAGTGATCTGATTTGAATTCTACGTACGCAGATTAAAAACGGACAAATCGGAATTGCGCATAATCCGCTCTGGTACGAGCCTTATGATCCGAGCGATCCAGATGATGTAGAAGGATGTAATCGAGCTATGGACTTCATGATTGGTTGGTAAGTGATTCAAACTCAGTTAAACAAACTTCAAACTTCTTAGTAATAGTATCTATTATTAGGAATCCTACATTTGAAAACTCAAATCAAAATAAAAACTTCAAACGTCTTTTTCATTGTCAATTTTTTTTTAGATGAAACTTCATTTAAAGTTCTTATTTTTGTATTGTCTTCTTACAGGCATCATCATCCGACAGTGTATGGAGACTATCCAGAGACGATGAAGAAAACAGTCGGAGATCGATTACCGAGTTTTACACCAGAACAGTCCAAGAAACTGATAGGTTCTTGCGATTACGTTGGTATAAACTACTACAGCTCGCTTTTCGTAAAGAGTATCAAAGAAGTGGATCCTACGCAACCCACTTGGAGAACTGATCAACGCGTAGATTGGATGAGTATGTCTTTTGATGAGAACGGTGACGATGAATGATGAATGATGAGTGATGGAAACTCTGTGTGACTAACTTATGGCTCCTACTAAACACATTTTGCAGAAACCAACATAGATGGGAAACAAATAGCGAAACAAGGGGGATCAGAGTGGAGTTTCACGTATCCAACAGGACTCAGAAACGTTTTGAAGTATATGAAAAACAATTATGAGAATCCGAGGATTCTCATCACCGAGAACGGTATAAACATCTTTAACAATATGACTAATTTGTATTTGTCTCTGTTTCTCTGTACATCTCTCATGCAACGCTTTGCTGTGACAATTCTCAGGGTATGGTGAAGTAGCGGATCAGAGTCAGAGTCTGTATATGTACAATCCTTCAATCGACACAGAGAGACTGGAATACATAGAAGGACACATCCACGCGATTCATCAAGCCATTCAGTAAGCAAGACTTGTGATTAGAGCCATTTTGAGCATGAACTGAGAGTGTTTAATCACTTACGGTTTGAGTTTGATTAGTTAGAAAAAAAAGTTTCACTCACGGTTTGAGTTTTGCTTGCTTTGATTCTGACAGCGAAGATGGAGTCAGAGTAGAAGGCTATTATGTATGGTCATTGCTGGATAACTTCGAGTGGAACAGTGGATATGGTGTGAGATACGGTTTGTATTACATTGATTACAAAGATGGGCTTAGACGATACCCGAAAATGTCGGCTTTGTGGTTGAAAGAGTTCTTGAGGTTTGATCAAGAAGACGACGAGTCTTCTTCTTCGACGTCTAAGAAGGACGAGAAGAAAGAGAGCTACGGAAAACAGCTATTGCATTCTGTTCAAGACAGTCAGCTTGTGCATTCGATTAAAGACAGTGGTGCGTTACCCGCGGTTTTGGGGAGCTTGTTCGTTGTCACTGCAACTGTTGGTACTTCCCTGTTCTTCAAGGGATCCAATAATTGAAACGGAGTGTGAGAAAAAGAAAAGAAGAACCTAAAAGTGTTGCAAATTGTCGAAGAAGAAGAAGAATATTTATGATTTGTAAACATTCATTTGTGTTTGTTCTGTGTTATCAGGGAACTTGTTTGATCTAAGGGATTTTTACTCAATTCTACCCCCTTTCCAAAAAATCTTACAGTTTGGTTTGACATATACTGTAGTCTCCAATATAGCGAGAGAGTCTCTGGCGCTGTCAATATGGGCTTGAAAGATCGGCCCATTAAGTAATCCATTACGATCGTGGCGGCCTTTTTTTTTTGTCGACCAACTTTAGATTAAAAGCCCAAAACATGGGTCTGTTACAAGCGGTTGCAGATAGAGCCCAACACTCATAGGCTTTACACATTAACAACTCTGGTTCTACTAATGCTGCGCCGAATCGACCAAAGCTTAACAGTTAACACCAATTCCCCAATTAACCGAGAAACTCCACTCCAAATCTATCCCATCAAAGGAAGAGCAAAGAAGATTACTCTCTTATAATTGAGAAATCGAGCATAAGGTGAAAAGAGAAAACTGCCCAACAACAACGGGAATTTGACATCTTCCAGCAAATATCCAGATATAAACACAAAAACTAAACAAATCCGATTTAAATCGGAAGAAAATCCAGACAAGCCGGAACCTAGATCCGATATTAATCGGAAAGAAAAAAGATGAACTTGCTCTCTCTCTCTCCCTCTCTCTCTCTCTCTCTCAAAGATTCTAGAGAGAGAAGAGGGGATCAGCTGTTTTAAAATATGGATATTTCTTAAGCTCAAAGGCCCAGCTAAAGTAATTTCCAAGATAGCCTAGATGGGCTAACTTCATAGAGTAAAATTGTACTAACTAATTGTTTTAAAATAAACAAATGATAAATTAAGCAGAATGATGTTATGAAAAATCTAATCATTATTCTTTTGACATCTGAATTTTTCTTCTAATTTTTTTTTTTTTTGGGTCTTTTTAGCCGTCAAGAAAGAAAAACCAAAAAAAAAATGAAGTCATATTGTTCTTACTTTATCAATCCACTTAAAAGTAGTTTATGCTACTCCAACTCAAACTCAAAACATGGTCAATTATAATTGATTTTTAAAAATCTAGATTCATTTAGTTGATTGGAAAATCTGGTTCGTTTTTTGTTAACCAACTCCTTCTCTCGATTTATGATAATTAATATAATGTTATATTAAAAGAAAAACAAAAAAAACGATGGTGGTTATAGGTTTTGCCCCACTCACAAAATATATTTGCCTTCGTTGTTTCTGGTTCGAGCCATGTCTTTTTCTCTTTTTATATAAATATTTTTTCATCTGTTAAAAGTTATTTATTTCCCAGCATGGAAACCACTTTTTTTTATCTCTCATATAGGTGGTGAATGTTTGTATGATTTTTGGATTTTAGTTTTTGGTTTTTAGATTTTGATTTTTGTTTTTAGATTTTGGTTTTTTTATTTTTATTGTAAATTTTTGTTTTTCTAAAAACTTCAATGGTGATTTATTTAGTTGCATGATTTCAGCGTATTTGTGATATTTCTCTTAATCTCTTACCATATATTGTACTATATTTTTATTATTTTCTATTTATTACTTGTTTTTATATTTTTTATTCAATAACTGTTGTTGAGAAATGAGAATGCGTACTTAGTTTTTAGTTGATTTATGTATTGTATTTTTCAGTTTGTTTCGTAACTAGAAACTCTCTATATGAAAAATATATAACTGGTATATATTCACAAATTAATTAAACTTCAGTTTGTAATGCATTATTTTTTAATTTTATATCGATACAAAACATATATAAAATTAGTTTGTAATGCACTTTGACTGTAATTTTAGAATTCAGACATTTTTTATGCTATAGGTTTTTGTTTGTGGAATCTAAACAAAAACAAATATAAAAAAATATTTATTGCCCTCGGTTAAAATATAGTTTCTGCATCCACCTCTGTGTGTGAGAGAAAGAGGGCGACAAACCACATCAAGAGTACTATAATACTTTTCTTTGTTTCAGCCAAAGATTATTAAAGTGCTGTACGAGACAACCACATCAAGAGTACTATAATACTTTTCTTTGTTTCAGCCAAAGATTATTTAAGTGATGTACGAGACAAACCAGATCATGAGTACTAATACTTTTCTTTGTTTCAGCTAAAGAAGGATCTATAATGTAACATTTCCCCATTTTCCACTCCCATGCTCCACGTTGAATGCTTTCTACTGGTTTCGGCAGTCCAAATCGATAGGTGGAAATTGGCAACGTACAAAAAACGTTTGACAAGTTCAATGCTTTTTATTCATTTACCATTTAATAACATTTCTCCAGTCTCAAAATTCGTTATCCTTTGTAACTTTTGTTACAAATCTTACGTCATCCTACCTGATCTCATAAGTCATAAATAACGTTCAGTGCAGATATATTTTGACTGATTGACCTCTAAATTTTTTTTTTTTTTTTTTGAGAGATATTTACGTAAGCATGTTAATATTCAAGTAACACAGGCGTAGAAACTTAAAATAAATATTAGGCTCCAAGAAAATTCATATTCAAACTCGAGCAACGTGAATACTTGGATTGGATAAAAGATATTTTAACTTATATCTGTAATTTACGTATTTTATTATTTTCACAGCTGTTGTCATGGATCTAGCTATATTTAAGTTCTAGCTGATATGAACATATATAAGATAAAATCATTAGTTTATAAAAAAAAGTTTTTTTTTCAAACTTTTGATAAAGTAAGACTAAGTTAAAATTATTTACCTACGATGTCATTAAATCGTACTATTAGTTTAAATTTAAAAACTGTAATTCGAAATATTGATAAATTACCTGGAAAAGCTTATTATATGTTTTCCACTTTTCCTTAAAATATGATAAAAGTATTTTTTTTCTTGTCACGATTTATAAATATACTCTATTTTTCTATAAAGAACTGATGCGGAGTAAGTTAGAGAATTCAATTAAGTCAAACTATTGTCGCAAATAGTATCACTAATTTAACTTTTATGACTTTCATTTACCGGTATTGTGCCGTTTGTAGCCGCCGAAAAGCAAATAAAAAGGTGAAATATATGTTTTTACATTGAACTTCTGATCTTTAATTTATTATTTAATAAACAACAAAAACTTCTGATTTTACTAATATCAAACAAACAGTACAAAAAGTTGAAAATCTTAGAGATCTGCTAATGCGCATCCATGATACAGATAACATCCTTACAAATTCGAGCCAAGTGATGCTACCGGCCGGCCTAAAGCAATTATGCTGTCAATTAAGGTAAAATGTAGAGGGGCTGGTTTGTTTGTTTTCTTTTTTAGTAACTAAACAAAAGTAAATAAGCAAAAGAAAAAAAAAGACAAATAATCAAACCACCCATATTATCTGCTACGGCAAACATTCGAAAAAAAAAAAAAATCTAAAACGATGAGCAGTTATTTTAATGTTTTTTTAAATACGTGTAGCTGCAATCGTCCGCAAATGTTTGTAAGATATCGATAACCAATCAAGTTCTAAACAAGATTATCAAGCGGTTAGAAAATACTTTCTCCGTTTTTTATTAAATGTCGTTTTAAATTTAATTTTTTATTTTTAAATAATTATCGTTTTCAGTTTTCAATGTAGATTTATGATAAATTTTTCAGTTTTATCCCTACTTTTTTAACTTATTAATTATTTATATCAAACAAAATGATATTTTAATAAAAGGTAAAACAGAAAAATTTAATATTTTTTTAATCTGTGTGAAATATTTTAAAACGACACTTAATAAAAAATGGAAGAAGTATATAATAAGAACTTGGATAATACTATAGTGATTAGGAACTAATGTTGCCATTGAATCGGACTCACAGCTTCTAATCAAGACAATTTCTTCTTATCAACCTGTGATCGAGATCTATGGTATCCTATCAGTTATCTCTCTAAGTTCACTTAATATGTTGATAAGAATCAATATATCTTCTATGTAATTTCCAGACGACAATTAAACCCAAAAAAAAAAAATGCAGACGACTAAAAAAGATAACATAAGTAGACCGATACATCGAACAAAACAAAAAAAAGTAGACCGAGATAAGTCCAAGAATGTGCTTTGAAAAACAAAATACTTCCTTACATCGAGTATTAAAAAGAAAAAAGAGAGAGGGAAAATCACTATTACGTTTGCTAATTTATATCTGTTGTTTTAAGCCTTTTTAATTTAAACATTCAACTTTGCTTAGTAACATTCAAATATGAACTTTCGTATGCAATATCTTTTTAGCAAACCGTTTGACATTAGGGCAGTATCCTTTTATATTTGCCTAGAAAAAATATTTTTGGTGATGACCTCTAGACAGAATTTGAGAAGATTAAGAGGATAACAAAATTTTCATCTAAATCGATATTTCAACATTGTGTAGATGGAGTGATGGTTTCATTAACAACAAAAAAAGAAGTGAGAATTTAAATTTAGAAAAAATAATAGTCTAGGATTTAGAAAAAGAGCACGAGAAGTCAGTTTTTTCATGATTAGATAGATAGATCAAACCTCTAAAATTATTCACTATCTTTCCGAAAATGGTAAAAAACAACTTTTTAAAAAAATGAGATGGATTTAAAATTTTAAATACGTGAATAATTATGGATATGCAAAGTAGGGTTAAAAATATGGAGCTGTAAGATCGACAAGTGATATTTAGGTGTGAAACTCAAAGTGGCGACAAGTGATAAAGTAGAATACATAGTATGACAGTTTAATTATAACTTATTAATATAATCAGAATTTTCTGTGTAATTAATTTAAGATATAATAAAAGAAAATGAAATTGAAAATTGCAGGCGGCAAAGAAACAAGATGACGTTGCCAAAAAAAAAAAAATACAGATAAAAATTATTTAAACTATCTAATTTCTTTTTGTGATGTTAGAATAATATTATGTTGACATCTCTTATCATTTTACGAAATAGTAACTCACATAACGGTAAACAAATTAACATTGACGATAAGGATTTACCATTTACCAATAAAACATTGATTACATAAAAAGAAAAAGAAAAAAATAATAAAAATAAGACATTGATTACCAAACTAGAGGCGAACCACATAAGACTTCAAGTCTTCAACGTGACTCGAATCTGTCGCACTGTGCCTAGTTCTGGCAGAAAGAAAAGTCTCATTTGGATCAATTTAGAGTTTTGACTAGTAGTATTCATCGAACGGTTGTCGCATTTTACTGTAGTATAATAATGTTTTTAAGTTAAAAAAATAAGGGAAAGATCAGAAATTATCTTAGTTATTTGAGTAGAAAAAAAAATCTTTTAATATAAAGTGTTTTTCATTTGTAACATTATAAATTTTAAACACACAAGCGTAGTGAGACTTTGATTCTAATTTGGTTAGAAAAGGCTAGTCTCCTTCCCCTCTTCTGGTACGGTCTTGTTTATTGATGTGGTTTTTCTTAAGCTATCCTCTCTCTTTCCCTCCAAATCTGCTGCTAATTTTCTTTTTAAAAATTTATCTGATCCTTTTTCGATTTTTATGTAATCGCTATCTTAATTTATTTAATGAAAATCCTTTAACAAACAAAATAAAACTCACAACGATCCATACCCAAAAACTAAAATATATTATTTAATTTTAAGATGATTAATAAAATCTCAAACAAAAACTTTGAAATATAAATAAATAAAAAATCCCCTCGATTTTGGACTCTATTCTACTAATTAAATCCTGAAAAAGTACCCATTTTTCAAATTTGTCTGAGACATATATATTTTTGAAAAAGCTTATTATTAGTACTTTAACAACTGATAATAACTTCGTGTTTAATATGATCTATGTCGATAAAATTATATTCTCGACCACATAAATAATATATAGAGTCGATTTGGTAAATAACAAGAATAATAATATATTTATTTAAGTAAATGACAATTTGTTAAGTTGCAATTAACAAATAACAAAAGGGTGTTGGTAAAATTTTAGGTAAACTTCTTTAAAAAAAAAAAAAAAAATTGGGTAATAAATTTAGCGCATGATTTTATTGATTACCGTTACAAAGTATTATACATAATATATAAAAAATGTATGAGATAATTAACACGTTTAATGATAATATAACATCTTAAGAAAATAGATCACAAGTTTATATGGCAGAAGTATAACACATAAGAAATTAACATGTTAAATAAATTCTTTTGACTAAATGTTAAATAAATTCTGAGTCACACATATTTAAACTTTAAAGCATAGAGGTAAAAATGTTCAAGACGTGTTTGTATCTGTGTTTTTCACTTGGATAAAAGAATTCATTACTAAATACAAAAGTTCGTACACAATAGCGTTAACAAAATGCATAGTAAACGTTGACGTTGAAAAAAAACAGTGCATGTTAAATTTTCTTTTTCTACCTCCGATGTCTATAAATAGCTCTGCCTGACTATCACAGAATTTATATATTCCAACGACAAAAATCTTCAAAATTGGTATACTATTATATATTTTCTTGTTTCAACATTTTTTAGATCCATGTTCTTAAGCTGAACAGGGCATTGGATATAATATATATGCATTAAGTGTTAATTAAGTGAATTAAGTGTTAATTACAACGTATTATATATAATATATATGCATGTACGTGTGTGTGTGTGTGTGTGCAGATTTAAAGGGCTAGCTTCTCCAATTAAAAAGATCAGCTTGAAGTGAAATTATTATCTCTTGAGAGAGATCTCTGTTGTGAACAATGACACAGTAAGTGAATTCTCTCAGCGGAGGTATACAATATATATGTGTATCATAATTTCTTGTATTTATTATCTGTGTTTGCGTTTGTAATGTATGAGCATGCAGCTTTTAGAAACTTTTAAGTTTTAACAGTGTGTTTTAGTATACAACTTTTTTGTCCTTAACATTATTATACAACTTTTAACAGAGGAAAGAAGAATTGTGACAAAAAGAAATCATTCGGACGAGCTGATTTCCCACAAGGTTTCCTGTTTGGAACTGCTTCCTCTGCTTATCAAGTAAGAACACATATGAGTATAACCATGACAATGATCTGCGAAATATATATGTATTGTGTGTAGGACCCTCTCAAATTATACGTTGACTCCATGCAAAATTCAAATAAATCGGACGTATACGTAAAAACAAAACTAGAAATAAAAATAAAAACTTAAAATTCGGATTCCTGTGTAATAGAAACATCTGAATGCATGGTCCACAACGATCGACTCAATTTCTGTCTGTTTTGTGTTGTGTGTGTGGTTGTGATATAAGTATGAAGGAGCTGTGAAAGAAGGTTCCCGAGGAGAAAGTATGTGGGATACTTTTGCTCGCAAGTATCCAGGTATTGTATATATCATCCATATCCCTTTAATTGATGATTGCATGCGTCAATCTTTAACAATCTGTTAAAATATTATTTTTTCAGAAAGAAATTGCCGCTCTAACGCGGACGAGACCGTCGATTTCTATCATCGTTACAAGGTGTGTACATATAAATAGTTCGGTAGCCATCATTTTGATGTGTTTAGGTCTTATAATCATCAAATTAATAATAAATCAATGAAATATACATATATGTGACAGGAGGATATTCAAAGAATGAAGGATATAAACATGGATGCTTTTAGATTCTCCATCTCCTGGGTCCGGATATTACCTCGTAAGCTAATTAACTAAAAAAAAAAAAAAATCTTTTATTCTCTTCACTAGTTTCTGATGATTATGTAAAACATCAAATATGTATATCTCTAAAATTATTCTCATATTATACAAGATGGCAAACTAAGCGATGGAGTGAACAAGGAAGGAATCAGATTCTACAATGAGCTCATTGACGAGCTACTAGCCAACGGTAGATATATAATCGTTCGCTTGTATAACATCTAGTCTAATAATAAATTCGGTTAATTCAATTCTTCTGACATAAACATTAACAGGAATCACGCCTCTCGCAACTTTGTTTCATTGGGATACTCCTCAAGCTCTAGAAGAAGAATATGGCGGTTTTCTAAGCGAAAAAATTGCGTAAGCTAACCATTAAATACTGTATCTCGATAACATTGCTTCAAGCTAAAGTTTTCTTTATGTATATGTATATGGATGTTCATATTGTGCAGAGTGGATTTCCAAGATTTTGCTAGCATATGCTTTGAGGAATTTGGGGACCGAGTGAAGCTATGGTTGACGATAAACGAGCCATGGGTCTATAGTGTAGGTGGCTATGATGCGGGAAGAAAAGCACCAGGACGTGCTTCAAAGTACATGAACGATTCAGCCGAGGCCGGACAATCGGGTCACGAGGCTTATGTTGTTAGTCACAATCTACTTCTGGCTCATGCCGAAGCTGTTGAAGCCTTCCGGAATTGTCATACTGTATGAACCACTAATCTTGCTTTATTTTTCTTAACTGTAGAAAAGATGGACCGAAAAACTAATTCATACGATCAAAACTCAAAATGTTATATGATCAACATATAAAATATAGAGTCCATAAGTTAACTAGTACTGTATATATTAGTTCGGGATGACAATATAATGCATATATGTATGTGTGTTCAGTGTAAAGATGGTAAGATCGGTATGGCGCATTGTCCTTTGTGGTACGAGCCATATGATTTAACTTGTGTCGAAGATATTGAAGCAGCCGAGCGAGCTATGGAGTTTATGTTCGGATGGTAAAATTCATAATCGTTATTAAATATTTTTTTATAATATAGTTTTAGAATCCAAAGAAATATACACGTGCATTATTAATACCCTTTTTCTTTTTTTACCTTAATAGGCACATGAATCCTACGGTGTACGGAGATTACCCTGAAGTGATGAAGAAAATTGTGGGAAAGAGATTACCGTCTTTTACCGAAAGCCAGTCAAGAAAGTTAAAAGGATCTTTTGACTTCATTGGAATAAATTATTACAGCTCTGTTTACGCTAAAGACGTTGCCGACGTTGATTCTGAAAAGCCTTTTTGGAGATCAGACCAACATGTTGAATGGAAAAGTAAGTAGTCATCAATTCAAGAGAATAGGCGAAGTTAATATACTATACATAGTTTAGGGTTTGGTTCGTTGATTCCTTGACTCAAAATCTTTTCTATTTTCTTATATTTTAAACAGAACAAAATAAGGCGGGCAAGGCCATCGGTGCACAGGTTAGATTTAAATTAACTTCACATTTCTATATTTCATATTTTCACATACAAAATTTTGTTTTTGTCAACTAATTAGTGATTTACTTATAATTACAATCTTTTTCCGTGTTTAGGGTGGGGTGGAATGGAACTTGATGTATCCACAAGGACTACGAAAAGTATTAAATTATGCAAAGAATAAATATGGAAACCCTAAATTCATAATCACCGAAAATGGTAAAATATAAAACTGATATGCTTCAACTTGATCCTCAATTTGTAAATTCTCACAATTAACACTAAAATTAATTGCTAAACTTATTTGACCAGGACATTGCGATGCATACGAAAAGAAGCCAAAGCTCAATGAGTTGATGGATATGAAGAGGACTGATTACCACAAGAAACATATTAGCAACCTTCACCAAGCCATATAGTAAGCTCTACTATTAAAAAAAAAAAAAATCCTTATATATTTCTTCACTTAAAGAAAAGTTTATTGATTCAATGTGCACGGATCTTAATTGAAAAAAAAAAAATGTTTTTGTAGCAAGGATGGGGTCCAAGTAGATGGATATTTCGCATGGTCATTGCTGGATAATTGTGAATGGAATTGCGGATATGAAATACGGTATGGATTGTTCTACGTGGACTACGAAAATGGGCTTAAGCGTTATCCGAAAATGTCGGCGATGTGGTTCAAGGAGTTCTTGAAGGAAAAAGATGAAGACATGGAGAAACAATCGAAAGTAAAAAGGATTAAGATGTCGGAATTTTGAAGCAAAGCAAGTATAATAAGGTTGATATGGCCGTGTTCTTACTACGTTTATGTCGATTTTTCCTTCATTTTTGTATCGCAGGAAAACAGTTTTTCTCCTGTCTAAAAAAATTCGAAAAATAAGACTCTAGAAAAATTCCCGAATTTGTATCGGTACATAAAATCATTTTGATCTCAGTCCTGAGCATTTTATTTCATCTAAACCAGTAAAATTATATTTGGGCTTTGAAATTAAATATGGGCCTTTACGCGAGCATATCTGTATAACATTATTAGGCCTATGATCTTGAAGCTCGTTACGAAGGTACTTGTTCAATTCCAGTCAATTTACCGGTCACTTGTTGTAAACTGTAAAAAAAAAAAAATTGGAGTTAAAGTTGAAGCACTTATTGTAATAGATTTTACATTTTTTCAACAAAAAAAAAAATATATATATATAGATGTTGTTTACCACATAAATATTTTAAACAACGATCATTATAACTCATTAAACCAACTGATTTAGATCGGGATGATAAAATTGAAATTATTATAAACTCTGTAGCAAGATAAAAGGGGTACTAATTCAATGCAATAAAGAAAGCACATGGGAAGTAAAGAGAAGAGAAGACAAAGGTCACATGCCACAATTCTAGTGTTTGTTCCCTCTCTGCTAAACCTCCATTCTTCTTGTTCCCTTCTTTCTTTCTTACTCTTCTTCTTATCTTCTTTCGTTTTTGAACTTTTAATTTATTTTTAATAACAAAGATAATTATAAACATTTGTTCGTATTCTTTCTATATGAATTGATCGCTGATAATACATATGAACAAATATTTATCATCATGTTTGTTTGTTAACAAAAGGTTCAAATAAACATGATTTAATTGTTATGTCTTCTCGTTGGTAGTTAACAATTGTAAAACAAACAATAAAGCATGTTATATTATCAACCAGTGGTGGATGATAATATAACTAAAATTATCGACAGAGTCCAGGTTCCTAGTCTAGTAATAATTGTGGATAAGATATTGTCGTCGGCTTTAAATGGGCCATGAACCCATATGTGAGAGACTCTTTCATGTGAGCCATCAAATTTGGGACACCCTTTGTTTTTCTTTTTCTTTTACTTTTTTTCCTCCTTCATGCTGTTTAAATGAACTCACACTTCTCTGCGTTGACCTTCTTACGTATTCAAGTCAAGGGGCTTAATCGTCTTTTTCACCATAAGGGTAAAACTGGAAGAACAAATTCGGAAAACGATCGCTGATGATGATGATGTGATTGGCCGCCACTAAGTTTGGCCAATCGGCGTCTGTTAATGTCTTTGTCTTTGGTTCCCCATATGATTGGCGTATTTCGAATGAGACCAAAAGACCAAAGCTTATATATCTGTTTGGTCCATTCTATATAAAACTTGTTTATAACATTAATTACTTTTGCCTACTTAACAAGGCTCCTTGTGGGGATCTTATTAATCAAAAGACAATGGTTTGATTTTGTCAAACCAGGAAAAAAATGGTTTAGGTTTTCGTTTGTTTGTCCAACTAAATTTCAATTTTAGTCTTACACTTACCATCATGTCCATATTTAAATCTGCATAAATTAATAGATTGAGAGCCCTCTCCATTGCAATTGAATTGACCATGTTGGGTTAATTAAACCTTAAACTGGAACTACTTAAGTGTTTTGCTAGTTGAATCCATTATTTTCTCATCAATGATCTAAAGATTGCTGTGTAACAAAACATGTGAAAATGATCTCCTTTTGCGACAGGGATAAGAGAAGAGAATGCTCAGTTTTTCTCACATGAGGATGGTCCCATCATGTTTTCACATCTTTATAAAGAGTTCATTGAAACTTGGACCATCAACGTCTCTTAAAACAAATACATAACCTTTTTTCTACGATCAAATTGAAACTTTGGATTTTGGGTTTAGTGGGAGGCCTTACGTATGATTTATCTAATTCCATTACAGTAATGATTCGAAAAGCCGCGAAAAAATAAATGCTCATTTTCTAGTTATCTAGAGACCGTGTTTACTTGATTTTCAAGTTTTAAGGACCTTTCCACTTTTCTGTAGCCTGTTAAGTTTATTTTATTTGTTTTCAGTCGTCACGTCCATAAAACTCCAAATTAAGCATATGTTATCTCCAAAAACTCTGCGAGTCTAAAAGTACCACGTAGCACATTTCCACAAATCCACTGGACAAAGTAAACACGCAGGTACATAAGTGTTTCATACGCAAACCAACATCTCCACTAATTCTCCATCCTCAACCATGATTGCAATGTTTGAAG
Source organism: Alliaria petiolata (assembly GCA_020283515.1). Lineage (NCBI taxonomy): Eukaryota > Viridiplantae > Streptophyta > Magnoliopsida > Brassicales > Brassicaceae > Alliaria > Alliaria petiolata. The sequence goes on along the minus strand of JAHZTW010000083.1, from coordinate 213,959 downwards.
CCAATAATGCTCTCAGTTATTATTTATTTTTCCCAATTAAAAAAGGGGGATAATAACAGAAATCAATCACATATATGAAGTTTGAAATTTAAAGTCATTATTATTGATCATGATAGAGTGTTATTTGTTTTGTAGATGTAAGGGAAATCATGATTATTTCATGACAATATTGGATTTAGACCCATGTATTTAATACGAACAAGTTTTGTTTTGTTTTCATCAGATATATCTTTAGTTTACTTATACAAAGAGATAGCATAAACTCAAGGAGTGTATGTATCCCTATTGGTCAATAGCATAATCAACATCAAAATCTTCATTAGAATAGTGACGTAATTAATCTCTTGATGTTGAATAACAGCTGTGACTTGAATAGGAACTATTTATTAGAGATCCCAATATATATATATCTTCCTCTTCCACATTGGGTTAAATTCAGTAGACAAGAAATTATGAATTGCCATCTTAAGTCTTAATATATAAGCAAGCAGCACTACACTTTCTCCATCCAAAGCAAAGTTATAATACATTTCTATCGATAACATTGTTGATTTTATCTCTGATCGCACGTAGAAGAAACCCTATTGGTCTTAATGTTAGTTAACTGAATAGGATGAATAATTGGATTTTTTTTTGTTAACTATGAAAAATGTTTTTTTTTTGTCGTAACTATAAAGAATGGTTCAAAGTTTAAATCTAACATTATTGGTTTTTATATATATGAATTATTTTGTGGTGTTTGATAATAAAATTGTCCTTGAGGTCATTACTTATCCTTCCAAAGATCACTACGTGAAGCCCTCAATATCTTTCGAGATACACATAATATTGGCATATCAATTCTACTTGTGGCAGTAAGTAGAATTTAGCGAATTGAATAAGTCGTCAAACAACTTATGAAACCACTGTCCTTTCTTAAAGATTTTCCAGGCCAAATTATTTAAATATTAGGAGATGATGAAAATAAAGTCATATTACTGGTGGTTCATCAACTCCTGGTTGTCATCGATATGTTCCACGTAAATGCCTCAACGCATCAGGCCAAGCGAGAATGATAATAAACTCATTTAATTATTTGCAAACTATTAATTCCTAACTAAGTTGATGTACCAACTATCTGTACCATCGCTATGCATCTTCGTTTTCATCAATGTTTTATCTCTATGGTATAGTATTAGATTTATTTATCACTCTAATTAAATGAGTTGATTATCCCATAATATTTCTTTTTATATACCGTATTCACTATGTTTCATTTTATTAGTGTTTTAGTTTTTTCTCACACATTAAATAATTATTTACAGTTACAATTCTATTAGTATTATTATTATTAATCGTTATTTTAATTAATTAAAACAGTAAGTGTAAATTAAAGAAAAAAAAGTAATAGCTACACATAAAAATATATAAAACGTAACATCCAATTTTAAAAATAAAAAATATTCTATAACATCTAATACTTTGAAACATATGAAGTATATAATAAATATATGCTGGCAGATGCCTAAATGATTGCTCGTAAAATTTAAATCATCTGCTAAAATTACACCTAATTCTGTCACCAAATCTAGAACAAGAATTTTATTAATTGTGAATTGTAGGAGTAGTTAAGCTAATTAAAATGTTTACAAATGGCGATTGAATATAGAAATGAAAGAATTAGCATGATTAAGATAGCTTCGTCCTTATTGCTGAATAATTAGGGTTTCGAGTCATCATGTTCTCTATAGTTAACTAATTAAAACCTCTGGAATTTTCTGTAACCGGTATACAATTATGTTGTTGAGACAACGACATTGTACTAGTTTCACCGGTGATCATTGGACTCCGACATGATATATGTTTCGAGTCATCATGTTCTCTATAGTTAACTAATTAAAACCTCTGGAATTTTCTGTAACCGGTATACAATTATGTTGTTGAGACAACGACATTGTACTAGTTTCACCGGTGATCATTGGACTCCGACATGATATATATGGAGCATTTGCTAAACGTCCGTATGTTTCTGTAACCGGTATACAATTATGTTCTCTAAGTTCCTTCAAAAAAAAAAGAGTTTTAGTTCACATATATCCCAATTTGGTTAGTTCAATTAATGTTTTTTTTTTTAAAAGGTTCGTTCAATTAATGTTTTAGTTTTCAAGATATGTAGTATATTACAGTATGTTTTAATTTTGTGATTCGCGTTTAGTGATCTTGTTAAAAAAATTGAAATCATACAATTATGTGGAATCGTGATTGATGTTAAATCTGCAATTTACAAATTTAATGATAGAAAAATTGTTATTCCAAAATTATGTAACAAGTGTGATTTACTTTTTGGCAAAGAAGCCTCTGCTTGTGTAAACCGGAAGCTAAGTTTAAATATAAGATAAGTTTGCACACAAAAAAAAAACATTGTTTTTGTTTCGATCAACGTAGAAAAGAAAATAGTTATCAAAAAAAAAAACGTGGAAAAGATAATACCGAATATTTTGGATTGAAATCCACTTTGGTGCATACACCTATGCGTATGTGTGCTCACGTATGTATAACATGCATATATCTACAATTGACTAATTAAGCAAATGATATGGAACTAATGGGCATACATTATTTCATGTAAGGTTAAATATATTTCATATGGCTATATTCCAGCGAAAATGCATATAATATGGCATCTTGTTTTCGTATGTTTTGTTGCACGTAGGTCCAACTTCATATTGCCGTCAAAAAGGGATGATAAAATTCTTTAAATTATTGAACTAGTTCTTTATTTATTTATTCTTATATAACGTTAACTAAGAATAATTCCATTTGTAAATACTTCGAGAATATTTTATTCTGCCCGATAAATAAATTCTATGGGACTCGGGATTGGTGGTTTTAAATTTTAATTTACAAATAAAATGTATATTTATTGAATACGATAATGGTAAAAGGGGAACATGAGGGTAGATCTACTAACACAGTCGCACATGAAATCGAGATTAAACAAATAATATAATCATTCAGTATGCTTTATAATCTTACGGTATATTTTTTTCTGTTAAATAATAATCTTACGGTAAGATTCGCATTTTGTTGTAAATTGAGGAAGTGGTGCAACGTGATGACATAATAAAACTCCAATAATTATAATTTATAAGGTTCCCATAAATTCCAACGAAATTTAAATAATCATAATATTCTCTGAATACATTTAATTTTATATTTTTCAGCAACTTCGAATATTGTCAGTTGGATAAGGACGAAGAGCATGAACTTATAATTCATCTACCTCTCTCTCATCACAACGTAAATACTAAACCAAAAATAATACTAATATTGATCCCGTAATTAATCGTTCTGTTATTAAATTTGATTTTGTTTATACTAGAAGTTCATATATCTTAAAATCCGAATATAATCATATAATAGAAAATCCGACTAATCATGAAATTAACAGATCGGGAAAGGCGTTTTATACAAAATACCTTCATGACTTTATATCATCGCTAGATCAAACAATCTATAAATAATTACATTACATATATGATAATTTGAGCATCTGAACTTCACAACCAATCTAGAAAATATATACATATATACTTAAATTGTTATTCAAAAAATATATATACTTAAATGGATAGTCAGACGCTTAGGACAGAGAGATCTAACAAGGCTAAACGATAATATACCCAATTATCTATATAAAAATTAAATTTCTTTTTCAGTAACCAAACCAGAATANCCCCCCCCCCCCCATTAAGATGTTTGCTTGTATATTTTTTTTGTGCGAAGTTTGCTTGTATATTAATATTTAAATATTTTATTCTTTAATTCTTCTAATTCAAAGTTAGCTATACGTTGTCAATTTGCTTTCAACACTTACACGAACAATGCATTTCATGAAAATGAGTTTTTTTTTAATTAAAAAACAATGTAGATAAATGTTTTAACAACTTTGAAGTTCGTCGTCCGTTGATTGTACTTTAAAACTATACTACCGGCTACCGCCAGTATGACATACTAAGTTTAATTATTTCATACGCCTCCCTGACTCCATCCACTAAACTAGTCTGATTGGTAAGTATTTAAATTTTTCATTATTGTATGAAAATTTAATATATTCATTTGGGAAAAAATAAACAGTCTTCATTAGCTCATTATTAACTTGGTCAACGTCTCAAAGCATGGCTCTTATTGACTTGATATTAAATGTGTATTCTTAATTAATTATAAGGTCAATTTGATTAATAACCATAGCAAAAATAAAAATTAAGAAAGTAACCAAAGGGTTAGAGAGAGATAGGGAGAGATAGAGAGAGAAAAAGAGGGGTTTTTGGTTAGTTTATAGGTTTTGGTTTTTTTTTATGGTTATTAACTTAATTTTCCCTTAATTATACACCATCAAAAAAATAGATGAAAAAATGAAATACATACATATATACTTAAATTGTTATTCAAAAAAAAATATATACTTAAATGGATAGTCAGACGATGAGGACAGACAGATCTAACAAGGCTAAACGATAATATACCCCAATTACCTATATAAAAATTAAATTTCTTTTTCAGTAACCAAACCAGAATAACCAAACCCACACGAAATACATAATATTAATATTGTATTTTTGAACTCGTCAAACTTCTACATCATATGATGTTCACAAGTTGCTAACTTAGAATAAAAACTAACTCTTGACTCGTTTTTTCTTCGCAAGACTCTCACACGCACTTTAAGGGTGTAAAGAAACAAATACTCGGTACAAATGCAAGAATCACATTTAGCCATTATTTATATTTGTTTCTTATAGCTATTAATGTTTTAGTAGTGCAAAACTTTGTCGATTATTTCCATAATACAACATTCAATTTGGCCGTACGTAGTAGTTTACATTACGTTTAGGAAAAACTGAAAGTTTTGAGAAATGATAAAAAGTATACTTTTTATCGATTAAATCTAAAATAGTCTCGATTATTTGAGATGTGAAAATTTTTACTTGACATGCGATAATTAATACACCACTTTAAATTACCAATAATATCACTCTATTATTTTGTATTCATATGTTTTGCAGTAACCACATTTGTTAATTTCGTACGGAAAAGTACTCGGTACTTATGATACATGCCCACAGCCCATATCATATGTAACGTTCGAATAATTTCAGTACTAGCATAATGGTATTGGTATTGTTATTATCGAATATTATAGTCAAATAAGAAAAGAATTGGCATCAATCTCTATGTTCTGGTCTGGCTAGAATATTAGTAGACCTTGAAAAGTTATATACTACTACTTTAATTGTCCTCTATCTCGACTACACGGTCTCAAGAAATGCCAGTGGTGCAGGTTGACACGTGGCAAATGCCAAGACGTCAAAGTTATCCGACGTGGAAGCGAATACCGATGTGTCGAGTAGATTCCAGCTGTCATCCACTTGGATAAAAAGTTGGATATAACTTGCAATGTAATTCAACAAATAAAATTCCAAAAAAAAAATGACTTCTAAGAAATGACCTTAATAACATGTGATTGTGACCTAGCGGTTAGCTTTCCTTATTTGCAAGATGTCGTGTACTAAGTTTTATTTTCATGTCCAATTTTCAGCCTTCAATCTTAAGTTCATTTTTTTGTGTGGGGGTCAGATTCTCAAGTTATAATCTATATAACTCACTTGTCCATAACAAGATTGTTGACCAAACTTGGATAATTTTATATTATTAGCAATCATTTTTGTTAGGGTATATTCGAGGAGCCAAAAGAAATGTTATTCTTTTAATATAAAATTAAAATACTTTGAATAATAATTGTTTCGGTATAGTAGGCTTATTAGGAGAAGTGTATTCACAGGCTGTCGTGTGTGGACTTTATTATAAGTTTTGTTCTTCGAAGTTCGAATGATGCAAGTAAAACAGCTGGCCGTATCACAACAAGACACTGTCATCGCTGTTGGTGAACGCAAGGGGATATACATCATTTTGTGTTTCTATTTGTATTTATGGTGCGTGTAATCGTTAGTAAATTTTTAGATAAATAAACTGGTCTCTTTCAGAAATATTTTTTCATCGTTAATTAGAATGGAAAGTGTTTTGGGGTTTTCCCTTTTTTATCATATATCATATACCAAATTAAAAAATTTATTCAACAACTAATTTAATAAGATCTAAACCTTTATAGTATGTATTTAGTTGTATTTGAAAATTTGTCATAATGCTGTATTTTTTTTTTAATATAAATTTCCACTTGTTTTTGTTGATTCGATAATAACTATTATTTTTGTCAGCAGTTGTTAACTATAGAAAAACGACTAACAAAATATCTACAGAAAAACACAAACAAAAAGATGTGACTGGCCACCTTACTCGTGTGAAGAAACTAAGATTATAAAATCTTAAAATTATTGGTTAACAAAAGAAAAATGACTGTATGACCGTATCTCATAAGTTACTCTTTTATAAAACACTTGAACACATTTTTTTTCCCCAAAGATTTTGATATGTTTTAAAATAATTAATTGAATTTATCCAGAATAGCTCATTTTTCATGTGGAATTAAAAACTTGATGGACCCACAAAAAACTTCCAATGACTTTATTTGTTGTATTGTAAAAACGCATTAAAAATCCTAGTAATCACTCTTATCTTTGGTCAGAGCGTAGTAATCACTTAAGTTTCATTTTTAAAACACTTGTAATCCACTTAGGTTATGAAAGAGTTTTACAGTCAAAATAAGGGATTAACTTTAATTAAGTAAACTGTTTAACAAATTCAAAAAAAACTGCCATGTGGTCTCTTCTTTCTTCTTTTCTTCTTCTCTCTCTCTCTCTCTCTTCCTTTAAGAACGCGTTGCAGGACTTTGATCAGACTTCGCGTTCCCGCCGCCCATCTCTCTCTTTCTCTCTCACACGTTTTTTTCTCGTCTCTCCCTTGTTCATCGCCGAAGCTGTGAGGAAACTTATTGCCAATTCTTAAAAACCTCTCTTTCTTTCCATTACCAAAATCACAAGATTTGCTCAAAGACTCGTCTTTTCTTTCTTCGTTTCATCTGAAAATGGCGTTATCGAAAGACAGTAACAACAACAGCAGCAGCAGCAAGAAGAAAGTTTCGTACATCTCAGTCCCTTCTCAGATAATAAACTCTCTATCTTCTTCCTCTTTACAATCCCTTCTTGTTTCCCCCAAGAAATCCTCAAGATGCACCAACAGATTCAGCTTCTCGTACAGAAACCCTAGAATCTGGTTCTTCACCCTCTTCCTCGTCTCGCTCTTGGGTATGCTGAAACTGGGATTCAACGTTGACCCAATCTCTCTCCCTTTCTCTCGTTACCCTTGCTCGACCAATCAACCATTAAGCTTCGACGGAGAACATCGAGCCGAATCCCATCTGGGTTTCGCCCCAAAGAACGACAAGGAATCGAATTCTTCTTCTGGGTATTCGAATTCGATTGCGGTTGTTCAATCAGACGGTGGAAAAAACGAGTCTTTGTCGACGGAAGGTGATTTCTGGAAGCAGCCTGATGGGTTGGGGTTTAAGCCGTGTTTGGGATTTAGCGGTCAGTATAGAAGAGATAGCAACTCGATCCTGAAGAACAGATGGAAATATCTGCTCGTTGTTGTCTCTGGCGGGATGAATCAGCAACGGAATCAGATTGTTGATGCAGTTGTGATCGCTAGGATCCTTGGTGCTTCTCTGGTTGTTCCCGTTTTGCAGGTTAATGTCATTTGGGGAGACGAAAGGTATAAACCAAACTCCGAGATTTCAGATTAAAGTAATAAAGATGTGACATTTTGTTGATCTGATTGTGTTTTTGTTTGTTTGCTGCAATTTAGTGAATTCGCGGATATATTCGATTTGGAGCATTTCAAGAATGTTTTAGCGGATGATGTCCATGTAGTTTCGTCTTTGCCTTCGACACATGTAATGACGAGACCTGTCGAAGAGAAAAGGACTCCACTTCACGCTTCTCCTCAATGGATTCGTTCTCACTATCTCAAGCGAGTAAGATTTCTAACAAACAATCCGATTCATTACAAGTTTTCATCTACAAACTTCGTTTTGACTGGGTATTGTCTTCTGGATCAAGCTAATTCTGTTTCCTCTGTTTCTGCAGATCAACAGAGAAAGAGTCTTACTTCTCCGTGGCCTCGATTCAAGGCTCTCGAAGGACCTTCCTTCTGATCTTCAGAAACTCCGATGCAAGGTAATGTCTTTTTCTTTTTAGCTATTTGAAACTCTTCTCCAAAGTTATCCTGTGAGCTCAGCTTTTAACATTTGCATTTTTCTTGCAGGTAGCTTTCCAAGCGCTGAGATTTTCACCGAGGATTCTAGAACTCGGTAACAAACTAGCTTCAAGAATGCGTAACGAAGGACAGTATCTCTCACTTCATCTAAGAATGGAGAAAGATGTTTGGGTTAGAACCGGTTGTCTCCCCGGTTTGACTCCTGAGTACGACGAGATAGTCAACAGCGAAAGAGAACGCCACCCCGAGCTTCTAACCGGTAGATCAAACATGACTTATAACCAGAGAAAACTCGCCGGTTTATGCCCTTTGACCGCTCTAGAAGTCACAAGGTATAACACAACAGCTAAATCCACAATTCCTTTTGCTTATGGTTCAGTTTTTGAGAAATATTAACATTTAATTTGTTGCGATTCCACAGGCTGCTTAAAGCTTTAGAAGCCCCAAAGGATGCGAGAATCTATTGGGCAGGAGGAGAGCCTCTAGGTGGTAAAGAGGTTTTGGAGCCATTAACCAAAGAGTTCCCTCATTTCTACAACAAGCATGATCTTGCTTTACCCGGTGAGCTCGAACCATTCGCCAAGAAAGCTTCCGTTATGGCTGCGATCGACTACATTGTCTGCGAAAAGAGCGATGTTTTCATACCATCACACGGAGGAAACATGGGACACGCGTTGCAAGGGCAAAGAGCTTACGCTGGTCACAAGAAATATATCACTCCTAACAAGAGACAAATGCTTCCTTATTTCATGGATTCTTCGCTCCCTGAATCTGATTTCAACAGGATNACGTGATCAAGATTTGGTTAGGCAAAAACCGATCACGAGATTCTTGTTTTCTTTCTTTGTATCTATCATTGCTCTATGCTCCCGTAAAGTTCCATTTCTTTCTTTGTATCCATCATTTCTCTATGCTCCCTACTATTATACCTCCCATTGCAAATCCTCTCCTAAAATTCAAATTTCCGAAAGCCGTTGATTTTAAAAAAAAATCAAGATGAAATTCTTTTTCTGTAAACTTGAATTTGGGAGCATTAGTATCGTCAGAGATTTTCATTCTGGCGACAAAGATGTGACGACGTGATCAAGATTTGGTTCAGTATAAATCGGTCCTCTTGTATCTCTCTTGTTTTTTTCAAACAAGCAATATAAGTACCATCACAACCATTTGACGAAGTTGCTGTGATCATTAACCCAAGTTTATATCGCCATATTGTAATTAGTCAAAAAATAATGACACAACAGTAGCATTTGTGCTATACCACAGACGACGTCGTTTATTGGGATTTTTAGTGCTAGGGCTTCATTTAGGCTAAACGACGTCGTTTGCTTCTGCCCACTCTCATAGGTGCAAGTCGGAGAGACAGAGAGACAGAGAGCTTCTGGGTCGTGTTCGTGTTTGATCAGAATTCAGAAGGGTGAAATTTGAAGGGTTTTTAGCGTTTCCAGGTCCGGCTTCTTTTTCTGATTAGGGGAACTCATTAAAGTCCGGTTCTTTGTAGTTTCTTCTCTCGTCGTCTCTCTCTGCGTATTTCCATAATCTAGAGTTCCTTGAACTTAATTCATCGAGTAGGACAGATTTTTATTGTGCGTTTATCATAGGTTTTACTGAATTGTCTGAAAGTTTGTTAGCTGTGAATTTGAATAGATGCCTCGGAGACCATCAGGAAGAAGATTTTCAAAGCATCAACCTTTAGGTTTTTCACCGTTTATGCGGTCACTTGCTTTAGGTTCAACGGCTAGGCATAAATTGCCTCTTCCTCAAGACTCTCAAGGTTCTGACTCTGAGGAGATGTCTTTTGGTGAGTAAAACCTTTGTTTTGATTGATTGAGAATTCTTATCCAGAAACATTGTAATGACGTATCATTCTAATTTCGTAGTTGAAAAGCTGCCAACTTTATCTAAAAAGGGGGAAAAGGAACAAATTTCAGACTCCTCTGATGAAGAAGACTCTCAGGTGAGCGATTATTTACAGTCTTCTGTTGATTTTGTAAATTGTAGATGAAAAGGCTCCCTTATTTATCTTTTTCAATGCTTGATCTTTGAAGGGAGATGTCCAAGCAGACTTTGAGTTCTTTGATCCGAAACCTACGGACTTTAACGGAGTCAAGATCCTCCTAAAAAACTATCTCGATGACAAGGAATGGGATCTGAGCAGTTTCGTTGATTTGATATTGGAACAGACGACAGTAGGAACTGTCGTGAAAGTAGCAGATGATGAGGACGAGGCGGTATTCGCTGTTGTCTCTGCTCTTAACTTGGCGAGATACAAGGAGAACAAATGCTTTAGAGAGCTAAAAGAGTTTCTTCTTAAAGTTTGTTCAGAGAAGAATATAGCGAGTGATCTAGAATTGCTCTTAGAGAAAAAGGCACAAGATGTTGGTTTATTGGTATCTCAAAGAGTGATGAATCTTCCTCCGCAACTTCTTCCTCCACTGTATGATGGATTGTTCGATGAAGTCTCCTGGGCCACTGAAGACGAGGTTTGGATCTTTTAAATAAACTTTTAGAAAACTTCTTATGAGCAATTCAAATTTAACAGTTTTCAAGTTTTTTTCTGTTTTTATAGCCTACAGAGGAGCTTCGAAGCTCATTCCGCTTCAAGTCATATCTTTTAGTCACCAAGATTTACAAGGTAATTTTGTGTTACCGTAAGAATTGGTTTTGTTCGGTTCTCGAATCCTCCTCTCTCAATGTGATACGGATTCTTGGTTATATAGCTGAAGAATCCCAAGCAGAGAAAACCTCGTCGTGGTGAAGAAGAGAATGAGGAAACAGTATTCCTTAAGCCTGAAGATGAGCTTTTCCTCGAGGTAACTTGTTCTCACATTACATTACTCATGACTTTGCGTGCCAAAAGAAGAAAATGTTATCTGAACATTTTGTTGGGAAAACCAAAAAATGCATTTGCAGCTTAGCTCTTGGTCTTTCACATTCCCTATGCGCTCACAGCTCGTGACTTCTCAAGAAGTAAGTTTCTCTCTACAGACTATACACATGGTTTTGATTTTAATTGTTTCTGATGTGTGATCTTTGGTTTTAATGGCGATTCTCGTTTAGATGAAGAATTATCAGCTGATGGGTCTAGTGATGGCTGTGGAAGCAAAAAAGATTCCTGAATTCAGACAGAAGTTGAATTCTCTCATTGATGAACAATGATGAACATCTTCATCTTCTTCTCAAAGATTCCGTTAACGGGTCATTCGTTTATCGGTTCCTGTCAGTTTTGATAACATTACTTCGGTGGTTTTCCAGTATACTTATAATGTTTGTCGTTTATCGACCAATCTTCTTCTACATGTCACTGGAACTCTAGCTTCTTTTGTCAGAAACAGTCTCTTCTTTTAAATTAATTTTTAATTTTAGATGGGACTAAATACGACGTCACAATTCTATTTGAAATTTTCTTAGGTTGTACTAAAGAGATAAGGATCGAGGGAAACTTTAGTAGATTCTGCAAAAGCTACAAAATGATTATACAATACTGATGATAAGCATGTATTTGATTGAGTGAGACGAAATGGTTGGCATATTATGTTATTCCTACAGAGAAATGAAAAAATTATGCTTATGGGCTGAGAACGAGTTTAATTTTCTTTTTGTGGGTCTCTAAAAAATTGGGCCTAAGCCCAGCCAAACAAGTAACAACCTTTATGTTCATAACCATATGGTCCATTAACTAATTTATAAAAAGTACCCCAAAATTCTCTGATAATATTCGACTAACCCTAAAACAATATCAAATATTTCAATAGTTCCAGCAAATTTTTCATTTCTTTGTGAAACAGAAGAGTCGTCACCTTGACTCGATCATCTGAAAGCAATCAATCCGGACATATGATGAAGAGCTATCTCTCGATCTCCCTCAACGCGCTGTGATTCGGGTTACCGAACGTTTGTTCATACGATGTGGCGAAGATCTGCTGTGTCTTGTTTCTCCTCGAGGATCTCTGTGTCTTCTTCTTCTTCTTCTTCGCTGCCAAACCCTAGACTGATCCCCTGGTCCCGCGAGTTATGTGCCGTCAACAGTTTATCCCAGCCTCCGGTTTCGTCGGAGCCTACCCCTAAGCTAGCGACTTCTGGGGACAGATCCGATGCCAATCGAGTTTTTGCCTCAGGCACTGTCGCCGCCACAGCTACCGCCGGTGAGATTTCGTCGAGAGTTGCGGCTGCTGCTGGATTAGGTCACCACTACGCTCGTTGTTATTGGGAGCTTTCTAAAGCTCGGCTCAGGTATGTTTGCTTTTCGTTTCTCATGGAAATTTTGAAAATTGGATTCAAAATTGAGAGTATCTTTTCATTTGTTCGATCGTTGCAGCATGCTCGTGGTTGCGACTTCTGGCACTGGATATATCCTGGGTACGGGAAATGCTGCAATTGACTTGGCGGGACTTTGTTACACTTGTGCTGGCACCATGATGATTGCTGCTTCTGCTAATTCCTTGAATCAGGTTTCATCTCTCTCCTCCCTCTTGATCTATCTTCTAAAATTACAGAAATTTCCAATTCCATTCTGGAGTTTTGATAGTGTATCATCTCCTTGATGCTTGGGGGAAAAAAAAAGCCATAAATTTTTGGATCCTAGTTGTGTTCATGTAGCTCATCTTACTTGTTTTCCGGTTTTACCAGATTTTCGAGATAAGCAATGATGCGAAGATGAAGAGAACAATGAAAAGGCCATTGCCTTCAGGACGCATCAGTGTTCCACATGCTGTTGCGTGGGCAACTATTGCCGGTACTTCTGGTGCTTGTTTGTTGGCTAGCAAGGTGACTGCTTTTTTTCTATGTGATTATGTCTCAGTGATAAGAGAGATTATGGATCTGATATTTTGCTTCCACGACAAGGTTATTGCNGAAGTTTTGTTCCGAACCGATAGTATATTGTCCGAATTCGGAAAAGTTTGCCTTTTTTATTTTTTTTTAGTGAGAAAGTACAACGAATACAACAACATTGGAAATTACTGATTACGCGACAACGTACGTCTCTGTATTAAAAAAAACAAAAATTCGTCTAAAGATCTAAAGAAACTGAAATTCGATTTAAGTCTTAATTAAAAAAATTAATAAATGTAATGATGACGAAAGAGCTAAGCCTACGAGTCGGAGACGAAGGTTCCTTTGGTGAACAACTCGATTACGCCGGGAGGAAAAATCAAAGCAATCAGAGGATTTCCCGGCGGCACCGGCGGGATCTGAGCTCTGCACAGAGGACACGTGGACCGTTTCTCCAGCCACGGATCGATGCAATCGGCGTGGAAACAGTGGCTGCAAGCCGTTATCCGCCTCATCTTCTCTCCCTCCGCCGCATCTTGGAGACATATCGCACAGTACGGTGGTGAACGATCTTCTTCCGCCGTTTTCTTCCCCCATCGCCGGCGGCGAATCGTGAATGTACGGTAGCGACGCCATGGACGGCTCGCGAGGAAATAAGCGAATCTAAGGAAGAGGCGGAGAGAGAAGACGACGACGGAGGCGATGATGACGCATTCGGCGATCAACTGTGAGAATCTAATCACAGATTCAGCAAACATTTCTTGAGAAAAATTTAAAGTTTCCTCGAGAAAATGTTCTGCGATTTTGGCACTAGTAACGAAGCTCTCTGTTTGTGAAGGTGTGTATTTATAAGAAGGGTTTATCTGGATGAAAATGGACGGTCGTGATTTAAATTTGTGGTAGTTATCTGGATGAAATGAACGGTGATGATCTAATCTATTGTAGTTTCGAAGCACTTACTAATCTCCAACGTGTACTAAAAAAATTCGTCAATTTTGATCGAATGCTTCTTAAAATTTGACGGAAATCTAATCATTAAATATGTCAAATGGGGTCACTAGTCATTTGAATTCTCGAGTCTACTACGTTTGTTTATTAAACGATGCTAAAAATAGAGAGAGAATTAAGCTTAGCTTTGGTTAATTAGTTTATTGATTTAGTACAAAGGCTCGTTTATAGTTTTAATAATAATCAAAGCTGGTGCAACAAACCTTCCCAAAGAATAAAAATAAGAAACCTCGCTCAACACATTTGCGTAGTCCATTTTCCTACTTCATTCAAACCAAAAGTAACAAACTAAAGTCTCTCTCTCAGTCTTTCTCAAAACAAATAAAACGTTTTTTTCATCGCGTTGGTCTGTATATTTATGAGATATGACTAGGACAATGAGGCCAAGTCTGTTCTATTTTGGGCCCACCCAATAAATATAGATTTAAACTAATTTCACAAATTATAACATCAAATAACACAAAACAGAGAGACCCTGTCTCTTATACACATCTAGATGTGTATAAGAGACAGATTAGAAGCTTGTGTTAAATAATCGAGATAAGTCTGGTCTCCAGTGGCCCGGTGAAGCCAAGCCGCGGCCCACAACAACTCATCTTCATGACCACTACTCGGGTAAAAGCCAGCCGCATTAGGAATGGAGTTATGATAGACTCTTATACACATCTAGATGTGTATAAGAGACAGCTGTATGTCTTTCTTAATCTATTACAAGACTTCTCTAGTGCCAAGCTTAGTTCATAGTTTCTTATGCGATTATATCGATCTCTTGGTTCAGAGAAATGCTGCATCAACTTACAACATTCTGAATGAAGAAGGAAGGGTTGTGGCTGCGGCATTGCTTCCATATGGAGTTACATCCTAAAAAAAAAAAAAAACTAACAAGTCGAGCTTGGTCCGTCTTGCTGTAGATGAATCTGTTCAGACTTTGCTCAAAGTCTCTTGTGGAAAATAAAATGGATTCCATCGGATTTTTCTTGCTTTGTCGAGCTTATATAACATACTTTGTAACAAACGGGAACTTCTTCTTGCATTTCTTCTGTGATGATTCTGTTGTAGCAATGAGATAATATCAGTTTCGGATCCTGAGTGTTTGGTTATAGAGATATCGTTACGGTTAGTTTTGCAGTTGCGGTTAGTTAAAACTTGGGCTTTTGACTATATAAAGAAGAAGAAAGAGTAATTAATTAGTCGACTCGTCATTTCGTATCTCGCGGGCAAGTAGAAAAGACTGCCTTTTACTGTTCACGAGCTTCCTCAAAAACCCTAAAATCTCTCCGGATCCATTTCCCGTGTGGTTCGATTTCAGGCGAAAAAGCAAATGGCGTCTCTTGTTCAACCATCGCTTACTTTGCCGGCGCTAAATCTCCGGCGTTCGTCCTCTCTCATCCATCGCCCTTCTTCAGTTCGATTTCCTGTTGTAAGTCCTCTCTATTTCTCACCTGTCTCTTATACACATCTAGATGTGTATAAGAGACAGGCACTAACTATAGGCAAAAGTTATGCTTGAGCAATAACAAAAGCTTGAAACTTTAAACTATGTAGGTAGATAGATACTTGCTTAAGTGTTATTATCAGTCATTGTTTCTCAGTCCTAGATTCTACTCAATGTTCTGTCACAACCTTATATCGATTAATGCCGATTTTGTATGACTGTCTCTGAGAGTGAAAGTCATGTGCTTTTAACAATAGATTAGTTGAGAGTTCCAGTTTTCATTATCGTCAGAGGATTTGAAAAGCTTTTATGAGGTTTGATGTCTTTGATCAAACATTTGGTGATACGTGTTCTCTGCTGCTGATGTTTGGTCTTATGCACTTTCTATCTAGTTTATGCATAAATCTTGTCAATAAGCATTTGCTAAACGTCCGTATGTTTCTATCTCTATGGATGCAGCTTGTCTATCTTCCAGACAGTTCGTCCCATTCCAGGTAATAATATAAGATCAAAGACTATTCAGCAGCACTTCTCTATCTTGAAACAAAATTTGTTTTTGTCAAGTCTTTTGTACAACTAGATTCGCTTACTTGCATTACTTACAACAAGAAACCAAATGTTATACATATGAAAAAAATCCGCGTATCCCTTTGGTTGATCAACTATTGCTGCATATAGCATCAATCTCAGGTCTTATTATTCTAACTGTGTGTTTTCCCTTCAGAGCTCTTAATTGTTGGTTGTGGAAGAAACATTCACCCGGTAACTCCCGAGGTCCGTCAGTTTGTGAAGTCCATTGGCATGAAGCTAGAAACAGTTGATTCTGTATGTCTTTCTTAATCTATTACAAGACTTCTCTAGTGCCAAGCTTAGTTCATAGTTTCTTATGCGCTTATATCGATTACTTGATTCAGAGAAATGCTGCATCAACTTACAACATTCTGAATGAAGAAGGAAGGGTTGTGGCTGCGGCATTGCTTCCATATGGAGTTACATCCTAAAAAAAAATCTAACAACTCGAGCTTGGGTCTTTGCTGTAGATGAATCTGTTCAGACTTTGCTCAAAGTCTCTTGTGAGAATAATCTGAATTCCATGGGATTTTTCTTGCTTTGTCGAGCTTTATATAACAAACGTTGTAACAAAGAGGAACTTCTTCTTGCATTTCTCACTTTTTCAAAATATCAGAGTTTTCTTCTGTGATGATTCTGTTGTAGCAATGAGATAATATCAGTTTCGGATTCTGAGTGTTTGGTTATAGAGATATCGTTACGGTTAGTTTTGCAGTTACGGTTAGGGGCTTTTGACTATATAAAGAGGAAGAGTAATTAATTAGTCGACTCGTCATTTCGTATCTCGCGGGCAAGTAGAAAAGACTGCCCTTTACTGTTCACGAGCTTTCTCAAAAACCCCAAAATCTCTCCGGATCCATTTCCCGTGCGGATCGATTTCAGGCGAAAAAGCAAATGGCGTCTCTTGTTCAACCGTCGCTTACTTTGCCGGCGCTAAATCTCCGGCGTTCATCTTCTCTCATTCATCGCCCTTCTTCATCAGCTCGATTTCCTGTTGTAAGTCCCCTCGATTTCTCTCTCTCTCTCTCTCTCTGTCTATCTCTCTCTCTGGTATCTGATGAATCTTTCTCGGCGATTGGTTGTGGGTAAAAGAGGTGCAACGCGGCGGATCGGTTCAAGTTCGACGACGTGAACTCCGCCGGTTTCCATCTGCTTTCAGGCGACACCGTTCCCGCAAGTGCTCTTCTTTCCGGGACACGTTTGGAAGATGCGATTTACAAGAACAACACACGGCTCCGCATATTCTCGGGAACTGCTAATCCTGCCTTGGCTCAGGTTCTTTCTTAATTTGTTAATCGCTAGTGTGTTCTTCGGATTTAATTTGCAAGAATTAGCAGCTTGAACTGGAAATTTGTTCTTCTACTTCATGAACGATTAGGAAGAAACAGATTTCTTGTAAATTCATGGATCTTGTCGTTTGTTCATTGGGTTTTTTTCCCGCTGATACAGGAGATTTCTTGCTATTTGGGTCTGGAGCTTGGGAAAATCAAGATTAAACGGTTTGCTGATGGCGAGATCTATGTTCAGCTGCAAGAGAGTGTAAGGGGATGCGATGTGTTCCTTGTGCAGCCTACATGCCCACCTGCGAATGAAAACCTTATGGAATTGCTCGTTATGATTGATGCTTGTCGGAGAGCGTCAGCCAAAACCATTACGGCTGTGATTCCTTACTTTGGTTATGCTCGAGCTGATAGAAAGGCAAGTCCTAAAGTATAATCTATAGCTAGTTAGTATCCGCAAGTAATCAAATTGGTAGCTTAGTTCTCTGCACGAATCTTATTTGAGTTTGTCTACTGTCCCATTCCTGTAGCTCCATTTAGTTTCTAGTTGATGTTTAAAAGGGTTTTCCAATGACTCCTTTGTTCTACAAATTCGTGCAGACTCAAGGACGTGAATCTATTGCTGCCAAGCTTGTCGCCAATTTGATAACAGAGTCTGGTGCAGACCGTGTTCTTGCCTGTGATCTTCACTCTGGACAGTCTATGGGCTACTTTGATATTCCAGTCGATCATGTTTATGGCCAGGTAAAGAAGGTTCCTATCTTAAACGATTCTTCAGAGCATTGATTTCCTTTTGTGAAAATGGATTTTCTTATGGTTCCTTTTTTTTTTTTGCTTAAACAGCCTGTGATACTTGATTACCTAGCAAGCAAAGGCATATCCTCTGACGATTTGGTAGTAGTTTCACCTGATGTTGGTGGTGTCGCAAGGGCTCGTGCTTTTGCCAAGAAGCTATCTGATGCTCCTTTAGCGATAGTTGATAAAAGACGCCATGGGCACAATGTTGCAGAGGTAAAAACACTTTTGACAAATACATTTACCAAGACTGGATATGACATTAAACAATCTATATCATGTAGGTGATGAACTTAATCGGGGATGTTAAAGGGAAAGTAGCCATTATGGTGGATGACATGATTGACACAGCGGGTGAGTTATATANGAACCCTTGAGAGCACGCCACCTGAGCTTTGTTCTGGTTGATTGACACTATGGAGGCTCCTCTATGGTGTGGTTTTTTGGGATAATTGGTCCCGAATCCAACCATGTAGCTCATGTTCTTGGGGTTCGACCCAAGTATATAGTCTACCTATACATATACACATATAACATGTTTAGACATCTCATATTGAAAAAGCATAAATCACTCCATTCATTGATATATCTTTTCAAGAAAATGTCTTGTGGTTGGTATTATATTAGGTTTATAACTACCTGGGCACGAGCGAGGTTGAGAAGATCAGAAGCTTGAAGTTCGCCATTGGGACACTTGATGGAGGCTTTTGCGGCTTCAAGATATTTAGAATAGGCAGAGAGGACGAAGGAAGCGCTGACGGTGTATTGGAGGTTGTTCCACGGCAAGAACCAGAGCAAGCCTCCCGGACTTTTCTTAACATTATTGGAACCCTTTTGACCGCAATCGCAGATAAATTTCTCCGCCATACTCGTGTACTCTGCCATCTTCCCTTCGGTTTTCACTTTCCCTTCAAGTGCAAGCTGCATTTGCGCAATTTTGTGTCATGTTTGTTCCTTGTCACATAAGTTAGTGGTATGTTTTTATAATACTGAAAATAGACATGACCTACCTTGGCCACCAAGACTTGTGCACCCAAAAACTTATCGTCCCACGAGAAAACAGTCCTGGGACCTCCAATATTAGTTGCTTTTGTTAAATAATCGAGATAAGTCTGGTCGTTGGTGGCACGGTGGAGCCAAGCCGCGGCCCACAACAACTCATCTTCGTATCCGCTGCTCGCGTAGAAGCCACCCGCGTTCGGAATGGAGCTTTGGTAAACGCCAGGGTGAGCCTTGGCGAATTCAAATAGATCTTTTGCGTGACCGATGAGTGTTTTTGCGTAGGTTGCATTAGATGGCGCAAAGGCCAGAGAAGCTGCAGCCATCGCTGCCGCTGTCTCGCCTGCAAGGTCAGCTCCTGGATGCTGAGCATCAATGCGGTATGAAGGGCGCGGAGTGGTCATATCCTCGGGTCTCATCCAGCACGCGTGGTCCGAGTTTCCCTCGCCCACTTGTCCGTAAAGAACATTGGGCTCGGGATGGGCTTTGATGAGATAGTCAGTGGCCCATTTGAGAGCCGCAAGGGCGTTTTCTTCCTCATTATTGGCCTTAAGTTGCGGTGCCATATCTACACTGCTCCAAGCTAGCATTGTCGTCATGAACGCCAAAGGAAATCCAAACTTCATGTTGTCTCCGGCATCATAGTACCCTCCGGTGAGATCAACCTGTTTTTTTGACAATTGGGACATATTTTACTTTACAGATGATTCTCATGTTGATGGAAAGAAAAAAAAAAAAAAAAGAGAGAGATGAGTTTAAAATTACATGAACATCAGAACCGTCTCTAAGTCCAGAATCTCCTCTCCAGTTAACCCTTTGGTTCGATGGCAATTTTCCAGAGCGTTGGGCTTCGAAATACAAAAGACTCTTTGTTAGAGCTTCTCCATAATTTGTAGAGACAGCTCCACGAGCCATCGACATTAATAATAACACAATGCATATACTTGACCATAAGCATTGTGAAGATCGGTTTTGCAATTGAGACATCGTTTTTCTAGTTAGTCTTATAAGATCTCAAGACCAATTACAATTTTTACTTGTGTTGACATATCTATGCCTGTGTATTCAACTATTTATGAAGAATCTATAAGATGGAATCCATGGCTAATTAAGGATCATTTAAAAACCTTTTACCCAAAAAAAGTATTAGCTAAAATTTTTTACCCTAAAACTATAAATATAATAGATATCTTCTCATCTATCCTAATATATATAGATAAGATTATGAAAATAGTAATTAGAGATGTCATTAGATATGTTCATATCTGTGAATCTATTTTTTGTCAACAAATGTATATATAGTCCCATATATATATATATATATATATATGCACTGAAGAACATATATAAAAGAGATATAATAATGAGAAAAATGTATAAATGTCCTAAGATTTGAATTACATATGTTTATCTTTCAGGAAATATAGATAATATTTTATGATAAATGTCCTAAGATTTGAATTACATATGTTTATCCTAAGATTTGAATTACATATGTTTATCTTTCAGGAAAAAATGTTTTGCATTCTGTTTCAAAAGGATATTTATATACATTTGTTAGTTTGTGTAGCTGTGTAGGGACTCAAATTTGGTCTGAGAGTATTAATTGGTCTACTATATGTTTTCTTATGTATAACGCAAAGTCTCAGTATGTCTCACTAAATCAAGTTACTATAATAAATCAAAATTTGATTTAATTAGTCGCTAGAGCGTCCAGAAAAAAATGAGTTCCAAAGACACTAATTAAATACTAGCTAGAAACAAATACAGAGATGTGTAATTATTTAAAATCATGCGATGGCAGCCAAAACACCAACCAAAGGAGCAACCGTGATGGTGTCGGGCTCGTCGTGCTGATAATCAGACCGTTCATCTTGGTAAGCATCGTTCTCGTCTGGTCCTCCTACAACTGCTCCGACCAAAACATTAGGGTTCGGTTCAGGATTGTTGTACCAAGCAAACCCTTCATTGCATGTAATCGGTTTAGAATCTTTCTTGATTGACACTATAGAGGCGCCTCTATGGTGTGGTCGTGTAGGATAATTGGTCCCGAATCCAACCATGTAGCTCATGTTCTTCGGGTTTGATCCAAGTATGTAGTCTACCTGGTAACATAAACAATGTGTTAGACCAAAAAAAAAAAAAATGTGGTTATCATATGAAAATTTTCCATCGAGCCGAGTAAAATTTTGATCATATTAAATCAATATAATAAAACCCATTTTTATTGCGAATAAATAAAATATTTATATCCTAAATCGAACCGACTTTTTCTTCTAGTTCGATCATAAATTCTCGTAAACCTAAAAACAAATAGGAAAAAAACGGAATGGAAAAAACTGAATGTCCGCCTAACCTGAGCTCGAGCGAGGTCGAGAAGATCAGAAGCTTGAAGGACACCATTGGGGCACTGGACGGAGGCTTGTGCAACCTCAAGGTACTTACCATAAGTGGACATGACGAAAGAAGCACTAGCTGTGTATTGGAGGTTGTCCCACGGCAAGAACCAAAGCAAACCTCCCGGAGTCTTCTTAACGTTATTAAAACCCTTTTGAGCACAATTGCAGATAAACTGCTCCGCCATGCTTTTGTACTCTGCGATCTTCCCTTCGTTCTTCACTTTCCCTTCAAACACAAGCTATGACATTTGCAAAAATCCTGTGTTAAATGTTTATTTCTTGTCGTTTAAGTTAGGGTATGATCTCTTCAGAGAGAATACACATCAACCTACCTTGGCTGTCAAGACTTGTGCCCCCACGAACTTATCGTCCCAGGCGAAAACGGACCTTGCACCTCCGCTATTAGAAGCTTGTGTTAAATAATCGAGATAAGTCTGGTCTCCAGTGGCCCGGTGAAGCCAAGCCGCAGCCCACAACAACTCATCTTCATGACCACTACTCGGATAAAAGCCAGCCGCATTAGGAATGGAGTTATGATAGACTCCGGGGTGATCTTTACCGAATTCAAATAGATCTTTAGCATGATCAATGAGTGTTTCGGCATAGGCTGCATCAGAAGGCGCAAATGCCAGAGAAGCTGCAGCCATAGCTGCGGCTGTCTCACCTGCCAAGTCAGCACCTGGATGCTGAGCATCGATGCGGTATGAAGGACGAGGAGTGGTCATATCCTCAGGTCTCATCCAGCACGCATGGTCCGAGTTACCATCACCCACTTGTCCGTAGAGGACGTTGGGCTCCGGATGGGCTTTAATGAGATAGTCGGTGGCCCATTTAAGAGCCGCGAGGGCGTTTTCGTTCTCCCCGTGGGCCTTAAGCTGCGATGCCATTTCTACACTGCTCCAAGCTAGCATCGTCGTCGTGAACGCGAGAGGAAATCCAAACTTCATATTGTCTCCGGCATCGTAATATCCTCCGGTGAGATCAATCTA
>JAHZTW010000083.1:139727-150890 GCA_020283515.1 Alliaria petiolata | reverse complement strand
TGATGCTCATATTTGCGATTCTGTGTTGAAGTATTGTATTTCACAGGGAGAAACAGACAAGTTGAAAGAACTTGTCAAAAAGCTGGTGGAGAAAGATATCGTCCTCGACAAAGAACTGACGTGTACGGTCATGGAATACATGTGTAGCAGCTCAGCAAACGTGGATCCTGCAATGCGGTTGCTAAGAGTAGCAGATGATAAAGAGGAAGGGGATAAGTAAGAGTACGTTAGCCATGCTGACTTGAGGACTGTAAAGCTGGAGAAATGTTGTGCATTTGGAATGCTCTGAAGAGACATGTTGTAGATTAAAACGACAGAGCCAACCAAAGTATGGCTGTGGCAGACCAGGGAAGATGGTTGCAAAGAAGCTATGAGACTAGCTTAGTATTTATTCCTGGTGGAACACACAAGCTGCAATCTTGTAAGGAAGGCAATAGATCCCTAAACATTTGAAATATGGGTAAATGCAGTGAAGATGATTGGATACAATACAAGCATCTAGACCAATGCATTTGCGGTTAAAGAAGCTTATGACTCTCTTTTGCCCATCACATAATCGCAGGGGAAAAATGCTTTTCCTTTTCTCATTTTGTTTTGTGTTGTATAAGTAAAAGTATTGAAGAATGATTGTGTGGTACATATGAAATGAAAGTGGGATTGGTCTCTCTCGCTCTCTCTGTCTCTCTATTTGGTATTGTTGACAAAAAGGGTAAAGAAGCAGTAACCTCTCATCTTATCATAATAACCCAAGTCTTTGCTATTTTTCGTGAGAGATTAGAAAAAAATAGATAATCAAAAATATAAATAGATAATTATATTCAGTAGACAAGAAAGTATGAATTGCCATCTTAAGTCTTAATATATAAGCAAGCAGCACTACACTTTCTCCATCCAAAGCAAAGTTATAATACACTTCTATCGATAACATTGTTGATTTTATCTCTGATCGCACGTAGAAGAACCCCTACTGGTCTGTATGTTAATTAACTGAATACGAAGATTAATTAGTTTTTTTTTTGTTAACTATAAAGAATGGTTTAAACCCGCGTTATATATATATGAATTATTTTGTGGTGTTTAATAATAAAATTGTCCTTGAGGTCATTATTTATCCTTCCAAAGATTACCACGCGAAACCCTCAAATATCTTTCGAGATACACATAATATTGGCATATCACAATTCTACTTGTGGCAGTAAGTAGAATTTAGCGAATTGAATAAGACGTCAAACAACTTATGAAACCACTGTCCTTTCTTAACGATTTTCTTGGCCAGATTATTTATATATTAGGAGATGATTATTATAATAAGAAAGTCTTTATTTGAGACAAACCAAAATAAATTTAAATAAGAAGTCTTAACTAGAGGTTTAACTCTGAAAAAATTAGTATATTACTGGTGGTTCATCAACTCCTGGTTGTCATCGATATGTTCCACGTAAATGCCTCAACGCATCAGGCCAAGCGAACGAGAATGATAATAATCCTAACTATACTTTAATTGAAACTAAACTCATTTAATTATTTGTAAACTATTAATTCCTAACTAAGTTGATGTACCAACTACCAACTATGATCAGTACCATCGCTATGCATCTTCGTTTTTCATCAATGTTTTATCCCTATGGTATAGTATTAGATTTATTTATCACTCTAATTAAATGAGTTGATTATCCCAAAATATTTCGTTTATATACCGTATTCACTATGTTTCATTTTATTAGTGTTTTAGTTTTTTTCTACACATTAAAAAAATTATTTACAGTTACAATTCTATTATTATTATTAATATTAATCGCTATTTTGATTAATAAAAATAGTAAGTGTAAATTAGGGGGGGGGGGAAGTAATAGCTACACATAAAAATATAAAAACATCCAATTTAAAAAAATAAAAAATATTCTATAACATTTAATATTTGAAACATATGAAGTATATAATAAATCTATGCTGGCAGATGCCTAAATGATTGCTCGTAAAATTTAAATCATTTGCTAAAATTACACCTAATTCTGTCACCAAATCAAGAATAAGAATTTTATTAAATATGAATTGTAGGAGTAGTTAAGCTAATTAAAATGTTTACAAATGACGATTGAATATAGAAATGAAAGAATTAGTATGATTAAGATAGCTTCGTCCTTATTGTTGAATAATTAGGGTTTCGAGTCATCATGTTCACTATAGTTAACTAATTAAAACTATGGAATTTTCTGTAACCGGTATACAATTATGTTGTTGAGACAGCGACATTGTACTAGTTTCACCGGTGATCATTATTAGTATAATTACAAAAATTTTACTAAGTTTTTTCAAAAAAATAAATGAGTTTTAGTTCCCATATATCCAATTTGGTTCGTTCAAAATATGTTTAAAAAAAAAAAGGTTCCTTCAATTAATGTTTTAGTTTTCAAGATATATATGTAGTATACTAGTATATGTATGTTTTAATTTTGTGATTCGCGTTTAGTGATCTTGTTAAAAAAAAATTGAAATCATACAATTATGTGGAATCGTGATTGATGTTAAATCTGCAATTTAAAAATTTAATGATAGAAAAATTGTTATTCCACAACTAAGTTAATTCAACTTTTCTTGTTTATAATCATGTTCCCAGTGACTTTTTATATAATAAAATGTTTACAGTTCCACAATTGCACAGCGACATCAATCAAAATCATAATCATCTTACAAATGAATGTGATTAACTTAGTTACGTTTAATTTTGGTTTCAATCCATTTTCTTAATACAGTGTATATATATTTGATCAGCAGAATTCACAACTATCATATATATTTGATCAGCAGAATTCAGAACTAAAAACATGTTTCAGACACTTCTTCGAGAAAGCTTCAGAAATGATGGATTCGGATTCGATCTTCAGCCAATGTATCGTTTTTCCTTATTAAAAAAAGCAATGTATTGTTTTTAATGTATCTTATCTTTTCTAATGTATTGTTTTTCTATGCAACAAGTATGATTTACTTTTGGGCAAAGAGGCCTCCGCTTGTGTATCTTGTAACCGGAAGCTAAGATATAAGATAGGTTTGCACACACAAAAAAAACATTGTTTTTGTTTCGATCAACATTAATTTTTTCATGTAGAAAAGATAACACCGAATAATTTGGATTCACACCTATGCGTAAGTGTGCACACGTATGTATAACATAACCGCATATATCTACAATTGACTAATTAAGCAAATGATATGGAACTAATGGGCATAAATTATTTCATATATAAGGTTTAAAAAAAAACAAATTTCATATGGCTATATTCCAGCTAAATTGCATATAATATGGCATCTTGTTTTCGTATGTTCTGTTGCACGTAGGTCCAACTTCATATTGCCGTCGAAAAGGGATGATAAAAATTCTTTAAATTATTGAATTAGTTCTTTATTTATTTATTTATTCTTGTATAACGTTAACTAAGAATAATTCCATTCATAAACACTTCGAGAATATTTTATTCTGTCCGATAAATAAATTCTATGTGACTCGGGATTAAGTAGAATCTCAAGAAATACAACAACTAGGGCAGTCGTTTTAAATTTTAATTTACAAATAAAATAAAATAAAATTCCCTGTGTATATTTATTGAATACGATAACGGTAAAAGGGGAACATGAGGGCAGATCTACTAACACAGTCGCACATGAAACCGATATGAAACAAATAATATAATCATTTAGTATGTTTTATAATCTTACGGTAAGATTCGCATTTTGTTGTAAATTGAGGAAGTGGTGCAACGTGATGACATTCTAAAACTCCAATAATTATAATTTATAAGGTTCCCATAAATTCCAACGAAATTTAAATAATCATAATAATCTGAATACATTAATTTTTAATTTTTATATTTTTCAGCAACTTCGAATATTGTCATTTGGATAAGGACGAAGAAGCATGAACTTATATAATTCGTCTACCACACAACGTAAATACGAAACCAAAAATAATACTCCCTCCTTTGTTTTTTTTATTTGGTGTTTTAGGATTAACTTGGTCGGCTTGATATTAAATGTGTACTCTTAATTAATTATACACCATTAAAAATGGATGTAAAAATGAAAAAATATATATATACTTAAATGGGTTATTCAAAAAAATACTCTTTTCGCTTCATAAAAATGACATTATAAAGTTTTATTTTTGTTTTACAAAAAGTATCATTTTGTATTTCTAATGTAATTTTGTTAATAAAAAACTATTATTTTAGTATATTAATTAGAAATAAAAGTATTTTTAGTGTTGAAGAAAAAATGTTTTTAGTGTATTTATAAAAAAAATTAAATAGATTTTTAATAAATGTGAAAAAATTAAAATGGCATTCTTAAATAGTCAAGTCAGACAGTGAGAGCAGACATATCTAACAAGGCTAAACGATAATATACCCAATTATCTATATAATTAATTAAATTTCGTTTTCAGTAACCAAACCAGAATAACCAAGCCCACACGAAATACATAATAATAATATTGTATTTTTGAACTCGTCAAACTTCTACATCATCCCTATGATGTTCACAGGTTGCAAACTTAGAATAAAAAACTAACTCTCGACTCTCACACTTTAAGGGTGTAAAGAATAATTGAGGCTGTCAAACAATCGGTACAAATGCAAATCACATTTAGCCATTATTTATATTTGTTTCTTATAGCTATTGAAGTTTTAGTAGTGCAAAACTCTGTCGATTATTTCCATAATACAACATTCAATTTCGCCGTAGTAGTTTACAGTACGGTTAGGAAAAACTGAAAGCTTTGAGAAATTATACATAGTTGACATTTTTATCGATTACATCTAAAATTGTCTCGATTATTTGAGATGTGAAAAAATTTAGTTGACATGCAATAATGAATACACCACTTTAGATTACCAGTAATATTTTAACAAAAAAAAAGAAATTACCAATAATATCACTTTATTATTTTATGTACTTTAGTTTTCGAATACAAAAACAATGAAATACTCATATATACTTTAGTTTTCGAATTTACTATTCATATATACATTAGTTTTCGAATACAAAAACAATGAAATACTCGTGTGGTAATTAATCATCACGTGTAGTTCACAAATTCATGCCCATATCAAACGGAAAAGTACTCGGTGCTTATGATACATGCTCATATCATATGTAACGTTTGAATAATTTCAGTACTAGCATAATGAATGGTATTGTTATTATCGAATATGATAGTCAAATAAGAAAAGAATTGGCATCAATCTCTATGTTCTGGTTGATAAGAATATTAGTAGACCTTGAAAAGTTATATACTACTTTTAATTGTCCTCTATCTCGACTACACGGTCTCAAGAAATGCCAGTGGTGCAGATGGACACGTGGCAAAGGACAAGACGTCAAAGTTATCTGACGTGGAATCGAATACCGATGTGTCAAGTAGATTCCAGCTGGCATCCACTTGGATAAAATGTTGGATATAACTTGCAATGTAATTCAACAAACAAAATTCCAAAAAAATGACATCTAAGAAATTACCTTAATAACATGTGACTGTGACCTAGCGGTTAGCTTTCCTTATTTGCAAGATGTCGTACTAAGTTTTATTTTCATGTCCAATTTTCAGACTTCATTCAATCTTAAAGTTCATTTTTTTGGGGGTCAGATTCTTAAGTTATACAATCTATAACTCACTTGTCCATTGTTGACCAAACTTGGATAATTTTATATTATTAGCAATCATTTTTGTTATGGTATATTCGAGGAGCCAAAAGAAATGTTATTCTTTTGATATAAAATTAAAATACTTTGAATAATAATTGTTTCGGTATAGTAGGCTTATTAGGAGAAGTGTATTCACAGGCTGTCGTGTGTGAACTTTATTATTATTTTTGTTCTTTGAAGTTCGAATGATGCAAGTAAAACAGCTGGCCGTATCACAACAAGACACTGTCATCGCTGTTGGTGAACGCAAGGGGATATACATCATTTTGTGTTTCTATTTGTATTTATGGTGCGTGTAATTTTTAGTAAAATTTTAGATTAATAAATTGGTCTCTTTCAGAAATATTATTTCATCATTAAGTAGAATGAAAAGTGTTTTGGGGTTTTCTTTTTCATCATATATCATAAACCAAATTAAGAAATTTATTCAACAGCTAATTTAATAAGATTTAATAGTATGTAGTATATTTAGTTGTATTTGAAACTTTGTCATAATGCTGTAATTTTTTTATTAAAAAATTTCCACTTGTTTTTGTTGATTCGATAATATACCCAATTTATTATTTTGATGATGAAAAACTATTATTTTGTGATGAATAACTATTATTTTTTCAACAGTTGTTAAATATAGAAAAACGACTAACAAAATATCTAAACAAAAACACAAACAAAAAGATGTGACTGGTCACCTTTCTCGTGTGAAGAAACTAAGATTATAAAAATCTTAATTTTTTCATAAGTTTTTATAAAACACTTGAACACATATTTTTTTCCAAAGATTTTGATGTGTTTTAAAATAATTAATTGATTATCCAGAATAGCATTTTTCATGTAGGACTAAAAACTTGATGGACCCACAAAAACTTCCAATGACTTTATTTGTTGTATGTAAAACCGCATTAATCACTCTTATTTTTGGTCAGAGCCCACTTAAGTTTTATTTTTTAAAAACTTGTAAAATCACTTAGGTTATGAAGGAGTTTTACAGTCAAAATAAGGGATTAACTTTAATTAAGTAAACTGTTTAACAAATTCAAAAAAAACTGACATGTGGTCTCTTCTTTCTTCTTACTTCTTTCTTCTCTCTCTCTCTTCCTTTAAGAACGCGTTGCAGGACTTTGATCAGACTTCGCGTTCCCGCCGCCCATCTCTCTCACACGTTTTTTCTTCTTGTCTCTCCCTTGTTCATCGCCGAAGCTGTGAGGAAACTTATTCCCAATTCTTAGAAACCTCTCTTTCTTTCCATTACCAAAATCACACAAGATTTGCTCAAAGACTCGTCTTTTCTTTCTTCGTTTCATCTGAAAATGGCGTTATCGAAAAACAGTAACAGCAGCAGCAGCAGCAGCAAGAAGAAAGTTTCGTACATCTCAGTCCCTTCTCAGATAATAAACTCTCTATCTTCTTCCTCTTTACAGTCCCTTCTTGTTTCCCCCAAGAAATCCTCAAGATGCACCAACAGATTCAGCTTCTCGTACAGAAACCCTAGAATCTGGTTCTTCACCCTCTTCCTCGTCTCGCTCTTGGGTATGCTGAAACTGGGATTCAACGTTGACCCAATCTCTCTCCCTTTCTCTCGTTACCCTTGCTCGACCAATCAACCATTAAGCTTCGACGGAGAACATCGAGCCGAATCCCATCTGGGTTTCGCCCCAAAGAACGACAAGGAATCGAATTCTTCTTCTGGGTATTCGAATTCGATTGCGGTTGTTCAATCAGACGGTGGAAAAAACGAGTCTTTGTCGACGGAAGGTGATTTCTGGAAGCAGCCTGATGGGTTGGGGTTTAAGCCGTGTTTGGGATTTAGCGGTCAGTATAGAAGAGATAGCAACTCGATCCTGAAGAACAGATGGAAATATCTGCTCGTTGTTGTCTCTGGCGGGATGAATCAGCAACGGAATCAGATTGTTGATGCAGTTGTGATCGCTAGGATCCTTGGTGCTTCTCTGGTTGTTCCCGTTTTGCAGGTTAATGTCATTTGGGGAGACGAAAGGTATAAACCAAACTCCGAGATTTCAGATTAAAGTAATAAAGATGTGACATTTTGTTGATCTGATTGTGTTTTTGTTTGTTTGCTGCAATTTAGTGAATTCGCGGATATATTCGATTTGGAGCATTTCAAGAATGTTTTAGCGGATGATGTCCATGTAGTTTCGTCTTTGCCTTCGACACATGTAATGACGAGACCTGTCGAAGAGAAGAGGACTCCACTTCACGCTTCTTCTCAATGGATTCGTGCTCATTATCTCAAGCGAGTAAGATTTCTTACAAACAATCCGATTCATTACAAGTTTTCATCTACAAACTTCGTTTTGACTGGGTATTGTCTTCTGGATCAAGCTAATTCTGTTTCCTCTGTTTCTGCAGATTAACAGAGAAAGAGTCTTACTTCTCCGTGGCCTCGATTCAAGGCTCTCGAAGGACCTTCCTTCTGATCTTCAGAAACTCCGATGCAAGGTAATGTCTTTTTCTTTTTAGCTATTTGAAACTCTTCTCCAAAGTTATTCTGTGACCTCAGCTTTTAACATTTGCATTTTTCTTGCAGGTAGCTTTCCAAGCGCTGAGATTTTCACCGAGGATTCTAGAACTCGGTAACAAACTAGCTTCAAGAATGCGTAACGAAGGACAGTATCTCTCACTTCATCTAAGAATGGAGAAAGATGTTTGGGTTAGAACCGGTTGTCTCCCCGGTTTAACTCCTGAGTACGACGAGATAGTCAACAGCGAAAGAGAACGCCACCCCGAGCTTCTAACCGGTAGATCAAACATGACTTATAACCAGAGAAAACTCGCCGGTTTATGCCCTTTGACCGCTCTAGAAGTCACAAGGTATAACACAACAGCTAAATCCACAATTCCTTTTGCTTATGGTTCAGTTTTTGAGAAAATATTAACATTTAATTTGTTGCGATTCCACAGGCTGCTTAAAGCTTTAGAAGCCCCAAAGGATGCGAGAATCTATTGGGCAGGAGGAGAGCCTCTAGGTGGTAAAGAGGTTTTGGAGCCATTAACCAAAGAGTTCCCTCATTTCTACAACAAGCATGACCTTGCTTTACCCGGTGAGCTCGAACCATTCGCCAAGAAAGCTTCGGTTATGGCTGCGATCGACTACATTGTCTGCGAAAAGAGCGATGTTTTCATACCGTCACACGGAGGAAACATGGGACACGCGTTGCAAGGGCAAAGAGCTTACGCTGGTCACAAGAAATATATCACTCCAAATAAGAGACAAATGCTTCCTTATTTCATGGATTCTTCGCTTCCTGAATCTGATTTCAACAGGATTGTGAAAGATCTTCATCGAGAATCTTTAGGACAGCCGGAATTGAGGACGAGCAAAGCCGGTAAAGATGTTACCAAACATCCTGTTCCAGAATGTATGTGCTCAGATAGACAACAACAACAACAACAACATTCAGATGCTTAAGCCTCGAAGTGCATTCTGGTCATTCGGCTCAGAAGATGAAGGGACCGCCAATTTTTTTGTTCCGATCACCAGAGGGTTATTGAGGAAGACGATTCATGGTGGCTCGTGCAGTATTCTTTTAGTTCGTTTTAATCTGATCATTTTTTCCTTCTTTTGGAGTAAATATATATCTGAGGTTATTTTTTACATTTTTACGAAATACGTGGGAAGTAGAATAGTGAGGAGATATGATATAATTCTTTGATTCGATTTATTTGGACTGTAATTATATATTACAGAGTTGTATACGATTATAGTTTGTACTTGTACAATAAATAAAAGCAACAGTTGCTTATATAATTTACCTTTCAATATATTCATATTACCAGAGTCTTATCTTATGTTGTCGCAAAACTCAAATTTTTTTGGCTGGATGACCTGTTTTTAAATGGTTTCATCTGAGCACAACCCTTGTGGAGATGTTGTTGAACTTTAATCTTTTGATTCTCCGCTCTAGCATTTTGTGCCAATGGTGTGGTTTTTTTTTTTACAGAAATGTTTTTTTTTGTAGATATAAGACTAAAAATCAAGATGAAATTCTATTTTTGTAGATATAAGACTTGAATTTGGGAGTATTAGCATCGTTGAAGATTCATTCTGGCAAATGTGCGATGACGTGATCAAAATTTGGTTCGATAAAATTTGGTTCGGTAAAATTTGGGAGTATTAGCATCGTTGAAGATTCATTTTATTTTTTTAAAACAAGCAATATAAGTACCATCACAACCATCATTTCCAAAAGCCAATGTTTTTATTTTTATTTTTAAAAAGAGTCTTATTAAGCACCCTAATCGGCTGACTAATACTACTTAGGTATATATATATATTTTAGTTTTTTAAACAATAGTTTTTGTAAATTCTAAAAATCAAGGTGAAATTTTATTTCTGTAAACATAAGACTTAAATTTCGGAGCATTAGCATCTTCAGGAATTCATTCCAGCAAAGGTGCGACAACGTGATCAAAGTTTGGTTCGGTAAAAACCGGTCATAAATTCTTGTTTTATTTGTATCTATCACTGCTCTATAATCCCTACTAGTATACCTCCTATTACAAATCCTCTGTTAAATTTTAAATTTTCAAAAACTGTTGTTTAAAAAAAAAGAATCTTATTAGGCGACCTAATAAGGAATTAGTTTTTTTTAATAGTTGTTTTTGTAAACACTAAAAATCAAGATGAAATTCTATTTTTGTAGATATAAGACTTGAATTTGGGAGTATTAGCATCGTTGAAAATTCATTCTGGCAAATGTGCGATGACGTAATCAAAATTTGGTTCGATAAAATTTGGTTCGGTAAAATTTGAGA
Organism: Alliaria petiolata; assembly: GCA_020283515.1. Lineage (NCBI taxonomy): Eukaryota > Viridiplantae > Streptophyta > Magnoliopsida > Brassicales > Brassicaceae > Alliaria > Alliaria petiolata. Next base: position 140,420 of record JAHZTW010000083.1, on the reverse strand, counting down.
GTATTAGCATCGTTGAAGATTCATTTTGTTTTTTTAAAACAAGCAAGTACCATCACAACCATTTAAGGAAGTTGCTGTGATCATTAACCCAAGTTTATATCGCATTACTGTATTGTAATGGGTCCTTTAACAAAAAATATTGTAATGGGTCAAAAAAATAATGGCACAACAATAGCATTTGTGCTATACCACAGACGACATCGTTTAATGGGATTTTGAGTGCTAGGGCTTCATTTAGGCTAAACGACGTCGTTTGCTTCTTCCCACTCTCATAGGTGCAAGTCAGAGAGACGAGAGCTTCTGGTTCGTGTTCGTGTTTGATCAGAAGGGTGAAATTTGAAGGGTTTTTAGCTTCTGCTCGCTTTTACATCGGTAAGCGTTTCCAGGTCCGGCTTCTTTTTCTGATTAGGGGAACTCATTAAAGGCCTTAATTGCATCATTAGCAGTTTCTTCGTAGTTTCTTCTCTCGTCGTCTCTCTCTGCGTATTTCCATAATCTAGAGTTCCTTGAACTTAATTCATCGAGCAGGACAGATTTTTTATGTGCGTTTATCATAGGTTTTACTGAATTAGTCTGAAAGTTTGTTAGCTGTGAATTTGAATAGATGCCTCGGAGACCATCAGGAAGAAGATTTTCAAAGCATCAACCTTTAGGATTTTCACCGTTTATGCGGTCACTTGCTTTAGGTTCAAC
>JAHZTW010000083.1:69507-85439 GCA_020283515.1 Alliaria petiolata | reverse complement strand
CCCCCCCCCCCCCATTAAGATGTTTGCTTGTATATTTTTTTTGTGCGAAGTTTGCTTGTATATTAATATTTAAATATTTTATTCTTTAATTCTTCTAATTCAAAGTTAGCTATACGTTGTCAATTTGCTTTCAACACTTACACGAACAATGCATTTCATGAAAATGAGTTTTTTTTTAATTAAAAAACAATGTAGATAAATGTTTTAACAACTTTGAAGTTCGTCGTCCGTTGATTGTACTTTAAAACTATACTACCGGCTACCGCCAGTATGACATACTAAGTTTAATTATTTCATACGCCTCCCTGACTCCATCCACTAAACTAGTCTGATTGGTAAGTATTTAAATTTTTCATTATTGTATGAAAATTTAATATATTCATTTGGGAAAAAATAAACAGTCTTCATTAGCTCATTATTAACTTGGTCAACGTCTCAAAGCATGGCTCTTATTGACTTGATATTAAATGTGTATTCTTAATTAATTATAAGGTCAATTTGATTAATAACCATAGCAAAAATAAAAATTAAGAAAGTAACCAAAGGGTTAGAGAGAGATAGGGAGAGATAGAGAGAGAAAAAGAGGGGTTTTTGGTTAGTTTATAGGTTTTGGTTTTTTTTTATGGTTATTAACTTAATTTTCCCTTAATTATACACCATCAAAAAAATAGATGAAAAAATGAAATACATACATATATACTTAAATTGTTATTCAAAAAAAAATATATACTTAAATGGATAGTCAGACGATGAGGACAGACAGATCTAACAAGGCTAAACGATAATATACCCCAATTACCTATATAAAAATTAAATTTCTTTTTCAGTAACCAAACCAGAATAACCAAACCCACACGAAATACATAATATTAATATTGTATTTTTGAACTCGTCAAACTTCTACATCATATGATGTTCACAAGTTGCTAACTTAGAATAAAAACTAACTCTTGACTCGTTTTTTCTTCGCAAGACTCTCACACGCACTTTAAGGGTGTAAAGAAACAAATACTCGGTACAAATGCAAGAATCACATTTAGCCATTATTTATATTTGTTTCTTATAGCTATTAATGTTTTAGTAGTGCAAAACTTTGTCGATTATTTCCATAATACAACATTCAATTTGGCCGTACGTAGTAGTTTACATTACGTTTAGGAAAAACTGAAAGTTTTGAGAAATGATAAAAAGTATACTTTTTATCGATTAAATCTAAAATAGTCTCGATTATTTGAGATGTGAAAATTTTTACTTGACATGCGATAATTAATACACCACTTTAAATTACCAATAATATCACTCTATTATTTTGTATTCATATGTTTTGCAGTAACCACATTTGTTAATTTCGTACGGAAAAGTACTCGGTACTTATGATACATGCCCACAGCCCATATCATATGTAACGTTCGAATAATTTCAGTACTAGCATAATGGTATTGGTATTGTTATTATCGAATATTATAGTCAAATAAGAAAAGAATTGGCATCAATCTCTATGTTCTGGTCTGGCTAGAATATTAGTAGACCTTGAAAAGTTATATACTACTACTTTAATTGTCCTCTATCTCGACTACACGGTCTCAAGAAATGCCAGTGGTGCAGGTTGACACGTGGCAAATGCCAAGACGTCAAAGTTATCCGACGTGGAAGCGAATACCGATGTGTCGAGTAGATTCCAGCTGTCATCCACTTGGATAAAAAGTTGGATATAACTTGCAATGTAATTCAACAAATAAAATTCCAAAAAAAAAATGACTTCTAAGAAATGACCTTAATAACATGTGATTGTGACCTAGCGGTTAGCTTTCCTTATTTGCAAGATGTCGTGTACTAAGTTTTATTTTCATGTCCAATTTTCAGCCTTCAATCTTAAGTTCATTTTTTTGTGTGGGGGTCAGATTCTCAAGTTATAATCTATATAACTCACTTGTCCATAACAAGATTGTTGACCAAACTTGGATAATTTTATATTATTAGCAATCATTTTTGTTAGGGTATATTCGAGGAGCCAAAAGAAATGTTATTCTTTTAATATAAAATTAAAATACTTTGAATAATAATTGTTTCGGTATAGTAGGCTTATTAGGAGAAGTGTATTCACAGGCTGTCGTGTGTGGACTTTATTATAAGTTTTGTTCTTCGAAGTTCGAATGATGCAAGTAAAACAGCTGGCCGTATCACAACAAGACACTGTCATCGCTGTTGGTGAACGCAAGGGGATATACATCATTTTGTGTTTCTATTTGTATTTATGGTGCGTGTAATCGTTAGTAAATTTTTAGATAAATAAACTGGTCTCTTTCAGAAATATTTTTTCATCGTTAATTAGAATGGAAAGTGTTTTGGGGTTTTCCCTTTTTTATCATATATCATATACCAAATTAAAAAATTTATTCAACAACTAATTTAATAAGATCTAAACCTTTATAGTATGTATTTAGTTGTATTTGAAAATTTGTCATAATGCTGTATTTTTTTTTTAATATAAATTTCCACTTGTTTTTGTTGATTCGATAATAACTATTATTTTTGTCAGCAGTTGTTAACTATAGAAAAACGACTAACAAAATATCTACAGAAAAACACAAACAAAAAGATGTGACTGGTCACCTTATTCGTGTGAAGAAACTAAGATTATAAAATCTTAAAATTTTTGGTTAACAAAAGAAAAATGACTGTATGACCGTATCTCATAAGTTACTCGTTTATAAAACACTTGAACACATTTTTTTCCCCCAAAGATTTTGATATGTTTTAAAATAATTAATTGAATTTATCCAGAATAGCTCATTTTTCATGTGGAATTAAAAACTTGATGGACCCACAAAAAACTTCCAATGACTTTATTTGTTGTATTGTAAAAACGCATTAAAAATCCTAGTAATCACTCTTATCTTTGGTCAGAGCGTAGTAATCACTTAAGTTTCATTTTTAAAACACTTGTAATCCACTTAGGTTATGAAAGAGTTTTACAGTCAAAATAAGGGATTAACTTTAATTAAGTAAACTGTTTAACAAATTCAAAAAAAACTGCCATGTGGTCTCTTCTTTCTTCTTTTCTTCTTCTCTCTCTCTCTCTCTCTTCCTTTAAGAACGCGTTGCAGGACTTTGATCAGACTTCGCGTTCCCGCCGCCCATCTCTCTCTTTCTCTCTCACACGTTTTTTTCTCGTCTCTCCCTTGTTCATCGCCGAAGCTGTGAGGAAACTTATTGCCAATTCTTAAAAACCTCTCTTTCTTTCCATTACCAAAATCACAAGATTTGCTCAAAGACTCGTCTTTTCTTTCTTCGTTTCATCTGAAAATGGCGTTATCGAAAGACAGTAACAACAACAGCAGCAGCAGCAAGAAGAAAGTTTCGTACATCTCAGTCCCTTCTCAGATAATAAACTCTCTATCTTCTTCCTCTTTACAATCCCTTCTTGTTTCCCCCAAGAAATCCTCAAGATGCACCAACAGATTCAGCTTCTCGTACAGAAACCCTAGAATCTGGTTCTTCACCCTCTTCCTCGTCTCGCTCTTTGGTATGTTGAAACTTGGATTCAACGTTGACCCAATCTCTCTCCCTTTCTCTCGTTACCCTTGCTCGACCAATCAACCATTAAGCTTCGACGGAGAACATCGAGCCGAATCCCATCTGGGTTTTGCCCCAAAGAACGACAAGGAATCGAATTCTTCTTCTGGGTATTCGAATTCGATTGCGGTTTTTCAATCAGACGGTGGAAAAAACGAGTCTTTGTCGACGGAAGGTGATTTCTGGAAGCAGCCTGATGGGTTGGGGTTTAAGCCGTGTTTGGGATTTAGCGGTCAGTATAGAAGAGATAGCAACTCGATCCTGAAGAACAGATGGAAATATCTGCTCGTTGTTGTCTCTGGTGGGATGAATCAGCAACGGAATCAGATTGTTGATGCAGTTGTGATCGCTAGGATCCTTGGTGCTTCTCTGGTTGTTCCCGTTTTGCAGGTTAATGTCATTTGGGGAGACGAAAGGTATAAACCAAACTCCGAGATTTCAGATTAAAGTAATAAAGATGTGACATTTTTTTTTTTTTTTTTTTTTTTTTTTTGTTTGCTGCAATTTAGTGAATTCGCGGATATATTCGATTTGGAGCATTTCAAGAATGTTTTAGCGGATGATGTCCATGTAGTTTCGTCTTTGCCTTCGACACATGTAATGACGAGACCTGTCGAAGAGAAGAGGACTCCACTTCACGCTTCTTCTCAATGGATTCGTGCTCATTATCTCAAGCGAGTAAGATTTCTTACAAACAATCCGATTCATTACAAGTTTTCATCTACAAACTTCGTTTTGACTGGGTATTGTCTTCTGGATCAAGCTAATTCTGTTTCCTCTGTTTCTGCAGATCAACAGAGAAAGAGTCTTACTTCTCCGTGGCCTCGATTCAAGGCTCTCGAAGGACCTTCCTTCTGATCTTCAGAAACTCCGATGCAAGGTAATGTCTTTTTCTTTTTAGCTATTTGAAACTCTTCTCCAAAGTTATTCTGTGACCTCAGCTTTTAACATTTGCATTTTTCTTGCAGGTAGCTTTCCAAGCGCTGAGATTTTCACCGAGGATTCTAGAACTCGGTAACAAACTAGCTTCAAGAATGCGTAACGAAGGACAGTATCTCTCACTTCATCTAAGAATGGAGAAAGATGTTTGGGTTAGAACCGGTTGTCTCCCCGGTTTTACTCCTGAGTACGACGAGATAGTCAACAGCGAAAGAGAACGCCACCCCGAGCTTCTAACCGGTAGATCAAACATGACTTATAACCAGAGAAAACTCGCCGGTTTATGCCCTTTGACCGCTCTAGAAGTCACAAGGTATAACACAACAGCTAAATCCACAATTCCTTTTGCTTATGGTTCAGTTTTTGAGAAAATATTAACATTTAATTTGTTGCGATTCCACAGGCTGCTTAAAGCTTTAGAAGCCCCAAAGGATGCGAGAATCTATTGGGCAGGAGGAGAGCCTCTAGGTGGTAAAGAGGTTTTGGAGCCATTAACCAAAGAGTTCCCTCATTTCTACAACAAGCATGATCTTGCTTTACCCGGTGAGCTCGAACCATTCGCCAAGAAAGCTTCCGTTATGGCTGCGATCGACTACATTGTCTGCGAAAAGAGCGATGTTTTCATACCTTCACACGGAGGAAACATGGGACACGCGTTGCAAGGGCAAAGAGCTTACGCTGGTCACAAGAAATATATCACTCCTAACAAGAGACAAATGCTTCCTTATTTCATGGATTCTTCGCTCCCTGAGTCGGATTTCAACAGGATTGTGAAAGATCTTCATCGAGAATCTTTAGGACAGCCGGAACTGAGAACGAGCAAAGCCGGTAAAGATGTTACCAAACATCCTGTTCCAGAATGTATGTGCTCAGATAGACGACAACAACAACCACATTCAGAAGCTTAAGCCTCGAAGGGCATTCTGGTCATTTCACACTGTTGGCGGCTCAGAAGACGAAGGGACCGCCAATTTTTTTTGTTCCGATCACCAGAGGTTTTAGGAAGACGTCAAGACGATTCATGGTGGCTCGTGCAATATTCTTTTAGTTCGTTTTAATCTGATCATTTTTTTCCTTCTTTTGGAGTAAATATATATCTGAGGTTATTTTTACATGTTTTACGAAATACGTGGGAAGTAGATTAGTGAGGAGATACGATATGATTCTTTGATTCGATTTATTTGGACTGTAATTATATATTACAGAGTTGTATACGATTATAGTTTGTACTTGTACCATAAATAAAAGCAACAGTTGCATCTATAATTACCTTTCAATATATTCATATTACCACAGTCTTATCTTATGTTGTCGTAAAACTTAATTTTTTTTTGGCTGGATGACCTGTTTTTAAATGGTTGCATCTCAGCACAAACCTTGTGGAGATGTTGAACTTTACTCTTTTGATTCTCTGCTCTAGCATTTTGTGCCAATTGTGTGGACTCATGTATATCATATAACAAGGCTTGAATTTGGGAGCATTAGCATCGTCGGGGATTTATTCGGGCAAACATGCGACGACTGGATCAATGTTTGGTTCGGTAAAAATCAGTCATGAAATTCTCGTTTTATTTTATCCATCATTGCTCTATGCTCCCTACTATTATACCTCTCATTACAAATCCTCTCCTAAAATTAAAATTTTAAAGCCAAAAACAATTGTTTAAAAAAAAAAAATTCTAATTAGGCGGCCGATTAGTACCCGAATCGGCCGCCTAATAAGACTAATGTATTTTTTTTCTTTTTTTATTTTTTTCTTTTTTTTAACAGTGGTTTTTGTAAACACTAAAAATCAAGCAGAAATTCTATTTCTTTAGAAATAAGGTTTGAATTTAGGAGTATTAGCATCGTCGGGGATTCATTCCGGCAAAAGTGCGACGACGTGATCAATGTTTGGTTCGGTAAAAATCAGTAACCAGATTCTCGTTTTATTTTATCCATCATTGCTCTATGCTCCCTACTATTATACCTCTCATTGCAAATATTCTACTAAAATTTAAATTTTAAAGCCAAAAACAATTTTTTTAAAAAAATAAAAAAAATTCTTATTAGGCGGCCGATTAGTGCCCGAATCGGCCGCCTAATAAGACTAAGGTATTTTTTTTTTAACAGTGGTTTTTGTAAACACTAAAAATCAAGCTGAAATTCTATTTCTTTAGACATAAGGCTTGAATTTAGGAGCAATAGCATCGTCGAGGATTCATTCCGGCAAAGGTGCGACGACGTGATCAATGTTTGGTTCGGTAAAAATCAGTCACGAGATTCTCGTTTTGTTTTATCCATCATTGCTCTATGCTCTCTACTATTATACCTCCCATTGCAACTTCTCTACTAAAATTCAAATTTTAAAGCCAAAAACCATTGTTTAAAAAAAAAAAAAATTTCTTATTAGGCGGCCGATTAGTGCCCGAATCGGCCGCCTAATAAGAATAAGGTATTTTTTTTTGTTTTTCACAGTGGTTTTTGTAAACACTAAAAATCAAGCTGAAATTCTATATCTTTAGACATAAGGCTTGAATTTAGGAGCAATAGCATCGTCGAAGATTCATTCCGGCAAAGATACGACGACGTGATCAATGTTTGGTTCGATAAAAATCAGTCACTAGATTCTCGTTTTATTTTATCCATCATTGCTCTATGCTCCCTACTATTATACCTCCCATTGCAAATCTTCTACTAAAATTCAAATTTTAAAGTAAAAAACCATTGTTTTAAAAAAATAAAAAGTTTCTTATTAGGCGGCCGATTAGTGCCCGAATCGGCCGCCTAATAAGACTTAGGTTTTTTTTTTTTTGTTTTATTTAAACAGTTGTTTTTGTATACACTAAAAATCAAGCAGAAATTTTATTTCTTTAGACATAAGGTTTGAATTTAAGAGCATTAGCATCGTCGGGGATTCATTCCGGCAAAGGTGCGACGACGTGATCAATGTGTGGTTCGATAAAAATCAGTGACGAGATTCTCGTTTTATTTTATCCGTCATTGCTCTATGCTCCCTTCTATTATACTTCCTATTGCAAATCTTCTACTAAAATTCAAATTTTAAAGCCAAAAACCATTGTTTAAAAAAAAAAAGTTTCTTATTGGGCGGCCGATTAGTGCCCGAATCGGCCGCCTAATAAGACTAAGGTATTTTTTTTTTTTTTTGAATTTTTTTATTTTTTTTTAACAGTGGTTTTTGTAAACACTAAAAATCAAGCTGAAATTCTATTTCTTTAGACATAAGGCTTGAATTAAGGAGCAATAGCATCGTCGAAGATTCATTCCGGCAAAGATACGACGACGTGATCAATGTTTGGTTCGATAAAAATCAGTCACTAGATTCTCGTTTTATTTTATCCATCATTGCTCTATGCTCCCTACTATTATACCTCCCATTGCAAATCTTCTACTAAAATTCAAATTTTAAAGTAAAAAACCATTGTTTTAAAAAAATAAAAAGTTTCTTATTAGGCGGCCGATTAGTGCCCGAATCGGCCGCCTAATAAGACTTAGGTTTTTTTTTTTTTGTTTTATTTAAACAGTTGTTTTTGTATACACTAAAAATCAAGCAGAAATTTTATTTCTTTAGACATAAGGTTTGAATTTAAGAGCATTAGCATCGTCGGGGATTCATTCCGGCAAAAGTGCGACGACGTGATCAATGTTTGGTTCGGTAAAAATCAGTCACGAGATTCTCGTTTTATTTTATCCATCATTGCTCTATGCTCCCTACTATTATACCTCCATTGCAAATCCTTTACTAAAATTCAAATTTTAAAGCCAAAAACCATTGTTTTAAAAAAAAAATTCTTATTAGGCGGCCGAATGCCGCCTAATAAGACTTAGGTATTTTTTTTTTGTTTTTTGGTTTTTTTTATTTAAACAGTGGTTTTTGTATACACTAAAAATCAAGCAGAAATTTTAATTCTTTAGACATAAGGTTTGAATTTAAGAGCATTAGCATCGTTGGGGATTCATTCCGGCAAAGGTGCGACGACGTGATCAATGTTTGGTTCGGTAAAAATCAGTCACGAGATTTTCGTTTAATTGTACCCATCATTGCTTTATGCTCCCTACTATTATACCCCCCATTGCAAATCCTCTACTAAAATTCAAATTTTAAAGGCAAAAACCATTGTTTAAAAAAAAAAGTTCTTATTAGGCGACCGATTAGTGCCCGAATCGGCCGCTTACTAAGAGTTAGGTATTTTCTTTTTTTATAGTGGTTTTTGTAAACACTAAAAATCAAGATGAAATTCTATTTCTTTAGACATAAAGCTTGAATTTGGGAATATTAGCATCGTCGGGGATTCTTTACGGCAAATGTGCGATGACGTGATCAATGTTTTGTTTGGTAAAAATAAGTCACGAGATTCTTGTTTTATTTCCTCCATCATTGCTCTATGCTCCCTACTATTATACCTCCCATTGCAAATCCTCTACAAAAATTTAAAATTTAAAGCCAAAAACAATTGTTAAAAAAAAAAAAAAATCTTATTAGGCGGCCGATTAGTGCCCGAATCGGCCGCCTAATAAGACTTAGGTTTTTTTTTTAACCTGTGGTTTTTGTAAACACTAAAAATCAAACTGAAATTCTATTTCTTTAGACATAAGGCTTGAAATTTATGGGCAATAGCATCGTCGAGGATTCATTCCGGCAAAAGTGTAACGACGTGATCAATGTTTGGTTCGGTAAAAATCAGGCACGAAATTCTCGTTTTATTTTTTCTATCATTGCTCTATGCTCCCTACTATTATACCTCCCATTACAAATCCTCTACTAAAATTCAAATTTCCAAAAGCAATTGTTTTTTTAACAAAAGCAATAGTATACTAATCGGCTGCCTAATTAGACTTAAGTATGGTTTTTTTTTTAACATTGGTTTGTGTAAACACTAAAAATCAAGTTGAAATTCTTTTTATGTAAACATAAGGCTTGAATTTGGGAGCATTAGCATCATCAGAGATTTTCATTCTGCCGATAAAGATGTGACGACGTGATCAATGTTTGGTTCAGTATAAATCGGTCCTCTTGTATCTCTTGTTTTTTTCAAACAAGCAATATAAGTACCATCACAACCATTTGACGAAGTTGCTGTGATCATTAACCCAAGTTTATATCGCCATATTGTAATTAGTCAAAAAATAATGACACAACAGTAGCATTTGTGCTATACCACAGACGACGTCGTTTATTGGGATTTTTAGTGCTAGGGCTTCATTTAGGCTAAACGACGTCGTTTGCTTCTGCCCACTCTCATAGGTAGGTGCAAGTAGGAGAGACAGAGACAGAGACAGAGAGCTTCTGGGTCGTGTTCGTGTTTGATCAGAAGGGTGAAATTTGAAGGGTTTTTAGCGTTTCCAGGTCCGGATTCTTTTTCTGATTAGTCCGGTTCTTTGTAGTTTCTTCTCTCGTCGTCTCTCTCTGCGTATTTCCATAATCTAGAGTTCCTTGAACTGAATTCATCGAGTAGGACAGATTTTTAATGTGCGTTTATCATAGGTTTTACTGAATTAGTCTGAAAGTTGGTTAGCTGTGAATTTGAATAGATGCCTCGGAGACCATCAGGAAGAAGATTTTCAAAGCATCAACCTTTAGGTTTTTCACCGTTTATGCGGTCACTTGCTTTAGGTTCAACGGCTAGGCATAAATTGCCTCTTCCTCAAGACTCTCAAGGTTCTGACTCTGAGGAGATGTCTTTTGGTGAGTAAAACCTTTGTTTTGATTGATAATTCCTATCCAGAAACATTGTAATGACGTATCATTCTAATTTCGCAGATGAAAAGCTGCCAACTTTATCTAAAAAGGGGAAAAAGGAACAGATTTCAGACTCCTCTGATGAAGAAGACTCTCAGGTGAGCGATTATTTACGGTCTTCTGTTGATTTTTTAAATTGTAGATGAAAAGCTACCTTATTTATCTTTTTCAATGCTTGATCTTTGAAGGGAGATGTCCAAGCAGACTTTGAGTTCTTTGATCCGAAACCTACAGACTTTAACGGAGTCAAGATCCTCCTAAAAAACTATCTCGATGACAAGGAATGGGATCTGAGCAGTTTCGTTGATTTGATATTGGAACAGACGACAGTAGGAACCGTCGTGAAAGTAGCAGATGATGAGGACGAGGCGGTATTCGCTGTTGTCTCTGCTCTTAACTTGGCAAGATACAAGGAGAACAAATGCTTTAGAGAGCTAAAAGAGTTTCTTCTTAAAGTTTGTTCAGAGAAGAACATAGCGAGTGATCTAGAACTGCTCTTAGAGAAAAAGGCACAAGATGTTGGTTTATTGGTATCTCAAAGAGTGATGAATCTTCCTCCACAACTTCTGCCTCCACTATACGATGGATTGTTCGATGAAGTCTCATGGGCCACTGAAGACGAGGTTTCGATCTTTTAAATAAACTTTTAGATAACTTCTTATGAGCAATTCAGCTTTGACAGTTTTTAAGTTTTTCCTGTTGGTATAGCCTACAGAGGAGCTTCGAAGCTCATTCCGCTTCAAGTCATATCTTCTAGTCACCAAGTTTTACAAGGTAAATTTGTGTTACCGTAAGAATTGGTTTTGTTCGGTTCTCGAATCATCCTCTCTCAATGTGATACGGATTCTTGGTTATATAGCTGAAGAATCCCAAGCAGAGAAAACCTCGTCGTGGTGAAGAAGAGAATGAGGAAACAATATTCCTTAAGCCTGAAGATGAGCTTTTTCTCGAGGTAACTTGTTCTTACATTACTTACTCGACTTTGCCAATATTCCTTGAGGCAAAAGAAGAAAATGTTATCTGAACATTTGTTGGGAAAACCAAAAAAAATGCATTTGCAGCTTAGCTCTTGGTCTTTCACATTCCCTATGCGCTCGCAGCTCGTGACTTCTCAAGAAGTAAGTTTCTCTCTACAGAGTACAGACTATACACATGGTTTTTGATTTCAATTGTTTCTGATCTGTGATCTTTGGTTTTTAATGGCGATTCTCGTTTAGATGAAGAATTATCAACTGATGGGTCTAGTGATGGCTGTGCAAGCAAAAAAGATTCCTGAATTCAGACAGAAGTTGAATTCTCTCATTGATGAACAATGATGAACATCTTCATCTTCTTCTCAAAGATTCCGTTAACTGGTTATTCGTTTATCGATTCCTGCCAGTTTTGATAAAGATTACTCCGGTGGTTTTCCAGCATAATTATCATGTTTTTGTGTTTATGGGCTGAGAACGAGTTTAATTCTCTCTTTTTGTGGGTCTCTAAACAATTGGGCCTGAGCCCAGCCAAACAAGTATTTTTTCACTTATAATCTCACCTTTTAATATGCCTTCCAAAGATGAACATAGTGAACAACCATGGTCCATTATTGATAACTTTAATTAATTTTGTAAAAAGTAACCCAAAATTCTCTGATATTATTCGACTAACCTAAAACAATATCAAATGTTTCAATAGTTTCCAGCAAATTTTCATTTCTCTTTGTGAAACAGAAGAGTCACCGTGACTCGATCATCTGAAAGCAAATCAATCTGGACATATGATGAAGAACTATCTCTCGATCTCCCTCAACGCGTTGTGATTCGGGTTACCGAACGTTAGTTCATACGATGTGGCGAAGATCTGCTGTGTCGTGTTTCTCCTCGAGGATCTCTGTGTCTTCTTCTTCTTCATCTTCTTCGTTGCCAAACCCTAGACTGATTCCCTGGTCCCGCGAGTTATGTGCCGTTAACAGTTTATCCCAGCCTCCGGTTTCGTCGGAGCCTACTCCTAAGCTAGCGATTTCTGGGGACAGATCCGATGCCAATCGAGTTTTTGCCTCAGGTACTGTCGCCGCCACAGCTACCGCCGGTGAGATTTCGTCGAGAGTTGCGGCTGCTGCTGGATTAGGTCACCACTACGCTCGTTGTTATTGGGAGCTTTCTAAAGCTCGGCTCAGGTATGTTTGCTTTTCGTTTCTCATGGAAATTTTGAAAATTGGATTCAAAATTGAGAGTATCTTTTCATTTGTTCGATCGTTGCAGCATGCTCGTGGTTGCGACTTCTGGCACTGGATATATCCTGGGTACGGGAAATGCTGCAATTGACTTGGCGGGACTTTGTTACACTTGTGCTGGCACCATGATGATTGCTGCTTCTGCTAATTCCTTGAATCAGGTTTCATCTCTCTCCTCCCTCTTGATTTATCTTCTAAATTACAGAAATTTCCAATCTCATTCTGGAGTTTCGATAGTGTATCATCTCCTTGATGCGTATGAATCCGAGTTGTGTTCATTTAGCTCATCTTACTTGTTTTCCGGTTTACCAGATATTCGAGATAAGCAATGATGCGAAGATGAAGAGAACAATGAAAAGGCCATTGCCTTCAGGACGCATCAGTGTTCCACATGCTGTTGCGTGGGCAACTATTGCCGGTACTTCTGGTGCTTGTTTGTTGGCTAGCAAGGTGACTGCTTTTTTTTCTATGTGATTATGTCTCAATGATAAGAGAGATTATGGATCTGATATTTTGCTTCCACGACAAGGTTATTGCAGACTAATATGATGGCTGCTGGACTTGCATCTGCCAATCTTGTCCTCTACGCGTTTGTTTACACTCCGTTGAAGCAACTTCACCCGATCAACACTTGGGTTGGGGCTGTTGTTGGTGCCATCCCACCCTTGCTTGGGTAAAATTTGTTCCTTTTCTCTTTGTCTTAGTTCATGTCTGCTTTTTTCCTGAGTTCAAGTGTTTGTGGTGACTTTTAGCAGATTTTTTTTTTAGCAGTTTCTGTTTTGTAAGGCTTGCATACTGGTTTTCTACTCAAAAATGGAATCATCGTTTGCTAAAAGCAGACATGAACTAAGTGAAATACTGAGGAAAGGAACAAAATTTGAAGTGTTTATGGCTGAGTTTTAGCAAATTTATTTTAGCATTTTCTGTTTTGTAAGGCTTGGATACGTGGTTTTCCCTCAAAATGGAATCATATCTTTCGTCATATATTTATGTTTATTTATTTTGGGTTCTTCAGGTGGGCTGCAGCTTCTGGTCAGATCTCATTGAATTCGATGATTCTTCCAGCTGCTCTTTATTTCTGGCAGATCCCCCATTTTATGGCCCTTGCATACCTCTGCCGCAATGATTATGCAGCTGGAGGGTAAGATACGATCGACCATGTGGTTTCATATTGAGATTAGAATGTCTCTCTGCTCGTACAGTGTTGATCTTGAATGTTTTCAATTCTGCTCAGTGCCCTAAATAGTGCTAGATTTGAATTCTTTCCGCTAACATTTTAACTAGACCCAAGCTCTGACCAAACAGCCTTATTTGTTTTCAGTTACAAGATGCTGTCGCTCTTTGATCCTTCAGGGAAGAGAATAGCAGCAGTGGCTCTTAGGAACTGCTTTTACATGGTCCCTCTCGGTTTCATCGCCTATGACTGTGAGTCGTCTTTTCCCCTTGTGAATTCATCTCTTTTTAGTTCATAGACTGCTGTTTCTGAAATTTTTTGATATTCCTTTCATTTTTGTGTGAAGGGGGATTAACTTCGAGCTGGTTTTGCGTCGAATCGACACTTCTCACACTAGCAATTGCTGCCACAGCATTTTCATTCTACCGACACCGGACCATGGAAAAAGCAAGGAAGATGTTCCATGCCAGTCTTCTCTTCCTTCCTGTCTTCATGTCTGGTCTGCTTCTACACCGTGTCTCAAATGATAACCAACAACCAGTCCTACAAGTAGCCGATGAAGTAAAAACTCACAGAAGAAAGAAACGTGCTGCTCAACCTCCTGTGGCTTATGCTTCTGCTGCTCCGTTTCCTTTCCTCCCGGCTCCTTCCTTCTACTCTCCATAAAAAACCGTTTTAGCAACCTCTTGAATTTTTGGGGACACAACATTCTAAAAAATTGTGTTTTTGAGTTTGATCTTTGGTAATAAGCAAGTGGAGAACGCATACAACATACAACAAGTTTATGTATTTTTTGGCTCCACAGTATTTTATTTGCTTAAAAGTTATGTGTCCTATGAAAAAATATATACACACTTTTCTCTGGTTAAACGAGATTCTTGTCGTCTAAATAAACGAGTATCAATGAATTTGGTTCGCTTTTGGTTTTGGCGATGGAATCCGATAAACCGATAATTGTAGAGTTAAACGACTAAACCGGGTTGGTTAAATGTTTCGACGGCTGCGAAATCGTCGTTTCATCAGGATTCAGGACGGTAAGCTCCGAGAGGTTTGAGGAATTCCCCGGAGATGGCGATGAGGCTGAAATCTATGGCGACTTTGCCAAAACTGATTCAAAGCATGAGAAAAGAAGTTCCGAAGCATTCTAGTCCTATTTTGCCGTCTCTGAGACGAGCTTTCTCTCTCTATGATCAGATCAATCTCATTGACAATGTTCCCGAAGACCAGCTCCGCTTCCAAGAGTAATATATTCAAATCCCAACATCTCTTGTTGTTCGTCGTCGATTTTTGGAATTTCCAGACCGTTTCTGGGTTTGATTTTAATGAATGATTAGGGTTTTGGATATGGAAATGTATAATCCGCGGTGTGGTTTGTGCAGATTTAATGAGACGAGTTTCACGGTGAATGGCGTCAAATACGAAGGTAGCTTGCTCTGTGTTGGGAATTTGCTAATGTCATGGAGCCCTCGTAAATTCTCAGAGATCACCCCTGATAGGTAAATCCTCCCTCTTCTCTAACGAGGCAAAAGTTATGCTTGAGCAATAACAAAAGCTTGAAACTTTAAACTATGTAGGTAGATAGATACTTGCTTAAGTGTTATTATCAGTCATTGTTTCTCAGTCCTAGATTCTACTCAATGTTCTGTCACAACCTTATATCGATTAATGCCGATTTTGTATGACTGTCTCTGAGAGTGAAAGTCATGTGCTTTTAACAATAGATTAGTTGAGAGTTCCAGTTTTCATTATCGTCAGAGGATTTGAAAAGCTTTTATGAGGTTTGATGTCTTTGATCAAACATTTGGTGATACGTGTTCTCTGCTGCTGATGTTTGGTCTTATGCACTTTCTATCTAGTTTATGCATAAATCTTGTCAATAAGCATTTGCTAAACGTCCGTATGTTTCTATCTCTATGGATGCAGCTTGTCTATCTTCCAGACAGTTCGTCCCATTCCAGGTAATAATATAAGATCAAAGACTATTCAGCAGCACTTCTCTATCTTGAAACAAAATTTGTTTTTGTCAAGTCTTTTGTACAACTAGATTCGCTTACTTGCATTACTTACAACAAGAAACCAAATGTTATACATATGAAAAAAATCCGCGTATCCCTTTGGTTGATCAACTATTGCTGCATATAGCATCAATCTCAGGTCTTATTATTCTAACTGTGTGTTTTCCCTTCAGAGCTCTTAATTGTTGGTTGTGGAAGAAACATTCACCCGGTAACTCCCGAGGTCCGTCAGTTTGTGAAGTCCATTGGCATGAAGCTAGAAACAGTTGATTCTGT
>JAHZTW010000082.1:145630-156852 GCA_020283515.1 Alliaria petiolata | reverse complement strand
TCCTCGGCTTGCCTTATTTGGATCCAAAGACATTCAACATGTTCACACTTGGTGTCATAACTCTCCAACGGCTATATCTTCATTGCTGCTGCGTTTTGGTGACTTATTCAGTGAATCTAGACGTTCCAAGACATCATACATTCACACCCAAGCTCTCAAGACTCAAACATTATCACAAGTTGTCCCATTTAGCCGATTTACTTATCAAGTCTCCAACAGCTCTTTTTACATTTAATTTTTGTGATTTCTTTTCTTGTTTTAGACTATAGTACCATTGCATATTGAGCCTATAAAAACTCAGTTTCGTTTTAATTGTAATTCACCCTTCAAGCAAGTTATTAATCAGAAAGTATTTTATTTGTTTCAAAGAAATCTTGTCTTTGCTTACAAAGTGTTCGTGAGTTTTATTAAGTTCTTTTGAGGGATTCAGAGAGATTGTAAGAACGTGTAGAATCTTCTATACTCTTGCGTGGATTAGCCCTTGAGTTAGAAGAGTCTAACCTTTAGAGTTTGAGGTCATCAAACCAATTGACTTTCCATCACTCAAGTCTTCCTTCCACCCCTTTAAGCTAGAATCAACGATTTCCAGAAAAATAATACTTGGATCATTTACCAGTCTTGTGTCATTGGTACCAGAGCTAAAAGCTCCTATCCCAGGTGTTTTGTATTCCTTTTCAAGCTTTGCAAATTTTTTTTATTCATAAAACTCAAAAAAAAAACTATATTGTCTCTGTTTTGTTTTGCTTGTTTCCAGAAGATCAAAATCAAAAAAAAAAAAAATTCATTGCTTCTGTCTTGCTTTATTTGCTTTAGTTTCATTCATAAAATCAAAAAAATGTGTTTCCATTGTTTGTGCATCGCTTGATCATTCCTGCACCTTGTGTTCTTATTTCATAGCTTGCATCCTTTAAAAAAAAAAAAAAAAAACCAAAATGAAAGCATTTTCTCATTTGAATATTTAGTCATCTCTCTTGCTGGCCAGAAATCGTGTTTGTGTCATATTAGGAAAGTGTAGCTGCGTCCATTCCATCTTTACTACTCATATTCATTACCTGTTTAATACCATTTCCATCTTTACCCAGTCCATAAGCTGTCTATGTTCATTGCACGAAATTCCTTTGACATTTGCATTATTCACTAGACCTTGCATTCATATTTCCCTTTCAACCGCTGCATTCATCTAGTTACAAGTAAAAAAATAAATAATTATATTCATCTGTTTTGTTTCTTGTTTCTGTTTTATTAAACACATATATGATCTCTTTGTTTGAAATTACAAGGTACCATGGGAGACAATACAACAGGAGCTGATCCTATGCAAGCAATCTTGGCTGCCCTTGCCAATTTAAATGAGAGTTTCAACAATGCAGCTTGGAATCAACAAGCTCAACAAACTCAGAAGCAGCAGCAGCCAATCCCCACGCCATTCACAGATAAAGGAAAGGGGCTTGAAATAGAGTCACATTTCAAGTCTCATACCCCAGAGCAAGTCTTGCAGGATTTAGAACAAAGAGACAATCTCTTTCATTCCAGATGCAGCATTCAAAACAAGGTATGTCATTTGATAATCGACAGTGGTTCTTGTGCTAATATTGCTAGTATTTGCTTAGTAGAGAAGCTGGGGGTTAAAGCTCAACCTCATCCAAGGCCATACAAGCTTAAAAGGCTTAATGACAAAGAAGAACTGCAAGTATCCAAGCAAGTTGAAATCTCTCTGTCCATTGGCCAGTATAAGGATGAAATCTTATGTGATGTGGCGCCAATGCAAGCTGGGCATGTACTGCTTGGGAGGCCATGGCAATATGACAGAAATGTTGCACACAATGAGCGCACCAATGAGTATTCATTCTCATTTAATCACTGTAAGTTCATTCTTGCTCCTTTACCACAGAAAGAAGTTAGAATTTTACAAAGTAGCGCTAAGGGAAAGAATAGTTATTTTGCTATTCAAGAGTTTTGAAAGTTTGATCCACCAGAAATAATGCACTTGCCTTTGCCATGAGAATGTTTTGCAGGTTTTAAAGAACAAGATATCAAAATCCAGGGGCTTAGCATGAGCAACAATGGAGAAACCTGAGGTTTATTAAGGAGAAACAACCAGTAGCTGAGTTTAAACCAACAATGGAGCTGTCCAGAGCTAAAGACATACCATTCTCCTACTTAATTGATCATTTATACCCCAACCAGCCATAAACCCTCAAGGTAAGTTTCTAAACTTTCAAGATTTTTCAGAAACTAACTTAAGGTTGTTTGATGCAGATTTTACAGTTTTGAGGACAAAACTTTTTCAAAAGGGAGAGTATGACATAAGCATGGATGCTTATACATCAGGAGCTAACAAGGAGCACAGAACCAGGACGCATGAAGAGGAGAACATGAAGATGAGGAAAGCTAAGGAGACATGTGAGCTAAGTTTAGCTCAAATAGAAGCCAAGGCTTACAAATGGGATGTGGCCATTTGTACTATTTTTCCTTATCCTTGGTTTTATCCCAATGGGTTTTCCCGGAAAGGTTATAATGAGGCAGATTGGTTTACATGTCTTATACCCATCCAAAGCTCCAATGGACCCTAGAGAGAGCTACAATCAGTTATTGAGTCACTCCGGCCAATCCAAGATGAACCAAGCAACAAATCAAATTGTTTTGGATTCTCAACTCATCATTGGTCAATGGAGTGTTGGAATCAAGACCAAATTCATTTTGGTTTAGGAGCTATTAATTTTACAAGTTGGATAAAACGGATCTTTCTCGATTTGGACCTAGGCGCACTATTTGGAGGATTTCGGCCGAACCAGAAGGAATTAAGCAACAAACCGACTTGGCGTTGAATCTCGACTCATCCAGGAAGCTCGTCGAATTGGAATCATGGCAATATCGATTCTAGTTTGAATGTTATCCTATTTCTAAACCAAAGGAACCTCGGCTTGCCTTATTTAGATTTAAAGACATTCAACATGTTCACACTTGGTGTCATAACTCTCCAACGGCTATATCTTCATTGCTGCTGCGTTTTGGTGACTTATTCAGTGAATATAGACGTTCATTTACCAGTCTTGTGTCAACGACAGATCCAACCGTGGTTCCAAAGAAGAAGTGGATGGAAGCCGGAAGGTGATCAAGGAGCTAAACGAGAAGCTTGACAACTTACTACTTGTCAAAACTCAGAAAGAAGTCCATTTCGTGGAAGAACTCACTAAGGTCCAAGAAGGGGAGGACGTCCAGTATGAAGATGCTAACTACATCAATGATCAAGGAGGTTACAACAATAGGAAACCCAACAATAACCTTTCTTACCGGAGCACAAACGTCGCTAACCACAGGACCAGACCTACCCTCGACATCAAGCAGGAGGTATAAAACAATTCGTGACTTACACGACTCAGCAAGTCTTTGTACCAAGATTCCAATTTCAAGGCGGTGGCCCGCCACGACAACAAGCTCTTGCACCTCCTCGTTTCCAACAAACGCAAGGGAACCCACCTGCTCAATCTGGTTTTGACCTGGAAGGCATTCTAAAAAATCTTCAAGGCCAAACACATATCCAGGCGGATATACACAAACGTTTTGCTGAAGTGCATAACAAGATAAATGGTGTCAACACGGAGCTACCCGGGAAGATTGAAGCTTTAACCACTCACATTAAAGCACTTGAAAACAACAAAGGCATTGCATCAACAAGCCAACCAAGCAACCTTCCAGGTAAATCCGTCATGAACCCAAAGGGATATTGCAAAATGATCACCATTTTCGACGAGAAAACACGGGATCAAGGCGACATCACTTCTCCAAAACAGGCTTAAGTCG
This sequence comes from Alliaria petiolata, assembly GCA_020283515.1. Taxonomy (NCBI): domain Eukaryota; kingdom Viridiplantae; phylum Streptophyta; class Magnoliopsida; order Brassicales; family Brassicaceae; genus Alliaria; species Alliaria petiolata. Next base: position 153,048 of record JAHZTW010000082.1, on the reverse strand, counting down.
TTGAGGACATCGACATCCTAAGAAGGGGAGGGAGATCTAAAAATTTGGAAGTCCCTGAAGAGAAAGCAGCTACTGATACACTAAAAGCGCCATTCCTGCGAGTCTACAAAGCACCAATGCCATTCCCCAAGAAGCATAAGAAGCGTCTCATAGAAGAACAAGAGGCTGAATTGATCGAAACCTGGAAGAATGTTGAAGATTTATTCAACAATGTCGACAAAACCAAGCCTATTCTCGCTTTCCTAGTAGCGTTGAAGGACAAGCTCTATGCCGACACAATGGCAACATTTGGAAAGAATGCAGCAGCTCGTGAAGAGAAATCCAAGGAAGAAACCTTGGTAGTGAAGAAGCTAGAGGATCCAGGATCATTCACTCTCCCATGTACACTCGGAGGGATCACCTTTGAGAAATGTCTTTGTGATCTCGGTGCAAGCATCAATGTGATGAGTCTAGCCGCGGCTAAGCGTCTCGGCTACGGCACTTATACCAACTGTAAGAAGCTGTTATCGCTGGCCAATGGAAGTGAAAGAAAAACAATTGGGAAGCTGCTGGACCTACCTCTTATGATTGTGAACGTGCTACTGCGAAGTGACTTCCTGGTGATATAAATGGACCAAGATGTCAAGGACACCCTCTTGTTGGGAAGACCTTTTCTAACTTCTGCCGGTTGCATGTTTGATTACAAAAGCGGCAAGGTAGAGCTAAGACTAACCGGAAGATTGGTAATGCATTTTGACACAAAAGGGAAGAGGATCAATGAAAAGGAGCATGCATACTCGCATGAGCTCAAGAAGACGATTTAGAAGACCAAAGATCCATCCTTGGAGATACGCTACGATGAAGATAGTTTTGATGGAGTCTGTCTCAATGCAATGTTCGAAGGCAGGGACGTCTCAAACTATATGTAGACCCTGTTCAAAATATTTATGGAAAGTATGTTAATATGGTAAATAAATTTTTAAAAAAACTTGAGGCCCTGATTTATAAAAAACATTAAAGGAAATTTTCTTCAAAATATTTATGGAAAGTATATTAATATGATAACTAAGTTTTTAGAAAAATTTGGGGTCCTTATTAATAAAATTTCTTAAAGAAATTTTCTTCAAAAAATTTATAGAAAGTATATTAATAAGGTAATTAAGTTTTTAGTAAAATTTGGGGCCCTGATATATAAAATTTCTTAAGGAAATTTTATTTTTAAAATTGGGACCCTGTTCAACCGCTTCATTTGCACATGCTAAAAGACGGCCCTGTTAGAAGGGCAACCTGAAGAAGTACAAGAAGCACCAAATGAGATAATCACTTGCAAGAAATCCTATGTCCAAGGACCAACCCTCGGTGATCTCCTGGAAGGTATGACTCTCAAACCTGTTTTCTATGCTGGTGGTAAGATGAGATACAAGCTGACACGCAAGGGAAAAGTTAGACCCTTTGCTTACCTTAAGGTGATATGAAACACCAATTTGACCAATCAAGAAGGTCCTAAGGGAAGAAAAGAGGGGAACTCCCCTGTATCTCTGGCTGATTTCATCTCGGTGATAAAGGAAAGTAAAGATCCTCCCACGGGATCGAGGGGTGCTCATTTCCCCCTTTCACACTGAAAAAGAATCAAGAAAAGTCAAGCTAAGTGACTCAAAACAAAGCGCTCTTGGGAGGCACCCCAAGCTTATCCATGTACATATTAATGTTTTTTCTAGTCTGGTTTAATGGTTTCAAAATCTCATGAGAGATAAGGTGGGGTCACTTATACCCAAACAGGAACAAAAACCTATGTGAGGATTATCTAGCACAGCGATGGAATGCAATATCAGTTTGACAACGAGATATCATCCCTGAGCATTCGATGTCGAGTAGGCACAACAGTGTGTAGCTAATATATCTTGGTTTTACCGATTTTTGACCATGATATAAGTCCATTTTATAGAGTCTTTTGGTATTTTTGAAGTCCTATTAGAGTCTTTACAGGATGGAGTGCAATTGGAGCTTAATAGAAGATTTTGAGCTTTTTTGAGCATTTTGGAGAAACAGCCGAAGTGATAAAGTCGGAGCTGGATTACACGAAGGGTGTCGATCGACACTAACCCTTGGTGTCGATCGACACCAATCAAGCCGACTTGAGTTTCGCGACTTCCATCAGAAAAAGGAAATTGTCCCAAGTTTTGAAGAATTATAAGATTGCCCCTGACGCGAATCTACCTATAAATATAAATTTCCTAAGGCATTGTTTAGCCACCAACTTTATCATTATTTTCTATTTTTGAGACCTAGCGAGAGATTGATCTTGAGCTTTTGGGGAAACAATTTTATACTCTTCCGAGAAGTTTTTGAACCCCTGTATCATTCTCCTTTCTGATTTTATGCAATTTATTTCATTCATGATTTGTGTCTTCATCTCCATGTCTGAGTAGTTTGCTAGTTAGGTTAGGGTGATTTAGGATGATGATGAGTTTGTAGAATTATTAATTGTTAGGAAAATAAATTAGATCTTCATCTTGATTTGTGCTTATATTGATTTCTAAATTGATCACTTAGAAATCAAACCTAAGGTTATTTAATAGAGGCGAGAGCATTATTAGTAACTTGAACTAGTCATAGGTGAGCAAACTATATATTCACAAATATATTTTGTTTAGAGATTTGGTGAACAATCGAACCTGTTTTTAATGCTTGCCTTAATTGTTTGAATTTCCGAAGAGATTTGGAATTCTGGAATTTAGGCATAGATAACTTTTGCAACGAGAGTTGATTGGTTTTAAAATTAGAGTTTCGTGTTCTAGACTGTTCTTAATAATTTCCTAACAGTTTATTATTTTCTGCATTCTTGGATTCAACCTCATAATTACCCTTGCCTAGCTCCTTAGTCTCTTGAACTTAATCCACTTTTATTTATGTTTACCGATTTACTCAGTAGTTTAATTACTTTCTTCGATTTGATCTATCATAATTTGAACCTATAAACCATAGTGTAGCATCTACTTCCTTTGGGATTCGATAACCCCTTATGCTTCAGCTGCATTGCTGTGCACTTGCACTGTTGATTTATTTGGGTAAAACTTTGACCCTATAAGTTTTTGGTGCCGTTGCCGGGGAAATAATAGCTGCCTACGTAATCTAGTATTAAGATTTTGACTAGGTTTTGTTTTTGTTTTGGTTACTGATTTATTTTCTTATTTTTGGTTTCAGGTGCATGCTTAATCGCAGTACCAGAAGCAACAAAGAAAATGAGCTAATTGAACTCAATCAGGAGCTCGGCCGTCTAGAACGCAAAAACCGCAAATCTGCTAGAGCGTCGATCGACATCAACAATAGCGTCGATCGACACCATGCGCAGACAGATATGGCACAGCCTGTGATTATGATTCGTGATGAGGCTAGAAATTTCACGGATCTGGACGTCAATAGGAGAAACAATCGTGGCCAGAGACTTGATGATAATGGAGCTGTTATCATCGAGCAACCAATACAAATTGCCCTTACAGAAGCTGGACGTGGAAGAACTCTTGGCGAGTACAACCAACCAGACTAGTTCTATGCTAATAAAGCTGCGATCCGTCCTCCTGCATTTCAGAGGAATGATTTCGAGCTGAAGCCTGCTTACTTCACATTGGTGGCTCAGCATCCTTTCGATGGACTACCTCAAGAGCACCCCATGGACCACATTGAGAGATTCGAGGACTTAGCATCAAGCATTAAGGCTAATGGAGTGTCCTATGATTTTCTTTTCTGCAAGATTTCCCCTACTCGCTTGCTGGAGATGCATCATACGGGCTGAAGCAACTGGATCCAGGTTCACTAACCACTTCGGAAGAAAAAAAGAACGCATTCCTATGCAACTTCTTTGATGATGCGACATCCGAAGAGCTGAGGACAAAGATCACGACATTCTCCCAAGGACCCACTGAAGCATTCAAGGCTTCTTGGGTAATATTCAAAGCTTACCAAAGGCAATGCCCACATCATGGTTTCAGCGAAACGCAGCTTCTCGGAATCTTCTACCGAGGGATCGATTGGAGGTACCAGATGGCCTTTGACGCTGCGAGTAATGGAAACTTCAACACCAGATATCCAGATGACGCGATGAGGCTTATAGAGAATTTGGCCTCTTGTAACAGCACCAAGAATACAGACTTTGAGAGGAAACAACATTCTGGTGCAAATGGAGGAAGCCAAATAGCTGAGGTTAACAGGAAGCTAGACATCTTGGTGGGGAAGAAGCAAGTTCACTATGCTAATGAGATAGAGACATTCGAGCCTAATGAAGAATGTGAAGAAGAGGATGTCAACTACATCAACGGAGGTGGCTTTCAAGGCCGAAGGTTTGGGAACCAGCAAGGGAACATGAGTTTCTATGGGAATTATTAGAAGAGCTCCTTCACAGGAAATCAAAACTCTTATGGCTATACTCAAAAGCCTCCATTCCAGAACAGAAATTACAAAAGGAGCTATGGTTCTTCTTCTTTCCAAAAGCTTCCTGCACAAGACAGTAAGATGGAGTCTATGCTAGAGCAAATTCTGGAGGGACATCAGAAGAAGACACTGGATTTCAATGGGAATATTCATTCACTGTACCAGGACCTGAATGGAAAGATTGAGAGCTTGAACTCTCATATGAAGAAGCTGGATGTTCAAGTTGCTCAAACTGCAGGAGCTGTTAACAGACAAGAAGTATTCCTTTCAGGAAAGACTGATACCAATCCCAAAAGCCATGTGAACGCCATCACATTGAGAAATGGAAAGAACCTTCAGCCTGTGCAGAAAAGAGGACTTTGCGTTGAAAAATTCGAGGATCTTGAAGACGTTGAAGATGAAGAAATTGATGCTGCGGAGCCGGTGTCGATCAACACTACTGAAGAGTGTCGATCGACACCCATGGAGAATCACGACACATCGACTCGAGACGAAGCAAAATCGACGAAACTCGACGCCAAGACCTCAACTTCAAAGGCAAGTGTTGATCGATACAAGGAGGGTGTCGATCAACGCTCTTCTCAGACGACATCAGATCAGCCCAAAACGATGAAAGTTGCAGAGGAAAGAGTTTACAAACCGGAGATCCATTTCCCCTTGATATCAAAGAGTCTACTTAACGCCAGATACAAGGCTATAATGGATAGACTAGTGGTTGAAATCCCTTTGATAGATGCCATTAGAACCACTCCCGTGATAAGGAGATACCTGAAGAGAATGATGACCACGAACATGAATATGGAGGAAGGAGTGATGATGATATCTAAGCAAGTTAGTGGTGTGATTCAGAACAGGATTCCGGAAAAACTCTCATACCCTGGAAGCTTTGTTCTGGATTGCTCAATCTGTTCAAACAGGTTCAGAAAGTCTCTCTGCGACTTGGGTTCAAGTGTCAATATCATGCCTCTTTCAGTTGCTCTTAGGCTGGATATGACAGACTTCAAAGACACCAGAAACTCTTTAGTCCTTGCTCGTCGTTCTGTAAGGATCCCTGAAGGTGTCTTGGAAGATGTTCCTATCAAAGTGGGAGATTATTTGATTCCCACAGACTTTGTGATTCTAGCTTATGATGAGGAACCCAAAGATCCTCTCATTCTTGGCAGACCATTCTTGGCTACAGCTGGAGCTATCATGGATGTGAGAAATGGAAGAATCGCGCAGAATGTTGGTGACTTGGTGATGAATTTCGACATGGAGAAGCTAATGAAAAGGCCAACAATCGATGGGCATACCATCTATGTCGATTCACTCACCAACCTTGCTGAAGAGATTTTCCAAGAGGACCATCCTACAGACCCTTTGTAGAGAGCTTTGACGACTTCTGCAAAGGAGACTGAGAACTTAGACGATGCCGCTGCTGGATACACAAAGATGATGGATGCTAGTGAGCAAGTCCTACAATTGGTCGCACAGGAGGATTAGTCAGCACATCCGCAAAGGCTGCCACGTTTGGTGACTGGAGTGAGGCTAGAGCTCCAAAAGTCGAGCTTAAACAGCTCCTTGCCGAGCTAAGGTACGTTTTTCTTGGTCCTAATTCAACTTATCCCGTCATTTTGAAAGCTTCTTTGAACAATGCAAAGCTCAATTTATTGCTAAGCAAGCTGCGAAAATTTCGCAAGGCTCTTGGCTATTCTCTTGATGACATTTCAGGTATCTCACCAGACTTGTGCATGCATCGGATTCACCTTGAGGATGAGACGAAGTCATCGATTTAACATTAAAGGAGATTAAATCCGAACCTGAATGAAGTAGTCAAGAAGGAGATCATGAAGCTCTTGGAAGCTGGGATCATCTATCCCATTTCATATAGTGCTTGGGTCAGTCCGGTTCATGTTGTTCCTAAGAAAAGAGGAGTCACAGTGGTGAAGAATGAGAAGAAGGAGCTGATTCCTACAAGGCCGTGACTGGACACAGGATGTGCATAGACTACAGAAAACTGAATGCCGCGACCAGAAAGGATCACTTTCGTTTGCCTTTCATTGATAAAATGCTAGAAAGATTGGCAAATCATCCCTACTACTGTATACTTGATGGCTATTCAGGATTCTTCCAGATTCCGATCCATCGAGATGATCAGGCGAAGACCACGTTAATAACTAGCTTTTTTGGTCTTTAATCAATCCTAAAGCTTAGCATTGTAATTGTAATACTTTAGTTATCAATCGAAAGGGGTAGAGACTAAAAAAATTTGGAATGCATGAAACTATCTAATACAAGTTATTTTCGGGTAAAATGAGGGAAACAAATTATAAAAACTAATCGCTGCAATTAAATGACTACAAAAACTATTTTAAAATCTCTACTGAAAGGTTAAGCAACTACTAGGTTATTTTTATATATTAGATATAAATTTTAAATATAAATTAAATAAATTTTAAATATAAATTAAAATTGGATTAAAACTTAATTCCTCATTTAATATCAAGTATTTTGATGCCTCTCCAATTTTATAAACTGTCAAGGCTTGTTTCATTGTGTGATGGGCTTGCTAAGTAAAGTGTTCACAATTACATGTGTGAGGCAGATGGTAATGGTTACCATGTGAAATAAAATTGGTTCACTTGACTAAGCTATCAAAACGGTTTTGGGATTAGAGGCATAGGTTGGATTTGACATAAGATGTCATCCAACAACTGAGAGTTATATTGGATATAATTAGCAATGGTGTTGCATACCTAAATAACTAGATATTCGGGCGATGAGCCAAACCTCACTTAAATTCTAGTAAAATATGGATCTTGGATCATTATATTCCATTTGAGGATTGTATTGTTTTGAATATAATATGAGTTTTCTTAATTGTTAAGATTTATCTAATACCTGAACATTATATTAACATCTCATGTTCTTTTGATTCAGCTATGTCAACCCCTCACAGCTCATTTTCGCTGCGATCCGTCCTTGAGAAGGAAAAGTTGAATGGATCGAATTTCCTCGAATGGTATTGAAAT
>JAHZTW010000082.1:0-40153 GCA_020283515.1 Alliaria petiolata | reverse complement strand
TTCAAAAACTTTGTTGATGAAGTGGCTGCCTCCATCGCTAATCACCACCTTAGGGACTCCAAATCTTGGAAAGATGATTGTTTTGAAGAGTTTAAGTACCACCTTTGAATCGTTTGTTGGTGAGGCCATGGCTTCCACCCACTTAGACACATAGTCTACTGCTACAAGAATGTACTTGTTGCCATATGATGATTGAAACGGCCCCATAAAATCGATCCCCCACACGTCGAAGATCTCTACTTCAAAGATTGGAGATTGTGGCATCTCGTTTCTTTTGGTGATATTTCCGGTTCTTTGGCATGCTTCACATGACTTGATGAATTCATGTGCATCTTTGAAGAGTGTAGGCCACCAAAACCCAGCTTGGAGAACCTTTGTGGCAGTTTTGAAACTCGCAAAGTGTCCTCCATAGATCATACCGTGGCAATGTAGAAGTATGTCTCTAGCCTCCTCTTTTGTGACACATCTTCGGTACAAACTATCGGTACAAATCTCTTGTAATCTTAGTAGCTTTCACCCCAAGGCTGGTTTGACACCTAAAGTATATAGTGCTCAAGTAGCATTCGGATTTTGGGCAAGGCTCCACGGTATATAGTGCTCAAGAGAGTCTCTTCCGTGAAGCCGTGGTGAGGACACTGGATGGTGTAGTCCTTGAAGCACTATATACTTTAGGTGTCAAACCAACCTTGGGGTGAAAGCTACTAAGATTACAAGAGATTTATAAAGCTAAGCAAAATTCGGTTAATTTGGGGAACAAATCAAAATAAAATACTTACGTTTGCTAGATAGAAATGAAAACAATTTTAAAATCCCTATATAAGTGTTATACAACTACAAGATGACAATTAAACGATATAACAACCGATTTATTAATTTAATAAATTCAAAAGGTAAAACCGGATTTATAAAAAAGATTTGATGGTGAGCAGCTAAATAATTTAAAAACTATTTATAAAAATAAAACGACTACAAACTCAACTCCACACAGTAAAATAAGGCTCCAAGCAATTTCTAAAATATTAAAAAGATCAAGAACACAATTCTACAAATTTATCAAATTATAATGCATAAATAAACTATTTAATAAGAAATTTAAATAAAGATAAATAAACACAAACTAGAGGAAAATGGTTTTTGGTTTTTAAAATACTAAAAACAGATTCAAGGTTGGGAATCATTCTTAAGAAGGTTGAAAATTCGATCTTGGGGTTTGAAAACATATTTTTACTCTTTTTAGTTAATTCTCTAAACCTTAAGAAACCAAAATAGAATTATCCATGATGTGTGGTATAATTCCTTTCTTCACTCTTTCCTCCTAGCCCATGATGTTTGGTGGAAAGAAAAGGTGAAGAACATTAAGAATGGATTTTAAAAGAAATGGTTTAACTAGCTCCCTAAGCATCCATGATGTGTGGGAAAGGATGAGCTAGTCTCTTGGATTTGGTTTTAAGGGATTTCCTAAGTCTTGTTAGGATAAGGAAATCCCTAGATTAAAGAGATCTCCAAAGAGAATCTCTAGACCTTAAAACCCCCAAATCCAAGAAGAGATTTAGAATGAAGTACAAAATAAAAACAAACCAAGAGTTTAGTTTCAAACCTCCTTAATCATCCCAACCCCAAATCTTGGTGGATCACTCACAACTCATGTTCATGCCTCTCTTAAACACAAGTTTAGAGCTGATGAACATAAGCGGTTTTTTTAATGAAGAAAGTTTTTTTATTAAATACTTGTGAAAGATAATAAAATACTTTTAATAAGAAATATATATAATAAAAATAAGAGTTTTTAGGAAACTAAATAAGAAGAACTATAGAACTCAAGAACACTTCAAGAACAAAAGAAAAGCTTACAAGAATATAAAGAAGGCTTTGAAAGAGAGAATATAAGACTTGATTAATAACTTGAATGAAAAACTGAATGATTATTACAAGCACACACACACTCCTTATATAGAGTTTTAAACATGGCTCTTGGCCTTAAAAGAGGGGTCAAGGGGCAAGAGACAAGGGGCAAGGGACAAGGGACCTCTCTAATCCCACTTTTACTAAAGCATAAACACTTTTTTGGAGCACTTTGCAAGTGGTATCTTTTGGTTCAGGTTCATGGATTGATCGATCTGTATCTTTTGAATTACTGCACCGTTTGACTTGAAATCACCACCACATTAAAGCTAACTCAATTTCCTAAAACTCTCATGAAGACTTCCGAGGCTAAATCACAATGAAAAACCCTTCATCCGAGCTGATCGTTCAGTTAACGAAATTGTTCGCCAAACTTCCAGACGGACATGTTGTTACTTAAATAGCCGTATCTTCTGAACCACTGACCATAATGACTTGAAATAACCTCTGAACGAAAGATAACTCAATTTTCTATGAGTTTTATGAAGATTGCGGAGGCTGAATCGGAATGGAATGTCTTTGTAAAGTCTGATCTTTAAGTCGCTTTAGGTGGCATGGATTTGAATTGGTTGCAACATCTCGGTACAGCAAGTCATATGACATCAATTTGCTCTCTGCTTGTTCCTAGCTCATCATCTTATGTTTCCAGCTTCCACATTGTCTCCAAATGCATAGAATAACCTGAAATGATGCATATATACAAAAGAAAATGCAAATGCTAATGCAAATGTTCTAAATCCTATAAATGATCAAATACTATGATTATACTTANCCACATTGTCTCCAAATGCATAGAATAACCTGAAATGATGCATATATACAAAAGAAAATGCAAATGCTAATGCAAATGTTCTAAATCCTATAAATGATCAAATACTATGATTATACTTACCTATAAATGAAATATGGATGAAAATTTATTCTAAATGCATGGTAGATATGCGAAATATATGTGTATATCAAGCCCCCATTCCAGAACAACAACAGCGGTTACACAAGGAGCTATAGAAACTCTTCTTACCAGAAACCTCCAGCTCAAGACAACAAAATGGAGGCTATGCTAGAGCAAATCTTGGAAGGACAGCAGATGATGACAGTGAATTTCAATGGGAAGATTGATGCACTGTACCAGGACCTGAATGGAAAGATTGAGAGCATGAACTCTCACATGAAGAAGCTGGATGTTCAAGTTGCTCAAACTGCAGAAGCTGTTAACAAGCCAGAAGGATTCCTTCCAGGGAAGACTGATACGAATCTCAAACGCCATGTGAACGCTGTCACATTGAGGAGTGGGAAGAACCTTCAGCCTGTGTAGAAGAGAGGGTTTATCACTGAAGAATTAGAGGAGTTAGAAGATGTTGAAGATGCTGCGGAGCCAGTGTCGATCGACATTACTGTGTGTCGATAGACATCCATGGAGATGAATGACAAATCCGACGAACCAGACGCGAAAGAATCAACTTCAGATGGAAGTGTCGATCGACACCAGGAGGGTGTCGATCGACGCCCACCACTGAAAACACCAGATGCAGCCAAAACCAAGATCGTTACTGAAGAAAGGATCTACAAACCGAAGATCCCTTTCCCCTTGATACTAGAGAAGTCTAAGAAGGAGCTACTTGACGCTAGATGCAAGGCTATCATGGATAAACTAGTGGTTGAAATTCCTTTGATGGATGCCATTAGAACTACTCCAGTGATAAAGAGATACTTGAAGTGGATGATGACAAAGAACATGGATATGGAGGAAGGAGTGATGATGATATCAGAGCAAGTTAGTGCTGTCATTCAGAACAGGCTTCCACAGAAACTCTCCGATCCGGAAAGATTTGTTCTAGATTGCTCCATCTTTTCAGACAAGTTTGGGAGATCTTTATGCGATTTAGGCTCAAGTGTCAACTTGATGCCTCTTTCAGTTGCTCTAAGGCTAGACATGACAGACTTCAAAGCCACGAAAATCTCCCTAGTCCTTGCTGATCGCTCTGTCAGGATCCCTAAAGGTGTCTTGGAGGATGTTCCTATCAAAGTGGGAGATTGTTTGATTCCCACAGACTTTGTGGTGCTAGCATATGATGAGGAACCCAAAGACCCTCTCATACTTGGTAGACCGTTCTTGGCTACAGGTGGAGCGATCATTGACGTGAGGAAGGGAAGGATCGCGTTGAACATTGGTGACTTGGTGATGAATTTTGACATGGAGAAGCTGATGAAGAGGCCAACAATTGATGGAAAGACCTTCTATGTCGATTCACTGACCAACCTTCTTGAGGAGTGATAACATGCATATTTTACCCGTTTTTACTATCATAAGTGAGTGCTTTTATAAGGATTTCACTAATGTTTTGATGCATAAATACTAGATTTCGAGTATTTGGTTGTTCAAGACTCTTTTCAGGTAATCTTAGCAAAAGATGCATATTTTGGAGCAAAATGGACAATTCCGGAAACAGTGCCCGGGGACAGAAGTTCAACACCAAATGAAGGCCTTCCCACCATGAGATCAAGCTCATATTTGGAGACAAGGTAGCCTTATCAGCTGTCTTTCACCTCGAAGTGGTTTGAGAGCAATCCCACTGTTGGATCTCAAGTTATGAAGGAAGCAAGAAGGTCCGTCAAGCACCCGGAAGGACGAGCTGGCCGCGCCACGGCCAAACCAGACGACCAGTGGCCGCGCCACGGCCAGTCGCTCGCGCGGCCAGGCCACTCACGGATTCCCGAGCCCATTTGAAGCCCAACTTAAACCCGCAGCCGTCTTATGCAAGCCAAGACCTAATCCACGACCTAGGGCACTTGAAGACCTATATATACTCGACCTTTAGGGTTTTTTAGGGCATCACCACTTAGCATCACGAAATTCTCTTGTTACAAACTTCTCTTGGCGGCCGCGAATCTTTGATTCGTGGTTTCCACTTTGTTCTTTGAGGGAGATTGATTTGTTCTTGAACCCTCTTTTATTTTAATCGATTTATACAAGTTATGCATTCATCAATCACGTTTTCTACTTCTTCTTTTATGTCTGAGTAGTTTACTTTCGTTGGGTGTTCTTTAAGGGGATCTATGGGGAATTTCATTAACTGTTGTTGAACCGATTGTTTAGGCCGAAGATTAGGATTTTCTGTCTCACCTTATTCGTTCTTATTGCATGAGTCTGGCGTCATGAACTATATTCTGATCGCAGGGTCTTGAGAACGACGAATGTCCTGAATCTCAGATCTAGACCAAAATAGGGTAGAGAGCATCCTTTAAAAGATGTCTGAATGTTTATTGTCCCGATCCTATTGCGTGTTCGTCTAGGACGCAGGATATGAAAGTATACCTGTGGAATGGAAGTTCGCAGATCGACCTAGTTTGATAAAGTTAGGTTGTTAAAACCAGTGAATCAGTTTGGGGAAAATCGCCTAGTCTCGCTTGCTTAACTTTTGTGTGTTTGATTTCTAGTTAGAACCCCATAGATTTCCCGAGAAGATTCCCAACGTGTTCGCCCCATCTGCTTTTACATCGAGATTTACGCACTTCAATATTTACTTTTCCTGCACTGCTTGCTTGATTTCCTTTTTACAAGTTCTTAAGTTTGATTTCCTTTTCCCGTTGGTCATAGAAGAGATTGACAACCTCCTCTATATAAGACGTGATACTGCTTTCTTTATTTTCTGCAAAAACCGTGACACTTACCCCCAAACCCCAATTCTCTGCGTCTTTGGTTGCCCTGATTCTTCTGTTTTGCAATTGACCTCCTCCCTGTGGATCGATACCCTAAGTACTACAACGCATGCTGTGCACTTGCAGCTTAGGGTCCTACAAATTCAAAGCCTGATGAATCCTCAAAGAAATCTACAAACTCGGACGACTATTTAGACCCCATCAAGCTTTTGGCGCCGTTGCCGGGGAGGCTGCGTTTCGCTGTCCAAAACAAAGGTCAGGATCACAACTCAAATACATTCTTTTCTCTAACTTCTAGATTTTCTTCTATGAGTTTCAGGAACTACCATATCAAGGAGCATACAAGGAGCAGTCCCTACATGCCCCCGAACTCACGCCCACCTGCAGAACTTCTGCACCATCTTCGGAGACCGCCACCGACACCGCAACCACACGAGCGCTTCACGCCTCACCCACAAGGAGGATTCCCACCTCCTATTATTCACGGAAGCGAGAGTCTCCACCTCCAGACGCCACCTCCTGCCCAGAGCGATCAGAAAGTCACACTTGCTCCCTTGTATCAGCAAGTGGAGAACCTTATCAAGGCGATAACAGTAATGACTGATTATCAAGGTAAGTCTGAAAGATCTTTGCACGCCCAGATGGACTCTATCGAGGGTGAAGTTTTCCACAAGCTCCAGGAAGTCGCCAACAACGTAAAAGTATTGGAGAACCGCACTTTTGGCAACATCAACAAACTATCCAGAACTTCCGAGGACTTGGCGGATCACAGAGGGGTCCTGAACCGAGGACTAGGCGACGTCCGCGCCCTGAAATATGAGTTCGAGGAAACTCGTGGGACCACCTACATTATCATGGGCCGAATGGAGAAAGACATCCAGGAGAGGGAACGCGCCCAGCATAAGGTTGAGTCGCAAATCGAAGACTTGAGAGATGAAGTCGAAAACATGGGAAAGAGTCAAAAGAAGAATGAAGCCATCTTGGCTAGATTATCCAAGGAACAAAAAAGGCTCGACGGGCTCATCAATAAGCTTATAGGAGAACACGAAGCCTAGCCTCTGGAGCCGAGGAAGCATCATGTTGTTTCGCCCAGCCCCAGCTGATGCGCGAACCAAACCTTCGGGTAGAGTCACCCAAACTCACTGAGGATGGACCTACCGCAGGTATCATTACCCACGTGGAGAGACCTCTTACGCTGCATATCAAGAGGGAAAGATTGGTAGAATTCCACAAGAAAGTGGAGGGAATCCCGGAGAGCATAGGATTCGATGAAGCATGGGAAGGTTATGGCTTAAAAGAATACTTTGAAGACAGCTTAGAGAGCAGGAACGAGATCAAGGTTCACTTTGGTCAAGCCAGACGTTCAATTCCCTCTGCCAGAGCCGCCTACTTCTCCCGCGCCGAGAAATACGAAAGCTACACAAATAGGATCACTAGAGAGAACCTCGGCAAGTTCAACGAAGTAGTTCGAAGCCTTCCGTCAGGTATCACGTTCACCGAAGCGTGGACAGAACATCTCATTGGGCACTATTTCTGTGAAAGAAATGAGACCATGCTGGAGATACAAGACCTTTTCGCACGAGCAAGGTCAGGAAGGGCACTTCGCACCCTGCACAAGACAAGGGGCCTTGGTCGATTTCTCGTCTCATGCGAAATCAAAGGAATCAAGGTCGAGGCATTATGCGACCCCGACTCGACCATTAGCGTTCTACCAACCTACGCGGTGCGAGAACTCGGGATCAGGCACGCCCACGCGACGAAAGTTGTGATTGGTCTGGCGGATCAATCCTTCGCTGCCTCGAGAGGAGTCATTTATGACCTCCCGGTCATCATTGGTGATTGTAGAATCCCGGTAGACTTCTACATAATCAAGACACGCCAAGAAGAAGCTGCACCTCTCATCTTGGGATGGCTGTTCTTAGCCACGGTAGGAGCCATCATGGATTGGCCAAACAGGCGAGTCTCATTTGCCAATATCGACGGGAAGAAGTTCTATCCCGCGATACCTTACACCATGGAGAAACACCTTCTTGAGAAGGATGAAGATGCCATCATGGAGAGACTCGAGGAGCCTTTAGCAGAAGAGGGCGCGCAGAAGGCAAAAAGACCTTGCCTAAGGTCGAACTCCACCTCCAACTAAGCTCCCCAACTACCAAAGTCTAGCTAAAAGGCTCTAAACAAGAGCGGCTCAATGGGAGGTAACCCATTTTAGGTATTCTCTTTCTCATCTCTTTAACCATATTAATTTTTAGTTTTGGTTTCTTCTTAGTTTGCAGCATTTTCATAAACCCCAAAAGCACAAAAAAATCAGAAAAACCCAAAAAGACCAAAAATATGAAAAAGGAGTTTCGAAGAACACTCACCGGGCGACGAACCGCCCGTGGGCCGGCCAGAAGGAGCCTGGCCGCGCCACGAGCCACGATGGCGCGGAGGCGAAAAGCTTGGCCGCGGCCGCGACGACCCGTTGCGCGGCCGGCCTTCGTTTGAAGACATCACCCATCCCGACTTCACCAAACCGGATCTCCTTCAACATGTTTCAAGCCTTTCAAGTATCCTCCTTGATTCAATGGCCTGAACACGACCTAAAGACCGCAAAGATCACTTTCACAACCGCGGCACATTGCTGTTGCATCAAAGATGGCGAGACAAGACAAGACTCCATCCAAGTCAAGTCAAGTTAATGATCCATCTCTCTACCTACTTCGTCCAGCACGTTCAACAGACCTGCATCCACGGAAACGAAGAAGAACACCACGGTTCTAGAGGATGAAAATCATAGTGCAAGCTCCAGAAGGAAGAAGATTCAGCTTCCTTCACCAAACCGCGAAGAGGAAAGTTCCCGAAGACTAGCTTCTCTCTTCCCCGACCAAGACCTTTACCGAAGCCAAGTAAGGATTTCATATGGCATTGAAGTTCATACTAGCAACACCTGTCTTCCGGGATCCTGAACAGATCACTGGGTAGGCCAGCATAGACCAAAACTTCAAGTCAAGTTTCTGAGGTGACGCAATCTTCAAGACGCAAGGACGGAAGATTTTCCATCTCTCATTCACGGTGTTATCAAAGGTCAAGGAACCAGGACGAGTACTCAACAACCGGAGTACCTGTTCTTCTCAACATAGGCGTGCCCCAATCATCATCATCAGCCNAGATTTTCCATCTCTCATTCACGGTGTTATCAAAGGTCAAGGAACCAGGACGAGTACTCAACAACCGGAGTACCTGTTCTTCTCAACATAGGCGTGCCCCAATCATCATCATCAGCCTCCACCATCACACACGCACGCCCACCGCCACCATCTGAAGCAAGGAAGCTCAACCGCGCAACACATTTCCTTTCGAGCTAAGTTTTCGATTTCTTGTGTTCAGTCAAATCGATTCTAAGCAGGGACATAAGGATAATGATCAAGTCCTTAGCTAAATCATACCACACGTCCATCCACACATACCAAACCCAACGCCACTTTCAAGTAAGTATTCAGAAGCTTGTACTTGAATTTACCTATCTTTTTCACCTCAACTCGATTTAAACAAACTGGGGACAATTTGATTTAAGTCTGGGGGGGTTTCTTATTTTACTAATTATGCTTTTATTTGATGAGTCTTATGCATACATGCATCAATTATCGAGTCGTTTTATAGAGTCAAAACCTTTTTTTCTTTTAGTCGGAAACTATGAACTTTGCTAGGTAATAGTCACTTTGAAAAAGGGATCTTAATGACCATTCTCACGGATTTAGAAGCAAGGTTTACTAAGTTGAACACGGCGAGTGGATCATCCCAGCGGAGAAAGTTCTAATCTCTAGAGTACTCGAAGGATCTTGCGTTGACTCCGCACCTAATGAATCAAATCTTCTCGTCAAGGGGCTTGAGGTACTTCGAACTTTGCTCCTCTTTTAGACTCTAGCATGACTAANTCAATCGATTTATACAAGTTATGCATTCATCAATCACGTTTTCTACTTGCTCGTTTATGTCTGAGTAGTTTACTTTCGTTGGGTGTTCTTTAAGGGGATCTATGGGGAATTTCATTAACTGTTGTTAAACCGATTGTTTAGGCCGAAGATTAGGATTTTTTTGTCTCACCTTATTCGTTCTTATTGCATGAGTCTAGCGTCATGAACTATATTCTGATAGCAGGATCTTGAGAACGACGAATGTCCTGAATCTCAGATCTAGACCAGAATAGGGTAGAGAGCATCCTTTAAAAGATGTCTGAATGTTTATTGTCCCGATCCTATTGCGTGTTCGTCTAGTACGCAGGATATGAAACTATACCTGTGGAATAGAAGTTCGCAGATCGACCTAGTTTGATAGAGTTAGGTTGTTAAAATCAGTGAATCAGTTTGGGGAAAATCGCCTAGTCTCGCTTGCTTAACTTTTGTGTGTTTGATTTCTAGTTAGAACCCCATATATTTCCCGAGAAGATTCCCAACGTGTTCGCCCCATCTGCTTTTCAATCGAGATTTACGCACTTCCATACTTTACTTTTCCTGCACTGCTTACCTGATTTCCTTTTTACAAGTCTTTAAGTTTATTTTCCTTTTCCCGTTGGTTATAGAAAAGGCTGACAACCTTCTCTATATAAGGCGTGGTACTGCTTTCTTTATTTTCTGCAAAAAACGTGACACTTACCCCCAAACCCCAATTATCTGCGTCTTTGGTTGTCCTTATTCTTCTGTTTTGCAGTTACCTCCTCCCTGTAGATCGATACCCTAAGTACTACAACGCACGCTGTGCACTTGCAGCTTAGGGTCCTACAAATTCAAAGCCTGACGAGTCCCCAAAGAAATCCTCCAAACTCGGACGACTATTTAGACCCCATCAAGGAGATTTTCAAAGAAGACCATCCTACAGACCCCTTGGAGCGAGCATTGACCACTTCTACAAAGGACGTTGAGAGCTTGGACGATGCAGCTGCTGGATACGCGAATACGATGGACGCAAGTGAGCAAGTCATGCAACTAGTCGCTCAGAAGGACTTGTGTCGATCGACACCAACTAGTGTCGATCGACACCCTGCGCGCACAAAGAGAGCAGCCACACTTGGTGATTGGAGTGAGGCTAAGGCACCTAAAGTTGAGCTTAAACAGCTCCCTGCCGGGCTAAGGTACGCATTTTTTGGTCATAATTCAACTTATCCTGTCATTGTAAATGCTTCCTTAAACAATGCAGAGCTCACTTTATTGCTAAGCAAGCTGCGCAAGTATCGCAAAGCTCTTGGCTATTCTCTTGATGACATTTCAGGTATTTCACCAGACTTGTGCATGCATCGGATTCACCTTGAGGATGAGACAAAGTCATCAATTGAACATCAAAGGAGGCTGAATCCGAACCTGAAGGAAGTAGTCAAGAAGGAGATCATGAAGCTTTTGGAAGCAGGGATCATCTATCCCATTTCAGATAGTGCTTGGGTCAGTCCGGTTCACGTGGTTCCTAAGAAGGGAGGAGTCACAGTGGTGAAGAACGAGAAGAACGAGCTGATTCCTACAAGGACTGTGACTGGACACAGGATGTGCATAGACTACAGGAAGCTGAATGCCGCGACCAGAAAGGATCATTTCCCTTTGCCTTTCATCGACCAGATGCTGGAGAGATTGGCAAATCATCCCTACTACTGTTTCCTTGATGGCTATTCAGGGTTCTTCCAGATTCATATCCATCCAGATGGTCAGGAGAAGACCACGTTAACATGTCCTTATGGTATATTTGCATATCGCAGAATGCCATTTGGACTTTGTAATGCTCCTGCGATCTTTCAGCGATGCATGATGTCCGTCTTCACAGATATGATTGAAAAGTTTATGAGGTCTTTATGGATGACTTTTCTGTTTATGGGTCATCCTTCAAAGACTGCATGGACAACTTATGCGCAGTGCTACAGCGGTGTGAAGAGAAGCACTTGGTCCTGAACTTGGAAAAGTGTCATTTCATGGTCACAGATGGGATTGTACTTGGACACAAGGTTTCAACAGAAGGAATCGCAGTGGATCGCGCCAAGATTGAAGTAATGACGAATTTGCAAGCACTTGATTCTACAGAAGATTCATCAAGGACTTCGGCAAGATTACAAGACCACTCACTACTATACTCTGCAAAGACGTGAAGTTCGAGTTCACTGCAGAATATCTTTCAGCCTTTGAACAGATCAAGCAAGCCTTAGTGAGTGCTCCAATCGTTCAACCTCCAGACTGGGATTTGCCTTTCGAGGTGATGTGTGACGCCAGTGACTCCGCAGTAGGAGCAGTTCTGGGACAGAAGAAGGACAAGAAGCTTCACGCCATCTACTATGCCAGCAAAACGTTGGATGATGCCCAGAAGAATTATGCAACAACGGAGAAGGAATTGCTAGCTGTGGTCTTTGCCTTTGAGAAATTTCGCCAGTATCTTGTTGGCTCAAAGGTGATTGTTCACACAGATCATTCTGCATTGAAGTACTTGATGCAGAAGAAAGATGCAAAGCCAAGGTTGCTAAGATGGATTCTTCTTCTTCAAGAGTTTGACATAGAAGTCAAGGACAAGAAAAGAGTTGAAAATGGAGTAGTTGATCATCTCTCAAGGATTAGGATTGAAGATGACGTGCCAATTGATGATTTTCTGCCTGAGGAAAATGTTTACCTTGTTGAGAGTCGCTTCCAAGCTGCATGTTCAGAGCAGTAACGCACAGTGTCGATCGACACTGGGGTAGTGTCGATCGACTCCCCGTTCGAAATCACGACGAAGGATCGCGATTCAACACTTTGAAGTTTGCCAACTTCACGAGTGTCGATCGACACCCGGGATCATCATGGGTTCGCCGGATCTTGGACGAAGTGTTTCGACAGCCAATCTTTTCTATTAGCGTTGCGAATCGACCATGGTATGCTGACATTGTGAACTTCCTTGCTGCTGACATTGAGCCTACACATCTCAAGGGTTATGAGAAGAAGAAGTTCATGACGGAACAAAGAAGATACTATTGGGATGAGCCTCACTTGTACAAGCATTGTTAAGACAATGTTTACAGAAGATGCATTGCAGAGAGTGAGGTACGTGATGTGTTGTTCCATTGTCATGGTTCTGAGTATGCTGGACATTTCGCAACCTTCAAGACTGTATCCAAAGTTCTTCAAGCAGGCTTTTGGTGGCCTACTATGTTCAAGGATGCGCAACTGTTTATCACTCAATGTGATGTTTGTCAAAGGAGAGGAAAGATCAGCAAGCGACATGAAATGCCACATAACTTCATTCTTGAGGTTGAGGTCTTTGATTGTTGGGGCATTGATTTCATGGGCCCTTATCCTCCATCCTATGGAATGCAATACATCTTGGTGGCTGTAGACTGTCTCTAAGTGGATGGAAGCAATTGCTTCTAAGACCAACGATGCTGCAGTGGTTATCAAGCTATTTCAGACCATCATTTTTCCAAGATTCGGAGTGCCTCGGATTGTCATAAGTGATGGTGGTTCTCACTTTATCAACAAGGTGTTTGACAAGCTGCTGAAGAAACATGGAGTTCAGCACCGCGTAGCTACTCCGTATCACCCCCAAACGAGTGGACAAGTGGAAGTCTCCAACAGACAGATCAAGCAAATTCTGGAGAAGACAGTGGGCAAGACAAGGAAGGATTGGGCTGCGAAGCTGGATGATGCACTTTGGGCTTACAGGACTGCCTACAAAACACCACTTGGATTTACACCTTTCCAGCTACTCTATGGCAAAGCTTGCCATCTTCCAGTGGAGTTGGAACATAAGGCATATTGGGCTATCAAGAAGATGAGCTTCGACTTGAAGCCAGCTTCAGAAAGGCGCCTAATACAGCTAAATGAGCTCGACGAATTGTGCCATCACGCTTATGAGAACTCGAAGCTCTACAAGGAAAGGACAAAGGCATATCATGACAAAAAGATTGTCTCCAGACAATTCGAACCAAATGACCAGGTACTTCTGTATAAATCTCGTTTTCAATTGTTTCTTGGTAAATTGTGTTCACGTTGGTCAGGTCCTTTCACCATCAAAGAGGTTCGACCATATGGAGCAATTGTGTTGACAAACTCCAAAGGAGAGGAGTTCACTGTGAATGGGCAGAGGGTGAAACACTATTGGGCTCAAGCCGAGATTCCAGATGGACACATTGTGTCTTTGGATGATGCACCCAACACCTAAACGCGAGAACAGTTAAGCTATTGACGTTAAACGAGCGCTGAGTGGGAGGCAACCCACTGTTAGGTACATTTTTCTTTACATTTTGTTTTGGTTTTACTAATTTATTTTGGCTTTTAGAAAGAAGGAGGTTCGATCAGACTCAGTGTCGATCGACACCCATTGTGTCGATCGACACCAAGCAAGGATACGGGTAAGTTTTCAAAACACGACACTTAGTGTTCTTCTTCCTCATATTTTTTTCCAAAACCGTGCTTTTGAGAAAATTTCCCCAAAATCCCATCTCTCTCATTTCTTCACCAAATTGAGTGATTCAAAGCTCTAATCCGTGCGGATTCTCGTCCTCTTTCATAATCCATAGTCAATTCATTCGATTTACCAAGATGCCTCCTAGGACTAAGAGACCACGAGAAACTGACGCCGAAGCCTCAGGAATTGCCAATGATGAGGCAATTCAGTCTCTTCCTCCATGGCATAAGCCTTGAAAAGGTAAGGGTTCGGGTTAGACGGAATTGGGCGGATTCACCAGCATAGGAAGTTGCTAAGGACGACTGCATTTACAAAGGGATCGATGAGGCATGGGACGACTATGACACGCTATTCTACAATGCGTGGCTAAAAGTGGAGATTGCTCCAACACGTTTTGCGTGTGAGAAGACGATGAGGGAGGTAGGGATCAAAGATGACGTCATGCATCTGATGGACAGAATCGGGATGGGCACTATAGCGACGCGGCAGTACGATCTGTACCCAGACCTTGTCCGCCACTTCATCGCCACAGCTCGAGTCTACTACCGGAACAAAATAGTCCGGAATGCTCTGGAAGTCACACTCACCTTCCTCATCTGCGGGATCCGCTATCGCATCTCATTTCCAGACCTCTGTGGGATCTATGGGTTCGCGGATGAGCACGCCACAGGAGTCTCTCTTCAGACGCAGCTCCCGGATAACCAGGATTTCTGGTCTCACTTCGGGAATGGGAGGTATGACTCGAAGACCTCCACTCAGACAGACATTCGCCATCCCACCCTACGCTACTTAGTCCGCATCTTTGCTACTACACTTCTGTGTAAGCATGAGACAGGGAAGATGCGAGTGTCTGAGTTGGTGTTGCTATATCCCGGGCTTTGGTCTGAGATTTATAAGGATTCAGACGCGCCACTTAGCGCGAACCTTGGTGCTGTGTTTGCAAATCATTTGGCTTCCTTGAAGATGAAGCCTTTCAGTGGGACGAAGGCTAAGCCAGAGACTATAGGGAGTCTTCTTACACCTATCTTCCAGCACTGCGGGATAGACACTTCCAGCTGCTCCATTGTTACATCGCGTGCATTGGTTGATATGGAGTACTTGAAGAGGACTCACTGGGTGACAGGAGAGAGGTTGTGGGCATTCAGCGACGAGCAGAGAGTGCAGCGTTTGGTACAGTTACCTGACAGAAATCTCACTCACATTACCCTTGATCCAGACCGCCTCGCATTTCATCCTAGTCCGAGCAAGCTTAGGACTGCTCCCATTGCCAGACGCAGAGGCACCTCCTCCCGACCAGCTGAGGATGCGCCACGAGCTTCATGTTCAAGGCCCAGAGCACATGCCCCTTTAGAGCCTATTGGACCGCATCACCTTCCAGACGCTCCCGAGATTCCTATGGAGCAAGCTGCATTTCAGAGATATGTGGTTCAGAGTTTTCAGGCCATCTGGAACGCCATTGCTACTGTGTCTAGCTGTGGCTGCGTTCGACCTGCTACACTGCCACGATCTTCTCCACCACCTGCTGATGACGACGAGTGACTCTTCCATCCTTTTTAGTACTTTGAGGCAGTTTTACTTTTTCTCTTGAGTCTGCATTTTGCTTCATCTGCTTCAGTACTTTGTTTCCAAACTGGTTGCTTTTATTTGAGATATTTGGATTGTCTTGTGCTTTTAACGTTTGTTTGAGTTTTTCTAACAGCTAGGAAGATTCTAACAACAATCTGACTTAACAACAATCATGTTCGAGTGGCAGAACTCTGTCTACGGACAGAGTGTCGATCGACACCACCTGTGTCGATCGCCACCATCATCATACACAGCAACGATCGACACCATCTGTGTCGATCAACGCTGCGCGCAGAAGTCAGGTTATCCGAATTTCTCTTTGATTTGTAACAGTTTAACACAACTTTTTTCTATCCAAACTTATTCTTAGTAACACTGGGGACAGTGTTATTCAAGTCTGGGGGAGGTGGTTGCTAACATTGTGTTTTGTTTTGAGAGTCAAAAAGTTTTCAAAAATTTGTTTTATTGAGTCAAAATCAGTTGGAACTTTCAGTTTTTCTAGGAACTAACCACAGGAAGTTGACACTTGAAGAACCATTGCTATAGTAGTTGGCTGCAGGACTTACTAAGTAGAAAGCTGCAAGTGGAATGAGTCTAACAGAGCGAGTTCAGTTCCCCTTTTAAGAACTAGGTATGCGCAGAACTTTATTCCTCTTTCAGTCCAAACAAATAGGCAATTGCAGTCTCTCCTTGATCTTTCCTTGAGAAAAGAAAGAAAAAGAGTTTAAGTCTGGGAATTAAGCCTTGTCATGAGCCTGTCTCCTCACAAGGAACAATATTAGTGATCCTCTTGAACACGTCTCCTCACAAGGAACACAAGTAGAGAGTAGCACTATTTCCAGAGATTCCATAAGAAAAAGAAGAGTCAATGAAAAGATCTTAGAACACCCTGAAAATGGGCAGAAGTTGACTAAGGAAAGAGAAAATAGGGGAACTGCATGAGAATGTCTTGTTCATGCACTAAGGAAAGGAAAAGAATCTCTAAAGTTCTGTGGAAATACCACTGTTAGAGTTCAAAATATTACCAAGGAAAGGATCTGGATTCGAACTGGGAGATTGCTAAGCTTGTGGTAAGTACACTGAACATTTCCTAAGGTTGGCTCTTTAGCATGTGGATTCAAGAAGTGTTAATCAATGTGGCGTTCTGAAGAGCAGTTGACTAAGGGAAGAAAAAATAGGGGAGCTGTAGAAGGAATGTCTTGTTCAGACGCTAAGGAAGGGAAAGAATCTGTAAGTCCTTTGGTCAATACTGTTGTTTAAAGTTCGAAATTTTTGAGCAAAAAGGGATTTGGACTTGATTTGGGAGATTGCTAAGCTTGTGGTAAGTATACTGAAATAATACCTAAGGTTGGCTCAATGGTATGTGGATTCAAGAGTGTTGGTTCGATGTGGCGTTCTGAAGGTTAGCTATATATTTCTGTTTTTAAACCTCGACTTTATACTTGGTTTCTGTTTTACTTGGGGGCAAGCAAATACTAAGTTTGGGGGAGTTGATATATCATGGTTTTTACTGGTTTTTGGACCATGATATAAGTGTTTTTATAGAGTCTTTTGTTAGTTTTAGAGTCCTATTAGAGTCTTTACAGGATGGAGAGCATTTGGAGCTAAATAGAAGAAACTATAACGTTTTGGAGCATTTTGGAGAAGTAGCCAAAGTGATGAAGTCAAGAGAGTGAATTTACGAGCAAGGTGTCGATCGACACCAATGAAGGTCGGCCAACTTTGATGGTTTCCAATCAGAAAAAGGAAAGAGAGCAAGTTTGAAGAAATTACAAGTCTGCCCCTGGACGAAAAACCCCCTTCTATAAATAGTTTTCAGGCTTTGTTTAGCCAATGACCTTATCATTATTTTCTGTTTTTGAGACTTAGGGAGAGATTGATCATGTGCTTTTGTGGAGACAATTCTAACTCATCTGAGCCTGATTTCGAACCTCTGTATCATTCTCTATTCTTTTATGCAATTTATTTCAGCCATGATTTGTGTTTGCATAATTATGTCTGAGTAGTTTGCTAGTTAGGTTAGGGTGATTTAGGGTTTGATGAAGAGTTTGTAGAATCACTAGAAATATTAGAGAAATCAATTGGATCTTCACCTTGATTTGTGCTTAACTTGATTCTCTGAATTGATCATTTAGAAATCAAACCTTAGGTTATTTAATATATGCGAGAGCATTATTAGTAACTTGATCTAATCATAGGTGAGCAAAATATCTATTAGCAAAGAGATTTGGTTTAGATATTTTGTGAACAAATCGAACCTGTTCTTATTGCTTGTCTTAATTGTTTAAATTCACAACGAGATTTGGGATTTAGGGATTTAGGCATAGATAACTTCTGCAACGAGAGTTGATTGGTTTTAACTTAGAGTTTCGAGTTCTAGACGGTTCTTAATAAATCCCTAATAAACTTAGATTCTGCATTCTTGGATTCAACCTGATAATTATCCTTGCCTAGCGTTTCGTCTCATGAACTTTAATCCATCTAAATCTGATTTATTTACTTGCTTTAATTGCTTAGTTTTCAATTTCATTATTCGACCTAGCATAATTCAAACCTAGAAACCATAAGTGTAGCTTTCACTTCCCTTGGGATTCGATACCCCTTATACTTCAACTGCATTGTTGTGAACTTGCAGTAGTTGATTATTTGGGTAAAACCTGAGCCCTATCAGTATATCTACACTTAGTTTTTAGAATGAAAAGGAAGCATCAAACTCCAAACTAACAATCAAGTGACTATATTTATAGTGGCTTTGTGAAAACGAACTTCTCAATCTTATCTATTGATAACATGCAATTTTTG
This sequence comes from Alliaria petiolata, assembly GCA_020283515.1. NCBI lineage: Eukaryota > Viridiplantae > Streptophyta > Magnoliopsida > Brassicales > Brassicaceae > Alliaria > Alliaria petiolata. The sequence goes on along the minus strand of JAHZTW010000082.1, from coordinate 21,832 downwards.
CTTGTTTTTACTATTATAAGTGTATGCTATAATAAGCATTTTACTAAGGTTTTAAATTTAATGCATAAACACTATATTTCGAGTATTTGGTTGTTTAAAACTCTTTTCAGGTAATCTTAACAAAAGACGTATATTTTGGAGCAAAACATATATTTCTGGGATAAGTGCTCGAGGATATAAGTTCAACATCAAATGGAGACCTTCCCACCACGAAATCAAGCTCTTATTTAGAGACAATGTAGCCTTATCAGCTGTCTTTCACTGGTTTGAGTCCAATCCCACGGTTGGATCTCAAGTTAGGAAGGAAGCAAGAAGATCCGTCAAGTATCAAGAAGAGCAAGTTGGCCGCACCACGACCTAGCCAGAAGACCAGTGGCCGCGCCACAGCTCACGCTTGCGCGGCCAGCCAACTTGACGATTCCCAAGCCCATTTGAAGCCCAACTCAAACCGAAGTCGTCAAATGCAAGGCAAGACCTAAGTGACGCCCTAGGGGACTTGAAGACCTATATATACTCGATGTTTCACCTTGATGTTTTTCACAAGTTTCCGATTCGAGGTCTCTTTGACGGCCGCGAACCTCTCTTTCACGTATTCTACTTTGTTCTTCGAGGGAGATTGATTTCTTCTTGAACCCTCTTTACTTCTTGTCGATTTATACAAGTTATGCATTCATCAATCTCGTTTTCTACTCCTTCTTGTATGTATGAGTAGTTTACTTTCGTTGGATGTTCTTTAAGGGAATCTATAGGAAATTTCATTAACTATTCTTAAACTGCGTGCATCGATTATCTAGGCCATAGATTAGGATTTTCTTTCGTGCTTAAGTTCTTTCTTATTGCATGAGTCTAGCGTCATGAACTAGAGTCTGTTTTGAGGATTGTAAGAACCACTAAGGTGCTGAATTTTTCATCCGAACATAGCTTGACCGAGGGAAGCTTCAAGAGATGTTAACGCATATCCGCAAAGTGACATGAACGTTTATGAACTTGATCTGATACTGCACATTTATTTACAAAGTAGGATGCTAACGTATATTTGTGGAGTTTGCATAACATAGACGATCTACCTTGAAAGAGTTAGGTCATTAAACCAGTGATTCCAATATAGAGAAAATCGCCTAGTCTCGTTTGACTGATTCGATGTGTGTTTGATTTCTAGTTAGAACCCCATAGATTTCTCGAAGAGGTCCCCAAAGTGTTTTCCCCACCTGCAATTTACCCGAAATTTACGCACTTTCAATATTTACTTTTCCTGCACTGCTTGCCTTGATTTCCATTTTACGATTTCCTTTAAGTCTTTAAGTTAAATTTCCTTTTCCGTTTGTTATAGAGTTGGTCGACACCCTCCTCTATGTAAGACGTGGCTTGCCTTTCAATACTTGCACCAGAAACCGTGATACAAACCCCAAACCCTCAATTCTCTGCGTCTTTGGTTGCTCTGATTTCTTTGTTTTGCAGTTAACTATCTTCATGTGGATCAATACCCTAAGTACTACATCGCACGCTGTGCACTTACAGCTTAGGGTCTTATAAATTTAAAACTCGAGGAGTCCCTAACAAGCAGTCCAATTTGGATAGCAATTTTCGACCCCATTATATATACGTTACTGTAAGGATTTAATTGACTTTCCAAAAAACTGAATTAGTGAAACAAGACTTTTTATGTCTTGCAAGCAATTCCGCAATTGCTCATATCATTACAATATATTGAGGTATCAATCCATCTTGCGAGATGATGCAATAAGAATACAAAGTTATATTTAAGCTAAGCTAAAATGATAAAAGCAAGTCACAAGCAACAATTGAAAGCAAAACACAAACTAAAAGAGATACTACTAGAGCAATAATATCAAATTAAACCTTAATTACTACTAATCAAGCACAAAACAAGTGATTAACTACTAAGCAAGTTTAACAATTTAACTAAAACGAAACCTAGGGATGGAATCATTGATTTGGGAAACTAAATGGACAACCTTGCAATCATTTAAGCAACTAATCAAGCTAACTCTATGCCAAGAACACTTAAACAAGATTAAACCATGATGTGTGGCCTTAATCCCTTTCTTAATCACCCTAATGAACTAATGATGTTTTAGCATTAAGATAATCAAAAAGAATTAATTTCAAGTCTATAAGGCATGATAAACACTCTAAACAACTAATGTCTTAGGCTAGAAATGTAAATCTCTTATTAAGTTGGTTCAAGCATTTCATCAAACACTTGGTGGATGTATGAAATGCTTATGATCCAAAATAGCAAAGATTAGCTATTTGGCATTAGGAATCACTTAATAAGAAGAGAGAATGAAAGAATCTATCCTAGATTGCAAGATTAATCCATTAGAAAACCCTAAATCTAACCCATCCCTTGTTCCTAAGGAAACTACTCACTAATCATACTTAAACCCATCAAATCAAAGATTAGAGAAAGGTTAAACGTGATTAGAGAAAGATTAAACAAGAAATCTAAGAAAGATATTGCATTAAACTCAAAGATTCAAGCTTAAACAAAGGATTTTCCCAAAGTGGCTAAAAGTTTAGGCTAAGAACAAGAGAATACAAGTTAAGGCATAAAATTAGGTTTAAAAAGTATTTATAGTGAATAGTGATCGGACCGGGTCAAACCCGAAACAAACCGGGTATTGACCCGGTTTTGGCTGGGAAAAGAAACCACATCGGTTTGCCAAACCGATGGGCTCCAATCCGATGCAGGATGAGGGACGCGTCCCGGCCTGTCCGTCCGAGGCATCTTGACCGATGGGAACTCTGGCGCGTCTGTCTCGGTTTGCAGTCCGAGGTGTTCCAATCCGATGAAGTCTCGGGGACGTCTGCATCGGTTTGCCAGTCCGAGGTGGCCAAACCGATGATAGTTCTGGTGGCTCCGTCTCGAGCTGCCCCGCGCGTCCAAACCGATGGAGGCAAACCGATGAAGTCTCTGGCACGTCTGCATCGGTTTGCCAGTCCGAGGTGGTCCAATCCGAGGCGATGCCAGACAACTTCTGTCAATCTTTGTTCCGACTCTTCTTTGATCTGAACTCATCCCCAAAGCTCCAAATGGTTTCTTTAGCTCTAAATGTACCTGAGGAACACTCCTAATGCAACAAATATGCAAAGACTATGCAAAGACACCTTAGACTCTAAATGATCAAAACGCAACACAATGATGCTTAAATATACACTTAGATGATGAGAAACTTATACTAAATGGATGCTAAAATGATGCAAAATATAGACATATCAATTAGCACATACTGTTGGGAATGTCCTGAAATCATTTGTACTTTACTCTAGTTAATGTTGTATTGTCAAGGTTGACAATCGTATAATATTAGGTGGTTATAATGTTTTGCTAGAAACCGCTTATAATCTATAGATTGAGAATCTAATACTATTATTATATGATTCTACAGGATCACACACCTAAGCAAACTGGATCGGTGAAATATGTTTGGGTTTCATGTTTAATATTATATATATGATATATAATATATATGTGTTAGTATATATATGGACGTGATGTTATAATTGATCATTAAAATTAACTTAATGGGCTTGGCCCAATGAACCTAAGTGTTAGGTTTTCGGTTCACGTATATATATATAAGCAAAGTAACGTGACTTGTTAAGATAAGCCGCTTGTGATAAGCAACCAATACTAATCCACGTGAAACCCTAATACGACGAACAGTTTGTCAACAAGGAGATTCGATCTCAACGGCACTAGCATTCCGTCTTGATCCAGTTTGTGTGCGTGTAGATACCAATAGAGACACAACATTTGGTGTGCTAAAGAACCTAGATCCATATCCTTTTACCGTTCCGCTGCAGGATATCCAGATATATTCAAACTCTATGTTATAGATTTATTTCAGTATTTGCATGAGATCTTGGCAAGTAAATTCATAAGTAGTTTTATAAATCGTTATAAACCGGTATGAATTCCTTCAGTGGTATCAGAACCTACTTGCATAATATTGATTTGAATCTGGTTAGAATTCATAAGACGTATGTGCGATATTTGATTTGATGAAATTGAAGTTCATGATTTTAATTCACAAAGTCCGCTTGCTGAATCTGAAAGTTATCATATTATATTTTGACTATAATTGATTACGGTTCATGCATGGTTAATCGTGTTTATCATAAACGATCATAATTGATGATGAGTAGATAAGTACGTAGACACATATTTTTGTCATGTAGTTGTACATGCTATATAAATATAATTCATGCATATGTAACTTAAAAGTCAACATGCATCGTTGTACTGCTTAATCGTTTGACTTCTAAATAAACATATTATTTGAATCGAATCGTTCGATTAAATTGGTTTCTGGAAAGTGTCAAAGTCTCTGGTAGATCTTGTCTCGAACTTTCTTTTATGATTTTAATTAGATTAAAATTAATTAAATAGTTACAATCTAATTAAAATATATATAAGATATATATTAATTATATTTACTTTTATATATTAGATATAAATTTTAAATATAAATTAAAATTGGATTAAAACTTAATTCTTCATTTAATATCAAGTATTTTGATGTCTCTCAAATTTTTTATCAACTGTCAAGCCTTGTTTTATTGTGTGATGGATTTGCTAAGCAAGGTGTTCGCAATTACATGAGTGAGGCAGATGGTAATTGTTGCCATATGAAACGAAATTGGTTTACTTGACTAAGCCATCAAAACGGTTTTGGGCTTAGAGGCATAGGTTGGATTTGACATAAGATGCCATCCAACAACCAAGAGTTATATTGGATATAATTAGCAATGATATTGCTTACCTAAATAACTAGATATTCGGGCGATGAGCCAAAGCTCACTTGAATTCTAGTAAAATATGGATCTTGGATCATTATATTCAATTTGAGGATTGTATTGTTTTGAATATAATACGAGTCTTCTTAATTGTTAAGATTTCTTTAATACCTGAACATCATATTAACATCTCATGTTCTTTTGATTCAGCTATGTCAACCCCTCACAGCTCATTTTCGCTGCGATCCGTCCTTGAGAAAGAAAAGTTGAATGGATCGAATTTTCTCGAATGGTATCGAAATCTGAGAATTGTTCTCAAACAAGAGAAAAAGGACTATGTCCTGGAGAAGAGTCTCCCTGAGAAACCTAAGACCAATGTTCAACATGCAGAGAGAAATGCTTATGAAAAGCATGTCAGTGATAGGGTCGATGTGTGTTGTCTTATGTTGGCTACCATGAACTCAGACTTGCATAAGCAATATGAGAACCGGGATTCGCCAATTGACATGATCACTAGCCTGAAAGGAATGTTTCAGGAGCAAGCACGAACTGAGAGATACCAAACGGTTAAGGCTCTCATAGAGTGCAAGCTGCCGAAAGACAGTCCAGTTAGTCCACATGTCATTAAGATGATGGGTTATATTGATAACTTGGCAAAATTGGACTCTGCTATCAGCCAAGAGTTGGCTACTGATCTCATCTTGCAGTCATTTCCGTCAAGTTATGATCAGTTTGTTATGAACTACAACATGAACAACTTGACAAAGACTTTGACTGAACTGCATGGTATGCTCAAATCAGCTGAGCCAAACATCAAGAAGGGCACCCCACATGTCCTTATGGTACAAGGGGGTAATAAATTTAAGAAATTCGGTAAGAACAAAGGAAAGGCTAAGACAAGCCGGGTTGAGAATCCGAGCAAGTCTGATCCTTCTTCTAAGTTCAAGCCAGGCCCTTCTGATGGTGACAAGTGCCTAATGGTTCTGGACATTGGAAAAGAAACTGCAAGAAATACTTGGAAGATGTGAAAAAGAAGAAGACTTTTGAGACTTCTTCTTCAGGTATTTATGTTATAGAAGTAAATGTTGCTACTTCTAGTTCTACGTCTTGGGTATTGGATACCGGCTGTGGTGCTCATATTTGTGTAAATATGCAGGGCCTAAGCAACAGTAGAACTTTGGAGAAAGGACAAGTGGACCTGTGCGTGGGAAATGGAGAAAGAGTTGCTGCATTAGCCGTAGGAACATTTCATTTGTCTTTGCCTTCAGGCATGGTTTTAGAACTTAAAAATTGCTACTATGTACCTGCTATAAACAGGAATATTATTTCAATTTCATGTTTGGATTTGGAAGGATTTCATTTTTCGATTAAAGACAAGTGTTGTTCATTTGATCGTAGTGATATTTTTTATGGTAGCGGTCCATTAGAGAATGGACTTTATGTTCTGAACCAAAGTGTGCCTGTCTATAACATTAGTACCAAGAGATTTAAGTCGAATGACTCGAATCCAACTTTTCTTTGGCACTGTCGTTTAGGCCACATAAATGAGAAGCGCATTCAAAAACTTCATAGCGATGGACTTTTGAAATCATTTGATTATGAATCATATGAGAAATGTGAATCTTGTTTGGTGGGAAAAATGACAAAGGCTCCTTTTACTGGACACAGTGAAAGAGCTAACGATTTGTTGGGCCTTATACATACAGATGTATGTGGACCAATGAGTTTAAGTGCTAGAGGAAACTATCAGTACTTCATCACATTTACTGATGATTTCAGTAGATATGGTTATGTTTATTTGATGAAACATAAATCTGAATCTTTTGAAAAGTTCAAAGAATTTCAGAATGAAGTACAAAATCAGCTTGGTAAAAGAATTAAAGCCCTTCGATCAGATCGAGGTGGAGAATATTTAAGCCAAGTTTTCATTGATCATCTAAGAGATTGTGGAATTGTTTCACAACTCACTCCTCCGGGAACACCACAATGGAATGGTGTATCCGAAAGGAGAAATCGGACTTTATTAGATATGGTTCGATCAATGATGAGTCATACAGATCTTCCATTATCCTTTTGGGGATATGCTCTAGAAACGTCTGCGTTTACGCTAAACATATGTCCATCAAAATCAGTTGAAAAGACACCATATGAGATATGGACTGGAAAAGTTCCTAATTTGTCTTTTCCGAAAATTTGGGGTTGGGAATCTTATGTCAAAAGGTTGATTACTGATAAGCTTGGACCCAAATCTGATAAATGCTACTTCGTTGGTTATCCCAAAGAAACCAAAGGTTATTACTTTTACAACCGCACTGAGAACAAAGTGTTTGTTGCTCGAAACAGTGTCTTTCTGGAAAGAGAGTTTCTTTCTAAGAAGAACAGTGGGAGTAAAGTGCAACTCGAAGAAATTCGAGAAACGCAGGAGATTGTTCCGAATTCTGAGGAAGAAGATCAATTAGATTCACGAAGAGTCGTAGAATCTACACCTGTGGAACCTGAGGTGCGTAGGTCCGAGAGGACGCGTCACGAACCTAATAGATATGGGGTTTGTGTGACGGATCATCATGATCTGTTAATTATAGAGAATGATGAACCTACGTCTTTTGAGGAAGCAATGATGGGCCATGATTCCGAAAAATGGCTAGAAGTCTCGAAATCCGAAATGGACTCCGTGTCAATAAACAAAGTATGAACTTTGGCAGATCTACCTGATGGTGTTAAAGCCATTGAGTGTAAATGGGTTTTCAAGAAGAAAACAGACATGGATGGTAATGTACAAATATACAAAGCTAGATCGGTGGCTAAAGGTTTTAAGCAAATTCATGGTATAGACTATGATGAAACCTATTCACCAGTAGCAATGTTTAAATCCATTCAGATTCTCCTTGCAATTGCCGCTCATTATGATTATGAGATATGGCAGATGGATGTGAAAACGGCTTTCCTTAATGGAAGTCTCGAAGAGGATGTGTACATGACACAACCTGAAGGTTTCACAGTTCCTGGAAGTGCTGGGAAGGTATGCAAGCTTCAACGTTCCATTTATGGTTTGAAGCAAGCATCTCGGAGTTGGAATCTTCGCTTTAATGAGGCAATTAAAGAGTTTGATTTTATTAGAAACGAAGAAGAACCATGCGTTTACAAGAAGACTAGTGGGAGCGCAGTTGCTTTCTTAGTATTGTATGGAGATGACTTACTGCTCATTGGGAATGACAATCCTTTGCTTAATTCTGTAAAGACTTGACTAGGAAGTTGTTTTTCAATGAAAGACATGGGTGAAGCTGCTTATATTCTTGGAATAAGAATCTATAGAGATAGACCAAACATGCTTGTTGGACTGTGTCAAGATACTTATATAGATAAGGTTTTACACAGATTTAATATGCATGATTCTAAGAAAGGTTTTATACCAATGTCTCATGGCATTACTCTCAGCAAAACACAGTGTCCTTCGACAAATGATGAGCGAGAGCGCATGAGTAGAATCCCATATGCTTCTGCTATAGGATCTGTCATGTATGCCATGCTTTGTACTCGTCCAGATGTTGCATGTGCTTTAAGCATGACAAGTAGATACCAATCGGATCCCGGTGAAAGTCACTGTACAGCGGTCAAGACCTTTCTCAAGTATTTAAGAAATACTAAAGATAAGTTCTTGTATATGGAGGAAGTGGTGAGCTTGTTGTGAGTGGTTATACGGATGTAAGCTTTCAGACAGACAAAGATGATTTCCGATCACAATCTGGTTTCATCTTTTGTCTAAATGGAGGAGCGGTGAGTTGGAAAAGCTCCAAGCAAAGCACTGTGGCAGACTCTAAACCGAAGCTGAATACATCGCTGCTTCTGAAGCAGCGAAGGAGGCTGTTTGGATTAAGAAGTTCATTACTGAACTTGGTGTAGTTCATAGCATCTCTGGTCCGATGGATCAATATTGTGACAACAATGAAGCAATCGCTCAGGCGAAAGAACCCAGATCACACCAGAAATCCAAACACATTGAGAGACGATATCATCTCATTCGTGTTATTGTCGATAGAGGAGATGTGAAGATTAGCAGAGTCTCAACGGATGCAAATGTTGATGATCCTTTGACCAAGCCTCTTACAAGGCCTAAGCATGAGTGTCATACTGCTGCTGTAGGCATTAGATATCTTAAGATGTGATCTTAATTCTAGTGGGAGATTTTTTCTTTTATTATATGATGTTCATGTTTAAATACATTTGACTTTATTTTCAAAGTAATGAAATTTGTTTCAGTATTATTTAATTGTGTTATTAAATAGTAGTCCCAAAATAGTTTATGTCATTCTAATAGGTCATCAAGTACGTGACTTGATCATGAAACCCTATTAGTGGAAGATGATATAAATTATTTAGGTCCCTAGTCAAGGTTATTAACGTGGGACTTAATAACTATGAATGACTAGTATGTGAGGTGACTGATGACTATGTTTCGTGAAGTCATTGATATGTTGTATCAAAGTCAATCACATAGATATGTGTTGGAGAACACAGTATCAGACTGGCGTGCTATGAGAACTTTACGAGATAGTTAAATGAGTGTCATAAGAGTTTCTCATCACAACTATAGAGTATAGTCCTTTACTTGAGTTCATCATGTTTTCTTACATATGGATTGGTTCACTTTGACTTTGTCAAACGTCAGCCGTAAATGGTGATTATAAAGACATTGATTGGGTGTATTATGAATTGTGTAAGGATCAGGGATGGAACAAGATTGGATTTGTCCATCCTATATAACAGGAGATAAATATCTTTGGGCCTAGCGAAGATTTTGTACTGAGAAATGCATGGCCGTTCTCAAATAGATTGAATGTCAATCGTTTGCCTTTATCAGTATAAATCGGAGTTCGATAAACGTGATCTAGTTTAATAAGGATGACACCGTTTCTTGCCTTATGCTCTGATCGAGATATAGAGACGAAGGGATTACAGGAATAGATGATTCCAGTACAAGTGGGAGATTGTTGGGAATGTCCTGAAATCATTTGTACTTTACTCTTGTTAATGTTGTATTGTCAAGGTTGACAATCGTATAATATTAGGTGGTTATAATGTTTTGCTAGAAACCGCTTATAATCTATAGATTGAGAATCTATTACTATTATTATATGATCCTATAAGGTCACACACCTAAGCAAACTGAATCGGTGAAATATGTTTGGGTTTCATGTTTAATATTATATATATATTATTATATAAAGTAGGATGCGTCAAAGTTGCTTTTTAACGTGATCGTGACACGTGTCAAGTTAATTAATTAGATTTTGACACGTGTTAAAAAAATTCAAGGTTATATTTCAATTTAAGAAAAGGAAAATAAAATAAAAGGATTTATTTCAATTTAAGAAAAGGAAAATAAAAACAAAAAATAATTTTGATTAATTATGATATATTTCAATTAAAAATCGAAAAAGTAAATAAGAAAATTAATAAATAGGAAAATAAGTTTTTTTATAAATAAGAAAATCGAAAAGGTAAATAAAAAAATTAAGAAAAAGGAAAATAAGTTTTTTTTTATGTTTTTCATTTAAATTAAAGAAATTGTATGATCAATTACTAATACTAAAAAAAATCAAAAAATTAGTTTTAAAAATAGAAAAGGAAAATAATGTAGAGAGGCTTTTGATGCGAGTTTTAAGAAGCATAATTTCTCTAGAGAGTAAAGTTATCATATAATGGAGATGAAATATGAAGAGAAAGAGAGACTTTATTTGTTTGAAGAGAGTTAATAGAAATATCATTAACATACTCGAAGGACTCAAATTAAATATCTAAGTTTTTAATTCAGCGGAACAGAAAAGTTAGTTGATAATGTGTGAACTATATGAGAAGTATGATTAATGTTGCTTAGGATATGCAACATATTCTGTTTTTTAAATATTTTAATTTAAAATAAATTAGAATTAAAATAAATAAATAACTCTTAGTTTTGTATTTTTTTTTTTTTTTTTTTTTTTTTCAATAGTGATCAGATTTTGTTTTCTATTTTTTTTACAAAATATATTAATGACTTTTAAATATTATTATTATAAATCTGCGTATACGCTGATCCTAATCTAGATTTTAATTATGATAAACCTAATTATCATAAAAGAAAGATAATTAATTCGCCAAAATTTTAGAATATATATATAAAGCATTAAGAATAAAAATAATTCAGATAAGAATATTAAAACATATATATCTCGAAATATTAATAAAAATAAATTTTATTTAAAATATTTTATTGAAAATCCGCATATATGCGGGTCCTATTCTAGTGATATATAATATATATGTGTTAGTATATATATATGGACGTGATGTTATAACTGATCATTAAAATTAACTTAATGGGCTTGGCCCAATGAACCTAAGTGTTAGGTTTTCGGTTCACGTATATATATAAGCAAAGTAACGTGACTTGTTAAGATAAGCCGCTTGTGATAAGCAAGCAAGTTATGCAATAAAAGACAAATGAACATGCCTTAAGAAGTTTTCCATTTCATCATATGTCACCACAATAGTGTGGTTGAACCAAATCTTTAACATCCTTTAATTTTATGATTAGAGCCACCACCTTATTCAGTCCAGGATCTAAGTATTTTGTAAGCATAAAAATTAGCGCAACAAATCAACAATAACAATCAGTAAGGGGAGATCCGATTCAAGCTTTCTTTAACATCCAATCTCTCCAGAGAGATTGAGAAGCTGTACACATGAATACCCATCAACATCAACATACATCACTTTCGCTATCTCTCGCCACCGTCCCTGGTCTGAGTTCGTCTTTTCCGGCGCCTTCTGCTTTCCAAAGTGATTATCATCTCTTCCTCTCCGATCGAGGACAATTTTCCGGTACTTCTTTGTCAACTACTCTCTTGTTGTCGACACTTGCGCCGCGATAGCTCTCATCACAGCCTGATGTAGAAACAAGGGGCTTGTTCTCACAAGGGTGATCGATGAAGACTCTAGGTTGATGTACGACACTTTCTAGAGAATCGGTAATGATGATAGATGTATAGAACTGATGGAGACTCTTCAGCTGGTAGTACGACACTTTCTGAAGAGTCAAAGAGATGGTTGGATAGAGGGATGGATCGAAAGATGCCACACATATCTGTGAAAGGATCTATGATGAGTCTAAGCACTCAGTCTTCAAGGATTCGCGCACAAGAAGAAAGAGAGGGCGGCTGCTTCTTTCTCAGAAGTCAAACCAAAAACACTCGTTTTACGTCATCAAAACATAATAGGGTTACAAGGTGAGAAGGGACTTTATATATAGTCCAGCAGTAAGAGACCTTCTAGAGTCAAAATTATTACATAACAAAAGGACTAAACTTGTAAAGCAACAAACTCAAGAAATGACTTATAATAAAAGACTCAAATAACTCCAACGGTTTTTTTTTCCTGCCAAAACAAAGAAAGAAACTAGTTAATTTTTCAAATAAATTCAAATGCATACTTTAAGACCTTGAAATGGTGAACAAAGCGGTTTCCTTAAACCCTTGAAGAACCGGCGTCAGCAAAGTTGTAGTCTTTAGTTGCTCTTGAGAATCTTATTGTATTTCTTTGGTAACTTCTTGAAGTTCTCCATCCTCTATTATCGTGATGAGATTCTCCACATACTTGTTGAACATCTCACAAAGATTTCTTGTGCATGATCTTGTTCGTGGAGTTTTCTCCATAGTGGGTATAGTGATAGTCTCCTCCTCGGTTTCTAGTGAGGTTGTATCAATGTCCTCATCACCAGTCCCATCGGGCTAATCGTCATCGGCACGATCATCAACTAGATTAAGTGTAAAAGCAATAGCAAAACGAGGAAGTCCCATTGCCATGACTGCCGTGATAGAGTTGCAATCAGCGAAGTCTTCCCGAAAATTATCGCTACGGTTACAAATACATTTTTCTATTAAACTAATAGGTTATTTAACTGATGACAATATGGTCATTAGGTTTAGTCAAAATGTTATGGATGGAAGATTTTAAAGCGTATGATATTTTAGGAATGGAAACTCATCTTATTTATGTTATTCTAAGAAATTTCTCTATTTTAATTTGTTTAAGCTTGTTTTTAGGATTTATTTTATAATATCTTCTATTTTTGGATCTTAATAAAAAGATTTTGTAGTTATGGTAGATTTTGTTCATTAAGTTGTCGAGATTTAATTGAAAAGAAGATTACTTAAAAACATAAAAATAAAATTGATTTAAAATTGAATTTGTTAGATATATTATTAGTTTAAATCAATTATATCTATATTTTTATGATATATATTGTTTTTTTTACATTTCTTAAATAAAAAATGGAATAAATGATGAAAAAACTATATAAACATATTAGATGATTCAAATTTAATTTTTAGCGTTTTTTTGCAACTGGCAATGTGGCCGCACTATTGGAAGTCGGGCAGTCAAGAGCGGAGTGGTCACGAGGATGAGAGTTCACTTACCTCGCGTAAAGTGGGAAAGATGAACGACACATGGCCTCAAGAACAAAGAGTTCACACCATGACAGCCAGGCAACTGGACAACTCCGACAACTCGGTTCCTCAAATCAAATTAAGGAACCAAGCCAGGTACGAGACTCTTTTAGACGGGAATAAATTGTTCAATTCTTAGCTGTTTTTCCACCAAATTGACAATGATAATATGTTCAAACTCATGCCCAAACCTCTTACACTTGCTGAAATCATGCATTTAATGCCTTAAGTCTAACATGTGATAGGTAAAAGTGACAACTCACGACGCCTTGGGAAGAACGAAGGCTGGGGCATCGCCATACAGTGCATAATCTGCTGCTTCTGAGTCCGTACACTACAGCGGGCAGAGATACAAACAAACGTTGTCGAGCAGCTGGTGCAAGCTCCCAGAGAAATTAGGTGAAGATTCAGTCGAGTACATGGTATTCGACCCATTCAACTGATCTGATGGTTGACCCAACAACCCGACGACCAAAGATCCAACCTGAACATCCGAACTGACGACAAAACAGTCAAATATCCGACCTGGTATACTAACAAAAGCCAAGTAAAACTCTATAAATATAACCCTTCTCGTAACGAGAAAGGGGTTCACACCTTTCCATAACTTAGGCTTGTGCTGTATTCTTGCTCAGACACGCTCTCTAAACACTTGCTCTCCTTCACTTCCAAGACTCTTTCTCACTTCCGACCATTTTCCTGTCACGTCTCCGACTACTCCTTAGTCGAGACGTCTCACCCCTAAACTCTTACTTCATCGAAAAGCCCACAAAACAAGCCTGTTGAAGACCCATCCTTTTTCGTGCCCAACAAGCACCATTCCCTTCTTTTTTTTTTCCGATTCTGTTTTCATTCTCCGACAAACCACTTTGTGGTCTTTCTTTTACTGTTTTCTGATTTGGACGTCGGAGAGTTATCGGAAAACACATCCCAATCGTGTTTTTCGAAGGCTCTCACGTCGTTTACCTTTTGTTAGGAGACTTGTCCCCTAGAGGACGAAAAATCCCCTAAACAAAGGATATGCTATTTAAGATTATAAATTGTATTTTTTATACATAATAAATAAACTAAAAATGATGACTATAATATTATATTGTATCATTTTATGTTATAGTTTATACAATAGTATAAAATACACCATATACTGATATATTTTAAAATTCTATTTTACTTTTAAAAATAAATTTGACATAACATTTAATTTACTTATATTGAATTATACATTTTTTGTTAATATTTTAACTGTAAGATTTAATATTAAAATTTTTGAAATAATTATTTTTGGTAAGTTTATAATTAATTAAATGTGTTTGGCAATTAAAATATAAAAAAATATAAATAGGATTAGATGATATAAAAAAACTAAAATTAATTGCATGTAAATCAAATGACAATACTACTCTTAATGAATTTCTAACAAATCAGAAAAACCAATGACATATATCGTAGTATAGCACATGCTTATTGGTTAAACATAAGTGTTATCCTGAATGAATAGTATAGATTGGCATAAACTGCAAATAGCAGCTCAAATTGAGTGTTGTAATATGCTTAAATGAATAATTAATAGCTATGTTCATTTCGCATATTTGGATGCAAAGAACTGAAGAAGTAAAAAAGATACTTACCTTCCAATTCTGTTTTTTCAAAGGACTCATTTTCTTTCTTCTCCAAATCCTAGATGCAAATAAAGTTTTTTATTTATCCAATTTAGAAAGTTTGGATTAAAATTTCTCAATAAGAAGCTTAATTTTTTTAATCAGTTTAAAAATTTCATGTAACATCGCGAACTATTAGATAACATCACATGCACTTTTACATCATGTGTATTTTGGAACGAATTCGTCAGTTCAACCCGTAATTCAAAAAAATCCATAAATCCGTTAACACCACAATTGCCCGCATATCCGGTTAGTTTGTCTAAATATAAGTGTTTACGATCCAAGAGAGAAAATTGGTGTTTTTTTATTAATGATCCAAGAGTTTGTTACAATGGTCTTATACAGAACAAGCTCATTAAACAAGAAATAACCAACTGACTAACACCTTAATTCATATGTAACTGAGTCGTGAGTGTCGGCTTTAGACCCGTTAGTCATTTCTAATTAACTATTTTAGGTGTTGTCTTTGGATCTTGGTTCTGTTGATCTGTTTCGTCTTCTCGATGTTCTTTGTTTATAATGGCTATCGTTTCTTTGTGGTTTGTCATTTGGATGGAATTTCGCTGCATAGGCATCCACTAGCCTTTCTTTGAGGCTTTTATGGGGGTTGGAGTTAGATTTAAGGCGAAACACTGGTTTCGAATGCCAATTCTTCTCTTGTAAGAAAGTAGCCGGCCTTTTGTCTATAAAGGGCTGAGGCTGGTTTAAGAGTGTTCGCGTATAAGAGTGATGATCATATTTGACGTTTTCCTAATCAGAGGTCAAAGTATATTTACTTTGAGCCTAGTTTTTCTCGATTGCATCATTTTTTTGGAGTGGCTATGGTGGTGTGTAGTTTCTCTACCTGATCAATTCGATCAGACACTCACCATCTATTTTCATAGCTCAACTCTTTGACAACACAATAAAACCATTGTTCAACTATTTGACAACATGAAAAAACTGTCTGACTTCGGGCTTACACTGAGCGGGCTCATTTCGGGTCCGGGTAGGGTCGGGTAAAAAAACCCACGATAACATCCCTAATTCTACCTAATTTGGTCAACTCATCCACATATTGAGAACTTCCCTACTAACATGTGTACTTGAAAGGAATACAAACAACCTGAGGATAAATTGACCATATCCTTAACATACGTTGCTATTGTTATGCTAGTACGACACCATGCACTCTTCACCTTAGGCTGAATCAAAACATTAATACTAATTATACTATCAAAGAATGAGTTACAATTTCCAATAAAAGTTACTTCTCTATATGCCAACTTCTTTAGCTTTTTTTTTACTGCCATAAGTAATCCTTGTGCTTCCCTTCTAAGAATGAGATGGTTGGCGACCTTACCAGAGTAAATGTTGAGCATCGTTATGGTTAAGGGAGTAAGGGACCATGCAATGCCAGCGACTTGGTCCTTACTGAGCCAAGATGCATCAACCATACAATAATATCCATTTTTATGTGTTAAAAAAACTAGTGTATAAAAAAATTTCAAATTGTTAAAAATAATTTTTTCTTTAAGAAATTTTTTTAAGCCCTATTCAAATGTTTCATATGTGTTTGCTCAAGCACGGTTCTGCAGGCTTTTGATTGTTTCCAAAATTACTGATTTAATAAGACATTATTTAATAATCTGCAGGATGAAAAGTCATTTATTATTAAAAAAGCATAGTATTTGTTGATACCGAAATCCGATATTCGTAAATTACGTGAGAATGATGGGTTCGGGAACTTTTTTATACGAAATATTGAAATCGCAAATTACAAAAGAGATTGTCGAAAAGACTTTGTCGTAAATACGAAAGAGAAAAATCGTAAACACGATATGAAAAATATCGTAAAAATCGTCGGATATATGATTTGTATAGAAATCGAGAATTTAAGGGGAGGGGGGTGCTCTCTGGAAATTTATGGATCCTCATTTCCTCATCCTAGTGCGGTATTTATAGGAAAATATTGTTTGCGGTTTTTGACGGGAATGTGCCTCACGGGTCTCGTTTCTGAACTTTTGACGGAAATAAAGATTTGGGCCGGGCCAGAGTAACGGGCCTCAAATGCCCAATACCAACAGTAAGCCCCCCTAGTCCGTCAAAATGTAAGAGTTGTTCTGAATTTTGACGGATTCTTCGAGTTTGTTGGTCTGGCACAAATCGGGGTTCGGCTTTTTCAACGGATTACTTGGTTGTCCCACGGGTTATCTGATGTTTCTACGTCCTTCTCGGATATCTTTGGTGCGGATCCCGAGGCATTTTTAGGTTTAAAATGGGAGACACCTTTTTCATCTTTCTCATCTTCTTATAAATACTTCTCTTCTTCCTCTCACTTTTATTCTTTAGCTTCTCTCTCTACCTCTCACATTGCTAAGGTACGGTTCTTTTTCTTTCACCTTCTCTTATTATTTTTTGTTTTTGGTTCTTGCTTCTTGCTAGCCTTGGCCGAGAGTGATGGCCGGTGGCGGGTCGTGAGCTGTGGATTTTGCCGAGCCGCGAGCTGGAAACTCTCCGAGCCGCGGGATACAAGGTTCGCCGAGCTACGGGCGGAGGATCTCGCCGGATTGCCGAGAAGTCGCCGAGCCGCGGATGGAGGGTCTCGCCGGGCCATCGAGAACTCGCCGAGCTGCGGATGGAGAGTCTCGCCGGGTCGCCAAGAACTCGCCGAGCCGCGGATGGAGGGTCTCGCCGGGTCGCTGAGAACTCGCCGAGCCGCGGATGGAGGGTCTCGCCTGGTCGCCGAGAACTCGCCGAGCCGCGAATGGAGGTTCTCGCCGGGTCGACGAGAACTCGCCGAGCTGCGGATGAAGGGTCTCTTCAGGACGCCGAGAACTCGCTGAGCCGTGGACGGAGGGTCTCGCCGGGTCGCCGAGAACTCGCCGAGCCGCAGATAGAGCTCGCCGGGTAGCGCCGGGGGAGTGTGGCGCTTCGCCGAGAACTACCTGGGTCGCAACTTCGCCGAGCCGAATCGCGTGGATCTCCGCCGAGCATCTGAGTCGTGCCGTCATCGGGTCGGGAATTTGCCGTGTCAGAGTTGTGGTTCGTCGGGTCACGGATTTGGTGCGCAGGCTCGCCGTTTCGCCGGGTCGCGTGACTCGCGGATTCGCCGCGCGGGGTCGCGGGACTCGCCGAGCCGAATCGCGTGCATCTCCGCTGAGCACCCGAGTCGCGATTCGTCGGGTCGCGGATTCGCCGCACGGGTGGCGGGACTCGCCGGGGCTCGCCGAGACTCGCCGGGTCACGGACTCGCCGTGTTTAATTTCACGGGATCGCGAGTCGGATGTTTGGCGTCGCCGAGTCCCTCTTCGAGTTCGATTATGATGCATACACCTTTTGATAGCTCGATACTGGGTTTGGCGATGCTTTCAACCGGTATCATTCTGCGGAGAGCCGGATCAGACGTTGACGCGAGGGCGGCCAAAGCATCAGCTGGAGAGTTGTCGCTTCGCGGGATCTAGGTGAGGACGAAACCGTCAAAACCTTCGGCGAAATTTTTGACGACCTTGAGATATGCGTCCATTTTGGCTTCATACTCTTCGTTGAACTGGCGGGCGATGAGCTGCGAGTCGCAGAATGCTTGGATTTGTTTTGCTCCGATCGCCTTCGCTAACTGTAGGCCGGCGATAAGTGCTTCGTATTCGGCCTCGTTATTTGACGCGGTAAATTCAAGTCGGAAAGATTGCTCGAGTATTTTGCCGGTTGGTGAGATTAAGCGAATTCCGACCCCTGAACCGTTGCGGGATGAGGAGCCATCGACGTATAGAAACCATTTTTCTTCAAGAGCAGAGTCGCTTTTAGCGGAATCTGGTGGCAATTCAACGAGGAAGTCTGCGAGTACCTGGGATTTTGCACATGTTCTGTTTTTGAAGTCGATATCATACTCGCTTAATTCAACGGCCCACTTTGTCATTCTTCCGGATTGAGTTGGACTGTGGAGAACTGTCCGCAGAGGCTGATTCGTGAGAACGGTGATCGAGTGCCATTGGAAATATGGTCGTATCTTTCGTGGCGAGGTGACTACGGCTAGTGCGAGTTTTTCCATCGTCGGGTACCTGCTTTCCGGGCCGTCGAGCGATTTGCTCACGTAGAATATTGGTCTTTGTTCGCCGCGATCTTACTTGATGAGAACACCGCTGACGGCAGAGTGCGAGAAAGCCACATAAAGTTACAAAGTTTCGCCGAGATCGGGTTTTGCTAAGACTGGTGGAGTTGATAGGTATTCTTTAAGTTGGCCGAAAGCTTCTTCACACTTGTCGTCCCACTCGAATCGTTTGTTGCCGAGAAGAAGTTGATAAAAAGGGAGGCATCTGTCAGTCGGTCGGGCGATGAATCTATTTAGCGCCGCAATTCTTCCCGTGAGTCCCTGAACCTCGCGAGTATTCTTTGGGGACGGCATGCCAAGGATCGCTGTTATCTTTTTTGGATTGGCCTCTATCCCTCTTTTAGTCACGAGATACCCAAGGAACTCTCCTGATTTGACGGAGAATGTGCATTGTCGGGGTTTAGCTTCATGTCGTATTCGTTCAAACTTTTGAAACAGGTTCGCAAGTGCTCGACGTGGTCCTCGGCGTTGAGTGATTTCACAAGCATGTCATCGATATAAACTTTCATCGTTTTTCCGAGTTGGTCGGCAAACATCTTGTTTACTAAGCGTTGGTACGTTCCTCGATCAGTGATGAAAGAAGTTTTCTCGCGATTGTCGGGATGCATCATTATTTGATTGTAGCCCGAAAAAGCGTCCATAAAGGATAAGAGCTCGTTTCCCGCAGTCGCCTCTACCAAACGATCGATATGCGGAAGTGGAAAACTATCTTTTGGGCATGCCTTGTTTAGATCTGTGAAATCTACGCACACTCGCCACTTGCCGTTTTTCTTTTTGATGACCACCGGGTTGGCCAACCAGTCAGGATATCGGACTTTCGTAATCGAGCCTGCCTTTGATCGTTCGACCTCGTCATTTACCGCCTTAGCGCGCTCCGTACCGAGTTTGCGTCGCTTTTTCCTGATTGGTTTAATGGTTGGATCGACTTGAAGTTCATGTTGAGCGAGGGCGGGAGGAATCCCTTTCATGTCGTCAGTTCTCCATGCGAACGTGGAAACGTTTTGCCTTAGGAAATCGATGAGCTTGCCTCTTAGGCCGTCGTTTATTTCTGCTCCGATGCCGACACATCTTTCGGCATCTCGTATGTCAATGTTTGTTCTTACAACTTCTTCGCATTGTTGGTCGTCTTGGGGCGGGAGCTCGTTTGGTCCTTGTGTTGCGATTAGACACGTTTGCCCCGCCTTTCGTAGTTTGTGCTCGGTGATGAAGCAGGTTCTTGTCATTCGTTGGTTTCCTCTGAATGTGAAGATTCCGCTCGATGTTGGGAATTTTAAGCATTGGTGATAGATTGACGGAACTGCTTTCATCGCATTCAGCCAAGGAGTGCCGAGGATTGCGTTATAGATGGCCGGTTTATCGATGACGACGAACTTGATAACCTTAGTCGTTCGTCCGACATAAACCAGGAGTTTGATGGTTCCGATCGTCATTGTGATGTCCCCCGCCAATCCTGTGAGTGGCTTCGTGCTTGCCTTAAATTCGAAACCTTTGATCTCCATTCTCTGGAGAGTTTCCTTAAAGATGAGATCCACTGTGCTCCCGGTGTCGACCAAAACACGGGTGACTTCGCAATCTCCGATTCGGAGCTCAATGACGAGAGGGTCATTGTGAGGCGTATTCACTCCTTCGAGGTCGTCTTCCACGAAAGATATGTCATTGTCGATTTTAAGTTCGTCGTCGGCATTGCGCTTCCACGGTTTAGCTGCGATCGTTCTTCGTTCGTAGCTTTTGATTGATCGGACCGAGTCGTTACACGTGGGAAGTCATCCCATTATCATGTTGATTCTTCGTCTTGCCGGAGCTGGGGCGTTGCCTTGTCCTTGATCGTCGGGTTCACGTTTTGGGGGTGCCATGTCGGCATTGACGGGTCTGATCGGTCGGTTTGGTAAGATGACTGCGGGTTGTCCCCTAGCTTCCTCTTGTGCGAGTCGAACTTGTTCTCCTTCGTTTCGCGGTTACAGAGCCTCACGTTGCTCGTTTGGTCTTGCCATTTGCTTGTTAGCCGCTTCCTTGAGCTCCCTCCTGTAACGCTCCATCAAATCGTTTTGTAGATGGTGGCACTCTTCGTCCGAATGTCCGTATCGTTTGTGGAAGGTGCAATACGTTTTTGACCCGCCGGGAGTGTTGTGTTGATTTGGCCGGATGTATTTATTTGAGTACCCGCCTTGTTGTTGATTGAACGGCGCGTCTTCTATGACGAAGGTAGACGGTCTGCTGCCTTTTGATGCAACAGGTTTTAGAGTCTGTTTTTCGAGTTTTAAATTTATAACCCTATTGCCTGCAAGTGCACAGATGTGCGTTGTAGTATTTAGGGTGTCGAACCACAGAGACTATGATGCTTCAAGCAAATCCAATAAAACAGAAAATCAATAGGGACGATCAAATTAAAAGCTGGTTTTGGAGAGGTGATAGTTTAGTAACTGAACGGAAATCAAGATGGTTTGTAAAACTATAAAACGGAACGCTGGGTTTCAGGGATCCCTCGGGTGTTTTACGGAATGATTCTATGATTGAAACATTTGACCTAGGCAAATCAATTCTACTGGTTCTTAAGCTCAAACACGGAAGTGGTCGGATCCCCCTTTCGGAAAACCAAACACCTATACCTAAACTGCTCGTTCGCTCCCCTTCGGTAGCGACTTCGCAGCGAGATCAGCTATAAGATTAGGTTCAATGAAGCTCACAGTGCACCGCCGATATGCATAAGCATCCTCAGGTGCCTGCTTGTTTAAAACTATGTCCGGCCAATAGATTCAGCGCTCACGCGGTTCTAATGATCCTATAATCGATCCTTAAGTGGCCAGTCAAAGATTACGCAATAAGAAAGAATCCAA